>NW_021024995.1:874664-952833 GCF_004153795.1 Camellia sinensis
TTCCTTTTTTATTTAATTTCCAAACAGATCGTTAACGTATAGTGGTTTCTGGAATGAACTTCCATTTTTAATTTTATGAAATTTGGTTATTAGAAATTCTAATACCTTGTATTTCAGTATTCATCAGGTCTTCTTGAGGATCGCTAGATGGTCGACTAGGAGGTCTAGGGATCTCTTGGTGTACTGAATCTACTGATTGACGACTTGATTCTGGTAAATCTACTCTATATGGAGGAATAGATCTAAAGCTGTTATTGGAAAAGCTTCTCTGTGCTGTTCTAAAACTAGCATTCGAAGAATTACTTCTAATTAGCGGAGGAGGTTTCTGGAATTGGAGATAAACATTTCCTCCTTGTGTCTGGATTACATCATCTAAATTGTGCTGGATGATTGGTCTGGGTGGTACAGCATTTGGGATGTGCCACCGTTCTGGAAAAGTGATATATTTCCAAGGAATTAACCTAGAGCATATTACACATCAACAGATAAGCATATTACACATCAACAAATAAGCATATTAGCTGTATCCACACTCTTTTAGACAAGCATATGAGCTGTATCTACGGAGTTCATCCCCCATCTCCTCCCAACCCTATCCGGTTTAGAGGTACATCCCCCATCTTCCCCTAAATCGCGGAGTACATCCCCCATCTCCTCCTCTACACACAATGCATATAAACACAAAGGTTCTATACACAATTAATCAATACATAAAATTAATGTATTCTATCCGCCGTTATACTCTATGACGCATTCAATCGATTAGTTTTAATTTGCCTAATCATCATGCATTGTCTACAACAATCAAGACTATCCTCCACTGATAGCACAAAGCAATTATTTCTAAACAAAAAATAAATGCACAAAATGGATATTAAATCAACATTTCTATTAGGTGAGCGATAACGATCCAACTACACCCTCTAATCCTTTCCCTTTTCAATTTCCAACAATTAGTTGTACAAATTAATCAATCAATGTAATTAGGGCATTTTCCATAATTAACATTTCAACCCTCTTTGGTTTCATTTTCATCAGTGTTTCAACATTTACTTCATTCCTTCATGCCAAACATGCATTTAGGTGTTATACAATTAAAACTCCAACTTTTGTAAAATTACACAAAGGCCCAAACTCTCTCAAAGTTACCCAACAACCCCAAACATATCGAAACGCCAAAATTTAAAGACAAAACTCATAAAGAGGAGTAGGATATCCCTACCTCAAAGTTAGAGCTCGGATGGAGAAGAGACCAAAACCAAAGTGCTCCAAAAGCCAAGATTTTCGGATCAAAACGACGCCCTCGACGATCAACACAACTTTTGTGAAGGCCAAAGGTGAGGAAAACACCCTAGCTAGATCAAACCCTAGAGAGAAGGGAAGTTTTAGAGAGAGGGGCTCTCAAAATGGGTTTTAGAAAAAGTAGGAGAGAGAAAAGAAAGTAAAAAGTGATTTAAAATCACCCAGCGGATAACTCATATACGCATGACCCGCTCGAGCGTCGAATAGAGCGCTCGAGCGTAAAACACAAACGTCTGGTCCTGCTCGAGCGCATAGATAACCACTCAAGCGCCAAGAAACAAAAGCAAATCACATCCGCTTGAGCGTGAAAACCAGTCCGCTCGAGCGCAGATTTTCATCTCCCAAAACTTTACAGGAAAAAGAACTACCCGCTCGAGCGCCAATAATCCCGCTCGAGCGCGATCCGCTCGAGCGCAAGAAACCCGTTCGAGCGTAGAAAACACACCTGCAGAAGTTTTGCAGGGCCACAAAATACTAGAAGTGTGCAATATCCGCTCGAGCGCAACAAGACCCGCTCGAGCAGAATGACCAAAAACCTGGCAACAAGATTTCAGACCTAGGTTCAACCCACCTGTTTGAAACAAGCCCAACACATCCTATAACTCAAACCAAAGGAATTAAAGGACAACAACAAGATGGATACAACTACCAACTTCACGGAACCGAGTCCGGAATACAACAGAACAGTAAAGGGATAGCCGGGATCGCTATACTCTGCCCTCCTCTCCTCTGCGGGCAAGCTGGAGACTTGTGGCCCAGCTGACCACATTTGTAACAGGTGACGTCTCCCTGACTGCCTCTCTCAGAGCCTGCACTCGGCACTGGAAAGGTCGATCTAGCAACAGCACCCTGGGACTGCTGAGGATTAGGACCCCTCTGCCTCCTAACGTCCCCCTGACCATCCTGACTCCTCTTGGAGCCCCTCTGTCTCTCCTCCTCCTCCCGCATCATAATCTCCATATGGGCCGCAGCATCCACAAGGCGCCCATAGTCCCAGGTCATAGAACCCCTAACTCTCATCTTGAGGCTATGCCTCAACTTCCTCTCAAACTCGATACAACGGCGTTCCTCAGACGCCACATGCTCAGGTGCGAACTTGGATAAGCTAGTAAATGCAGCCTCAAACTCGGCCACTGATAAACTCAGCTGCTTAAGCTGGCAAAACTGATCCCTCAATTTCTCCCTGACAGCTGGAGACAGGAACTTCTCCTAGAAAGCATCTACAAAGGCCTCCCAAGTCCTTCCAACACGACCTCTCATGAACTTCCACCACTGACCCGCATCCCCCTTAAGCTGGAAAGATGCCAAGGTCACCTTCAAAGCCCCGTCTTCGATGCCAAGCATCTCAAACGTCTTCGTCATCTGCTCCAGCCACTCATCAGCCTTAAGTGACTCTTTAGGTTCCCCAACAAACTCATCCAAATTAGACCGGAAGAACTCCCTCTTCAGAAAGGAAGGCCCTGCATCAACAACCTGGGCCTGGACTGGATTCTCAGCTCTGAGAATGCCCATGGATTCCGTCATAGCTCATGCTATCTCGGGGGCTAAGGCACCCATGGCCTGTTGACCTACTGGCTCGGCCACATTGGCCTGACCAACACCCTCCTGCTGCGTTGTAACCTCATCTGGTATAGACATCTCCTGCCTACCACGCCTACCACGTCTACTACCTCGTCCTCGTCCTGACATCCTAATAAAGGTAACGAAGACATTAGCACATTCACAAATGTGCCGAAGTTATAACACTCGTGTCCTAAAACATTAGACAACTGTAATTCATTCTATGTAAGCACATAATCACATAAGCACCTACGAATTTCATTTCTGGATAATGATAGTCCTGAGGCGTTACTAGAGTTCCGGTTAAAAACAACATTGATCAAGTGTTTTTCCAACAAGACGCACAGAAACCCAAGGATCTAATCAACATCCTAGAAACTAAATCTCATACCCAAATAGTCACATAAACATGTTATCACATAAGCATATAACACTACATCTAAGTCTCTAATAAGCGAGACGAACCTATTGTGGTACTAACCACTTCCCATGTACCCAAAGTATTCGAACCTGGTACGCGCTGATACCAAGTTGTAACGCCCTCAAAAATAAAGCCATCATAACATACATTCACGATAAAGAGATGAGATTTCATATTACAATCATTAGAGTATTCTTACAAAAGGTATTACATGTTGACAACAAAAGTAAATGCCCTATAGGCTTACAACTTTCCAAGTCAACACTTGGTTACAAAAAGGAGAGTACTAACTCTACACAAAATAAGCCCTTGGCTTGATATACATGTAATACAACAAAAATAACAAAAAGGAGTCTAACAGCCTCAAGCCTCCCAAGCTACGTCCTTGGAGGTGGCATAACACCTATACCTGAAAATGATGTCCTATATAGGGTGAGCCAACGCCAAGTAGAGATATGCTAAACATAATATGTGCGATAACTAAAACATTAGCATTTGATAAATGTTTAACTCACACAAATCAATTCATAATCCGATTCAATTACATGACAAATATGTCCATGTTTCATTTCTCTTTCCTTTACTTAACCGATTCTCAATTCTTAACCGTGGCTCAGAACCTGGCCAAACTATTTAAGTGAGATTACATCTCATATCAACAATACTTCCATACATCACAATAGATACACATATTCGTTGTATCAATATTACACAAAGCACTTCCATGCTTCACAATAGATACACATATTCGCTGTATCAATACTTCAATAGATACACATATTTGCTGTATCAATGGAGTACATCCCCTATCTCCTCCCAAACAATATCCGGTTTAGGAGTCCATCCCCTATCTTCCCCTAAACCGTGGACTACATCCCCTATCTCCTCCCACACAACACAATGTATATAAGCATCTATCTCAATCAATACATGTATTTTCTGTATCAATGCAATAGTCAAATTTAATGACTTAACCAATGTGATTAGTTTCAGTTATTCCTAATCCACATGCAATGTCTACAACAATCACGACTATCCTCCACCGATAGCCCAAAACAGTTATTTCTAGACTGGAAATAAATATAACAACAATTCAATAGGCGAGTGGTTTAAATTATCCAACTACACCATTTAATCAATAAATTCCCCAATTTCATGGACATGCATTGTCTACAACAATCAAGACTATCCTCCACCGATAGCCCAAAGCAATTATTTCTAAACAGACAATAATTATATAAACAGATAATTTATAAACAATTTCAAAGGCGAGTGATTAATGAAATCCAACACCACCATTCTATCTCATAATGAGCCAATTTCATTATTTCTACTCAATTTCATATTTCCATAATAAATGTCATTAACTACACCAATGACTCAAATATACCCAAACATGACATTTTCCCCCTTTCCTCAACATTGACCCAAAGGTCCAAATATTATCAACAACATCAATAACCTCCTTCTTAGACCCAAAACCCATATGTTTGAATCAAAAGAACAAAACCCCCTCTTTCCAATATAACACATCTCAAACCCAAACTTCCCAAATCAAACCATTTATATAAAAAGCTCAACATTTAGGTTAAAGCTCATAAAAATGAGTAATTATCCCTACCTCAAAGTCGGAGTTCAAAGGAAGAAGGTGAATAAATTCGAAATGCTCCAAACCCCAATATTTTCGGATCAAAATGTAGCCCTTAACAAGCTCCACACTTTTTACAAAGGCCCAAGGATAGAAGATCACTCCTACTAGATCAAACCCTAGAGAGAAGTTGGAGTTTTAGAGTGAGGTGCTCTCCAATGGAGGTTTTGAAAAGTAAGAGAAAGAAAGAAAGTGTGAAAAGTGATTTAAAATCACCCAGCTGCCATCTGATATAAGACTGGTCCGCTTGAGCGGAGAATAGGACGCTCGAGCGTCAAGAACAAAAAAATGGACCCGCTCGAGCGCCAAGACACAACTGCAAAACACACCCGCTCGAGCGTAGATTACCCTCTCCCAGTATTTTTTACAGACATTGAACACCCGCTCGAGCGCAAAAAGGTTCACTCGAGCGTAAGGAAATCCGCTCGAGCTTGAAAAACACATCCGCAGTACTTTTGTAGACGAACAAACTACTAAAGGTGTGCAAACTCCGCTCGAGCGCGAAGGGATCCGCTCGAGCGCGAAGGGATCCGCTCGAGCGGACCACCAAAAATCTGGGCAACAAGAAATGGGACTAAAGCTCAACCAACCTGTTCGAAACACGCCCAAGACATTTCTAAACTCCAATCCAAAGCATTAGAGGACGGAAATGAAATACAGACAACCACAACTACCAACGGAACCGAGTCCGGAATACAGCAAATAAGGAAAGGAAAACCGGGATCGCTATAAGTAATGTAAATTGTGGGAAAAAAAATAAGTCCATTTATTTCAACTTTAAAAAAAATCAAATAATAAATACATTGCCTAAAATAATAAATTTTACATTGTTTATATAGTGTGGAATAAGTCTTATATTAAATTATTATAATTTTGATTCAAAGCTAAGGATTGAGAGCAATTCTTCCAATGGAGGGAACATACCCAGATCTAAGAGCTTTGATTGGGGCAGTGTCTATGGCGTTGGTTCTTATTCCCAGATCTAAGAGCTTTATTTATTGATTAATTTTATTATTATTATTATTACTTGATTGAGAATAGTTTTATAAGATTTGATCTAAATAATTCGAACACAATCTCAACCAAATTTTAAACCTATTTTTTTTCCAGAGATAAAAATAATAAAAATTTTAAAAACATCTATCATTTTTATATTATTTATATTTTGTTACGAAAACAATTTCAAAATTTTAAAATAAACTTTTAGGTGTTTTCTATATAGTAAGTTGTTAAAAAAAAAAATTATCCATGACAGCTCTGTTTAACAAATTTTTATATTTTTTTTGAAAAAACAAAAATAAAAATAAAAAAATAAAACCCAAAGAAAATATTGAATGATTTTTGTAACTTAATGTTTTTATCAGTCATTAATTTGTATCTGTGTTGACAATGTGTTGTGTTTTTTGGTAGTGTTTGCATTGGGTAATCTATTATTATTGTGCAACATTGTTTGTGTTTAGTTTGAATTGAGTGGTCTATGAAAAACCTTTTAATAGTGTGACAATGCGTGTGTTTGTTTTGAATTGGGTAGCCTCTTGCCTTATCATATTGGCTCTTTTCTGTATTTTACAGGTGAATGAAGACTAGAAGCAAATGGTAATATCGGCTCCCTTTTATAGGTCTACATTTTGTATCTCTCTAATGATTTTGTATTTATTGTTCTGGGAGTTACAATATTAAACTAAACGTGCACTTCTTTGATTGATGAGTGTTGAAAGAGTGGCAATCTCGAGTGAGCGACAATTTGTGCATACTTCGTTCAATTTGTTTGAAAAGATATGATAATGTTTTAAGGCACATTTCTCTTTCATCTTTATCCTAAATGGCGTCCAAAGTGGTAAACTCACATGAATTTTATAAAGTTTTATGTTCCACAGTTATCTTAGTAGTGAAAATAGAATTTTTTTTTAAATATATATTTTTGGAAGGGTGACACTTTTGCAAAGTAAATTTTAAATTTTCTACTTTTTTCCACGGTATATACTATGAAAATATGTCATATTCCTAAATACTCTCCTATTTAGACTTTATGTTCCTAAATAATTTTTTGAAATATGTCATGTTCCTAAAGTACTTTTGCTTTTTTGATCTTCTTCCTTATTCATGCTAAATACTCTACCATTGTTGGTTGGATATGAATCTATAGGAATTGGATGAGATGAAGAAGCTTTTGAAAGAGTCTAGGGTTGTTCATTGATAGAAGGAAACAAACCAATGGCACCCTTGAACTCTCCAATTAAGGTAATCTCTTCAAACTTCCATGTTGTATGATTTATTTTTTATTTTTTTATTTTTTATACAGAAAAGATTCAACCATTTAAGTTGTTTATATGAGAGTGCATTTAGGCACGAGTGATATGCTAGCAATTCATATCAGACATTATTTTTTTCTCTGAATAACATTCCTTTAATGTGTTTGATTTGATTTGATTTTTTTATTATTTATTTCATATATAGTTACTAAAATGACTATTGGACCACTTTAAAGTCCTTTTACTATAGTTATTTTTTAATGCAGCAATTTCAATTTTAAAATTGTCGTAGTTGATGTAATTAATGACTTCCAAATTAATCATCTGTATAATTACTCTTATTTAAAGCACTTTTTCATTTACATGATTAGTTTAGTCACATTGGGACATTATATGAATGCAATGATTTTGTAAATTCAATCAATGGACTCTTAACAGAATTATAGAATTAACGAGTTAATTTGTTTTAAAGCTATAAAACTGAGTTCGAGTTTTTATTTACTAAGATTCAAATTCATGGTCAAATGCATGACTTCTTTGTGTTAATGATTAGGATTTGAATTTTTCAGTTAATTGATTTTGAAATTAATATCTTAATTGGTTTGAATTTGTAGTATCATACTTTTCAAACTTTCATTACCAAAAGTCTTCTTATTTTTTTAGAATTCTCTGATTGGTTGTTGAGAATTTCATCATGCTATTTGAGTCATTTAGAATCTTTCAAATTTTAAGCAATTTGTTAAGTTTTATATATTCCAAACCTTCTATATTTAAAGCTTCGTCTTAAGTATTCCGATTTTCGTCTAGATACTTCTTATAAATGATTTGGTAATTTTTTTGGAATGTAGGAGAGCTTAGGCATCATTAGTTTTATAGTTACTTTTGTCACAACTGATTTATGCCCTTTTGCTGATGAAGAAACTTATTGTGATTTGTCATTTTCAAGTGTATGTAATTATGCATTTCATTTTCAAGTGTAAATCTGAAACTTTGTCATGTGTATATGTGAAAGTAATTTGTGACGATACTAATACACTTTCTGAATGTTTGTTTTGATAGCTAAAAGATGATTCTTTACTTATAAAGCATCTTTTGACTATGTGTAGTAGTGTAAGCACATGCATTGCACGTCAATAAGTTTATATTGGTGCAAAGCTAGAGAGTTCGAGTGTAGAATTTACACTATTTTTGGTTTTATTGTTGACAAACATTTGTGACGATACTAATACACTTTCTGAATATTTGTTTTGATAGCTAAAAGATGATTCTTTAGTTATAAAGCATCTTTTGACTATGTGTAGTAGTGTAAGCACATGCATTGCACGTCAATAAGTTTATATTGGTGCAAAGCTAGAGAGTTCGAGTGTAGAATTTACACTATTTTTGGTTTTATTGTTGACAAACTTTGAAAATGATTAATGTTATATAAAGTTAAAGATTATTTAAAGGCAGATTGATGTTGTGCAAACTTCTATAGATTTGGTTTGGTGTGGATGTTTGCTATGTGGATTTTGATCAAAAACACCATTTTTGTGTTGGCATGAGGTGCTCCAAAGGGATAATGGAGAATTCTCTATACATGACTCCAATATGTATGTATATATATGATTCCAAACCCCAAACCCATCTATATAATAAGGGAGAAGGGTTTTTGAAAATATATAAAATGTATCAGAGATACATTTCATATTAACGGATAAGATGAATTTAAGTTTTTATTGATGGTTCAGATGAATGACAATTGCCGCCTAAATGTACCCACGTCTGACCCTTACAGAGTAACAGAGTACTCATTTTGATTTTGATTTTGATTTTTGTTTTTCTAAACCTTAAATTGATTTGTTAATTAGGTATTTTCTGGATATCATTTTTAGGTATTTGGATTGCTCTAAAACAATTCTCCGAAAAATAGCATTTCGGTTTCAGAGCTCTCTGTATGCACGCTTCCATTGATCGGTGAGTGTTTTTTTGTTTTATTTTTTGATAGTGACTTCAATTCCATTGTGGGTTTCGATTAGTTTGTAATTGTGTTTATGTATAGTTGATGTGTTTCAAATTATGTTGATTTGTTTGTACCCAATTGTGTTTGTTATTGCCAGAAAAAAGAGAATTTTTATTAGGTTTTGAGTTTTAAGACTTAGTAGAAGTAGTTTTGTTGGTGGGTTGGTGTCATTGGATTTGTTTGATGGAAACTTAGGAGTGCTTCTACGTTTGGAGCTAATTTGGTGAGCTGGGTCTGAATTTGGAGGTGAATTCAGGAGTGGTGAGTGGTTGTCAAGCTTTGAAGAATAACTTATTCTCTTACTTTCTCTCTTTACCCAACCCCGAACCCCCTATTCCTCTGTTTCTTTCTTTGAATTTATTTGGTCTAATGTTTAGTTTGGTGTGATTTTGATTGACTTTTGTTAGGTTGTTGTTGCCTCAAGCTGTTGCCTCAAGTTATTTGGTGTGATTTTGATTTTGCTATTGCCTCAATTTGATTCATGTTAATTTTGATTTTGATTTTGCCTCAATTTTAATTTTGATTTTGTTGTTGCCTCAATTTGATTTTGTTGTTGGCCTTAATTTAACTTCTCTCTTCTAATTTCTCTCTAAACTTGGGAATTTGATTCACGAAATTTTTTCTATTTCAACACAATCAAGTTTCTTGAGGCAACAACAAAATCAAAATCACACCAAATAACTTCTCTCTTCTAATTTCTCTCTAAACTTGGGAATTTGATTCATGAAAATTTGTCTATTTCAACACAGTCAAGTTATTTTTTTTTTTTGGTTAAAATAGTGTGGGTCTTTGTATATTAGATCAGTCTTTGTATGTTATTAAAATAGTATATTTGTTGTAGTGAACCAAAATAATATCTTTGTTGCCATTAATAACCTACAATATATTTGGGTTTTGATATATTGTTTACAGCTTTTTGAAATCTATATAAGTAACCAAACACCATAGAGAAAGGTTGATCATCATAGGATTTCTAAGAACCTAAGAAAAGAAGGAGAAAAGAAAATGGAGAGAGAGAGAGAGAGAGGAAGGTGGGTATGAGTTTTGAATACTACTGAAATTGTAGAAACATACATACATCTGTATGTATGTTTTTTTGAATATATTTGGTGTTTGGTTACTTCTATTGAATATTTAGGTTTTGATTTCTATTGAATATATTGTTACAATTTTTATGATTTATTTTTTTTTAGAAATTAGAGAGCTTAAAAAAAATGTTTTGGAAAAAATATTTGACTACAATATATGGTTGTTAGTTTTTTTAAGATTTTATGAAAATGACGGAAATTACTTAGTATATGCGAAATACATACATCTCAAGATTAGTTGGGATGTAATTTTGAATATGTTGGTGAGCTAAAAACAAAAAATCAAAAAAAAAAAAAATTTGTATTGTCACATTTAATTTATCAGTATTCTATATCTTAACCAGTATTTATATATAAATTCATTCTATTCTATATAAAGTGAGTGGGGGTAAATGGAGGAGTGTCTTGAGAAGGGGACTTCCTAAAGAAAGTGTACGGGTTGATGGCTTTTTAAGTGTGAAATTGGTCCTTTTTTATGAGTTTTATGGGTCTTCTTAAAGCAAAGGGCATGCCCTAGATTTATGTGTTTTTGTAGTTAGTATTGGAAAGGTAAAAAGAAAGTAGAGAAGGATTTGGAGGCAAAGGGCATGTGAAATTGTTTTTTGGAAATGCTTTTTTTTTTTTGGTTAAATCGTATCTTTGTTGCTATTAATAACCTACAATATATTTGGGTTTTGATATATTGTTTACAGCTTTTTGAAGTCTATATAAGTAACCAAACACCATAGGGAAAGGTTGATCATCATAGGATTTCTGAGAACCTAAGAAAAGGAGAAAAGAAAATGGAGAGAGAGAGAAAGAGAGGGGGGGAAGGTGGGTATGCTTTTGAATACTACTTAAATTGTAGATACATACATACATCTGTATGTATGTTTTTTTGAATATATTTGGTGTTTGGTTACTTCTATTGAATATTTAAGTTTTGATTTCTATTGAATATATTGTTACAATTTTTATGATTTATTTTTTTTAGAAATTAGAGAGCTTAAAAAAAATGATTTGGAAAAAATATTTGGCTACAATATATGGTTGTTAGTTTTTTTAAGATTTTATGAAAATGACGGAAATTACTTGGTATATGCGAAATACATACATCTCAAGATTAGTTGGGATGTAATTTTGAATATGTTGGTGAGCTAAAAACAAAAAATCAAAAAAATAAAATAAAAATTGTATTGTCACATTTAATTTATCAATATTCTATATCTTAACCAGTATTTATATATAAATTCATTCTATTCTATATAAAGTGAGTGGGGGTAGATGGAGGAGTGTCTTGAGAAGGGGACTTTCTAAAGAAAGTGTATGGATTGATGGCTTTTTAAGTGTGAAATTGGTCCCTCTTTTTTATGGGTTTTATGGGACTTCTTAAAGTGAAGAGCATGCCTTAGATTTATGTGTTTTTGTAGTTAGTATAGGAAAGGTAAAAAGAAAGTAGGGAAGGATTTGGAGGCAAAGGGCATGTGAAATTGTTTTTTGGAAATGGTTTTTTTTTTTTTTTTTTTTTTTTTTTTTTGGTATTGCCAACTTCTTTGGTTCAGCTTCTCCATTATAGCGCAGCAAATCACTGATTACGTGAACCTTGTACTGATAATTCTTTTCATGCTAAGATCATGCAAAGTCCCAAAATGTGGTGTACTGGAAAATTTTCAACGCAGATTGGTATAATTGGAAGAATTTGCTACTGGCCTTCCATCAAGGATATGTATGTTTTGAAACTACCGCTGCCAAAGCTATGATTTGTTCTAGTAGTTAGTGTTTTAATGAAGTAATAAGTAATATCATGTAGGAGAGATGGACGGGTGTTTCTAGGTATAGCAGTGGAACTGGCTCATCCTGACAGTAGCAGAATGGACAGAGCTTGAGCTCAACTGGTTAACTCACTGAGAACCAAAACATGCTTAGATAGGATTGCCTTCTTTGCAAAGACATAAGCCGCAACGAATTTCATCAATTTTCTAAAATTTTGACCTTCACTTTCCATTTGGGTTTGAGCTTATTCAAAAAGTTTTGCATTTTAAAACTTATTTCAGTTTCAGCATCTTATTAGTGTACTCCCTCTGTCTAAAAATATTATTTCCTTATTTTATTTTTTATTGTCTCAAAATATTAGTCTCCTTTTCAAAAATCAAGGACTAAAATAACATGAATTTGTTGGAGATAAGATTATATTGTCAAAGATATCATAAGATATGGACATCATGATTTGTGCTTCTCATGATTTTTTGTATCTTTGATTTATTTTAATTCTTTAATTGAATGGATTTAATTCCATCTCTCACCCTATATAGATGGTGTATCATTTAAACAAGCCCTCCCACTCGCAACCCTCCCAGCCGCCGCCGCCGTCTTTTCTTTCTCTCTCTGCTTCGAACCCCGATTGGAGCTCGCCGGGTTCGTTTTCTTCTCTTGCCATTTTGAATTCAGTTTTGCGTTTTTTATTAGTTGGGTAATGATTTCAGTTTCTGCTTGAAATTCCGATTAAAGCTCTCCGGATTCGTTTTCTTCTCTTGCCATTTTGATTTCAATTTTGTGTTTTTTATTAGTTGGGTAATGATTTCAGTTTCTGCTTGAAATCTTAGATTTTGCCTTCAAAGGCTTGCGAAGAAAGTAGAAAATTTCCAGGTGAGATTCTAATTGCGAACATATTCAGTTTGCTTTCAAATCCTTGACTTGGGTTCATTTCTGTTTATCATCATTTCCACAAAAATGCATAGTTAGTCTATACATGCGTAATAAAATTTTCAATACATTTCATTGTGTATTCACCTTAAACTGGGGATATGACTCACGAGAGCGGGGGCATTATTCATTCTTCATAGCAAATGACAGAAAATGAAAACACTTCTCACCTAATTTAAATGTTTTTAGGTGAGAATATGGCTATGTAGGTGAGAATATTTAGGTGAGAATATGGCTACATAGCCATATCAGAAAATGAAAATGAAAATTATCTGATCATCAGGTGAGAACATTTTCTGATTATTTACTACATAGCCCTGGGGCATTATTCAAAATACCCAGAAATGTGACATTTCATTGTGTTTTTAACTTCTATTTTCTGATTAATGTGACGAAATGAAACAAATAAGAGAATCCCATTATTACCATTTGTAAATATATACCCAATAGAATAAATCAAAGATCTCTAATAACGTGACATAAAGAAAAATTCCTAAGAACAAGCTGGTGCTTTGAAATCTTTAAGAGTTGCAAAAACAATAGAATCAGGTGCAACACTGATGGGGTTTGAAGCATGCACGAGCACTGGATACATAGCTGGTATATCATTTGTCTCTGTGAGCACCAAGGGGACACCATTTAACATCAACACATCACTTTGAATATTGCCATCCTTTGGAGTCAAGTGGTACTCTTCCCTGTGGATCTGTTGTTGGTTATCATCATAGTTGTCAGGATAGAAGTTTGAGTCATCTGCAACCGAAACTTTATAGGTAGTAGAATTTGACATGTTGATTAGAAGCAGTGAAATGCCCGACTGAGATAAAATAGAGTAAATGAATTTAATTAATGAAGTGATAGCTAAATGATATATTATTGAGAAGAAAGAGAAATTAAGCTAAAAAAGGTTAAGAATATTTCGCTTACATCTTTCTTTGAACAATGAGAATATACGCGTAGATAAGGGGCACTGTCATAAGTGGTCTGAAGTACAATCTTTCCCATTAAGCGATGCCACAGAAGAGCACTGTAGAAGAGCCAACCAAACATTAATATAGAATAAATGTGTCAAAATGATAATTTCAGCTTTATTAAATAGTAAAGGGTATTAGAAAATCTCAATATTGACTAACCCGTAATAATCCGGATTAGGGATAAATGTTGTAGTGTTGAGAAGGCCATAATTTCCTCCAATCAATGCTTGTCTGCAGAAAACCAATTTTAGGAAAATATTCTGATATGGTTATGTAGGAAAATTATCCAGTTTTATGTCACATTTTTGGGTATTTTTCCAAAAATGAAAAACAGATGACAGAAAATGAAAACACAACTAAACAAGTACTTATTTTCGAGTATTCATATGTATATATAATCATAAATATTAAAATGATGGCCATTTTTAGAATTTTTCATTGTCTTCGTTTTTCAAAAAAACTACAAACAGAAACACAACTAAACGGCTAGGAAAATTATTTGTTCTATGTCACATATCAGGGTCATATACTATCCTAGAAAAATATATAGCAAAGAAGAAAATCTATACCTTTTTCCCAGATCTCATGTCAATTTTATCTCACACTGCAGGGAATAAGTTATTCAAAGCTTGCGAATTTACCACCTATAGTCGGCCTCTGTGAGTATTCAACACCCTCACTCTGTTTTTCTTGCTAATTATGTTCAACAAACTATTAAATTCACAAGATTTGATAGTCTTTAATGTATTAATTTTACTTGAATTGGGTTTTTATGCAGACTCAAGCTTTGTGGGATGCAGATTTTTATGTGAAGACAAAGTCATATTTTCCTGTTGCTGTTGCTTCAATGTGTTACAACTTTTAAATTCCCAATCGGGGTAGAACTTCAGATGCCCATGTTCATATGAACCTCTAAATTCAAATCCACGACTGATATGATTGATTAAACAAGTTTTACTTGAAAATGAAATTATATGTGTTTGTAACTCTACAAATTATTCATTTATTTTGTTGCATTGGGTAAGATGTTGTAAATGTTGCAGCAACACTAGAAGAAACTTTGGCAAGATACAGGAAAAAGCCACGGGTGTATATCGGATGTATGAATCTGGTCCTATCCTTGCTCAGAAGTAAGTGGAATTTTGTCCTAAAATTCTTGCTGTTAACTGGATGTTGAGAAAGTGTTAAGCTTTTAGATGTCTTATTTGTGCACTCTGTGGAACAGGGGAGTGAGGTACCATGAACCTAAATATTGGAAATTTGGAGAGGCAGGAAATAGGTATTTTAGACATGCTACAGGACAACTATATGCCATTTCAAAGATTTGGCTACTTAACCAGTTAAGTTACACTCTCACATGGTGTTAAAAATGAGAGATCAAAAAAAGAAATGTGTGTGTATCACTGAAGCCATTTTCGCACAAAGAGAGAAAGTGTGGGTTTTTTATTTGTATCTATAGATATAGATATATCTCTGCAAATATGTGTGTATATGTATGAGGAATTTGGGGATCCTAAAGGTGAGAAAGATGAAGAAAAATGAAAACCATGTCTCTGGAAATGTGTGTCAATTGTGATGCATGGGTCCTAGAGAGAGAGAATCTCTCCTTATCATTTTTTTAAAAAAAAAAAGTTAATTACACTTTTGACGAGGCACATCTGTCTAACTAGCTATATATTATATAAGTAAGAGTGAGTTTTTGTGAAGAGTTTTGTGAATTTAATCCTAACATTTTTTTTAATCCTAACATTATTTACACCGTGCCTTCAGGCACGGGCATACGCTAGTCTATATAACAAGGAAGCTAAGAATTTGATTCCAGATGGGACTTTTGTCCCTTTGTCCAAATTTTGACCATTAGATTGATTTTAATCTAAGGGCTAAAAACATCTCACTCACCCTCTCTCTCTCACACACATACTCCTCTCCTCTCTTCTTGTTTTCAAATTTTGAACACCCACACACACACACTCTCTCTCTCTCTCTCTACCTCCATCAGAGTCCATTCCCGTACTTCCCTGTCGGAGCCCAATCCTCATCGTGCTCCTCCTCCCTCCCTCTCTGCCGAAATAAAATAGATCAACAGGGGAACAAGGGTTGAAAGGGAGTCATCTCTGCCAGAACCGGACCGAAGTCTGTCCCCGGCCAGAGCGTCACTGTTCCCGGACCGAAGTCTGTATGTATTTGTGTGTATGATATATATAATTTGCATTTTGGATGTATATATATGTATATGTGTATATATGTATGTGTATATATGTATATATGTATGTAAAAATTTAAAATAACTCATAACCATTTGTTCTGATAAGGTGAAAAGTCCCGATATAAGAGCATGGAAAAAAATTGGAATCAGATAATTTTGATGTCAGGAGGGGAAGTAAAACCTATTCATTATGATTTCTGCATAGAAAGAATGGTCCTAAATAATACCTATTTCCAGGATTGATGGCTGCATCTGTCTGAATTCCATCGCCAATTGTGACTCCCGTTTGACTAAATATGTCTCGATTTAGTCCACTGATAACCCTAACAGTGAGAGTGTGATCAAAACCAAATGGATTTCCAATGGCTAACCACTGTTGGCCGGTTAATTTGAAACATTTCAAATTAATTTCCTGAGAAATCTGTCCTCGGACCGAAGTCTGTACGTATTTGTGTGTATAATATATATAATTTGCATTTTGGATGTATATATATGTATATGTGTATATATGTATGTATATATACATGTAAAAATTTAAAATAACTCTTCTTGCTATGGTTAATTTGAAACATTTCAAATTAATTTCCTAAGAAACATTTCCCATTTCAAAACATGTTAACATTTCAAAACTGTTCTTGAGAAACATTTCAAAACTCTTTTCGATAAAAGCACACCCTCTCAAGAAGAGTTAACATTTCAAAACTCTTCTTGAAATGTTTCTCAAGAACAGTTTCCTCTAAAAAAATGTTTCCTGTTTTGAAACATTAGAATGAGTTATGTTATAAACATTTCCTGTACATATATATATGTTTTTATCAAGAAGAGTTATATAATTTCCCATTTCTCTTAATCTGATATGGTTAGTTTGAAATGTTTTGTTTTTTACATGGTTTTGATTTATGAAATGGGTTTGATTATTTAAAAGCCAATATGTATTTATTTGTGTGTATTATATATATAATTTTGAACACACACCCTCTGTTTTTTGTCTCTTTGTCAAAATGTCTGAAAATGTAATATGATGGCTCTGTTTTTGAACACACACCCTCTCTCTCTCACACACGTACTCCTCTCATCTTTTTCAAATTTTCTTTGGGAAGACACGATGCTGTGTTTGACAAATTAACAATTTTCTTTGCATTTGTTGCTTTCAAAACTTCAGGATTCAGTACAACTTTTTCCTCACAGCTCTTCATACCTTTCGCTTGAATTCTCTCCTTCTCTTATCTGTAAGCTCTCTCTCTCTCTCTCTCTCTCTCTCTCTCTCTCTTGCACGGATTTTCTTTGGAGAAAGTTTTTTTGGTCCCCTGTGACTCTTTATTGAAACACCCATTATTCATCTTCTTCATGTAAATTTTTTTGTTAGTGCTCACTTTTTCAAATTTTGTTTGTTGTAGTTGGTAATTATCTTGATGCTATGGCTTTAATTTGTGATAATCTGTGAAAGTTTCTTAGACCTATCTTTAATTATCTTCTGAACCAATAGTTGGTAATTTGTGAAAGTTTCTTAGACCGATGTTTATCGCATTGTTTTGGATCTAATATCTAGAAATCTTTTTTTTTTCTTCAAAGAGTCAAGGTAGAGTTGCAGTAACAAAAGTTGTTCTTTGTAGTTGTCATCTAGGTAGAGTTGTGCTGTGTGGAGATGTCGAACGAGATTCAGTATGTATATTAGTAGGTTTACACTAGGTGTGTATTAGATATGATTGTGTGTATTATATATATAATTTCAGAGATGGATGTATATATATGTATGATTATGTATTGGCTTTGGTCGCCCTTTAAATTTAGGTATTTTCTTCTCTCTCCTCTCTCTAAAAATTGTTGAGGAAGATGGATTTGGGAGGGTTCTTCAAACCCAAAGATGGAAACACCCATCAAAATTCTTCAGCTGCTAAATTGCCATGTACACTGTTTTTTCTCACTTCTTTATTATTTTACTATCTAATTTGAGTTGAAAATTTGGTGTCATTTTCATGTTGTTTGAATTGAATTTGTTGAAATTGATGTTAATTAATGTTTGTTCAGCTATATTTAGGTGAATTTTCCTTACACTTCAACAATTAGCTTTGAAAAAGAACTACAACAACAATAACAATTAGCGTATATCACAATGGCTTTGTTGACAAATTGGGTTCTGTTATAATTTGGCATTGTTATAATTTGGCTTTGTTATAATTGTTATAGTTAATGTTTGTTCTGTTATAATTGGGTTCTGTTATAGAGAGATGAGCTCTTGCCAAATTTTGGTGTTGTTATAATTTGGCACCAAAAAATAGCACATGAATTGGAAGTGTTGTTGCCAAATTTTGGCTTTCGCATGAAGGGGAAGCACATCATTGGAGTTGCTCTAACATGCAATTTCCATGTTATTTGAATCTTTAAAGCTACTTTGCTACGTTTCTAAGCATTTTTTTTATTGTGGGGTATAGGTTATTTGAGAAAATGGAAGTCATTGCCGCCATAGTAATAAACATAATTGACATTTTTTTTGTGGTGTTTCTTTTGATAAATGTGTATGAATGTGCACTAAATCTGAGCATGTTAATGAATAGATTTAAGCATCCATTTTATGAAGTTTTAATACATATCGGAATGTATTATCAAATATGTAAAACAATTATATGTATCTGTTTACATGTGGTATAATCATAATAAGTTGCAAGTCTTCCCATTTAATAACTTCTGTTGTGGGAAACTTTTATGGCCTTAATTGGTTCCATATTAGTGTATCAGTTTTATGTTTTTGGGCCAAAACTTGAAAATTGAACTGCAAGTCCACATGACATTTGGTTATATATGATTAGGGACAATGCAAATATTGAGAATACAGATATCCCAAATATTGAATCAACTCTTTTATATATAGGTACGATTATGGTTACTTGGTCTAAAATGGGTTTTGAAGATGGTTTTGAAATGGGTTTTAAGATGGTTTTAATTTATAAAAGAGTAAGGATTGAATATGGTTTTCTTTTTTTAAAAATGGTTAAAGCTGATTTTAGGATAAGTTTGGAATTTTGCAAAAAAATTTGCTGAAAAAAAATAGTAAGGATTGGAGTACTCCTATCAAATTAAGTTTTTAACCAAGATTTCAATTGAATTTGATGAAAAAAGAAGAGTAAGGATTCGAAATATCATTTAGTTGTTGATAGATGGCAGATATTATTCTGAAGGGGAAGAAGACAGTTGTAGATGTTATGCCAATTGCTACAGGTCATGAGCGTGAAGAACTTTAGGCCGAACTTGAGGTATCCTATTGTTTATTCAGTTCAATTCATGTGTCTGATACGTATGTGTAATACCATAAACATTTGATAGTTTGAGAGAGAATTGAATCTGAATTTAATCCAATTCTTTCATTTAGGGAAGGAATGTTATGGAGATGAATTATCCAGTTGGACCTTTTGGCACCAAGGTTTGAATTATTGGACCTTTGTTGTGTACTGTGATTTCTGCTTTACTTTGATTGTGCTTTCATTTGTATCCATTGAGTTCTGCTTTATTTAATGCATTTATGTATCTGCCACATCCAATTGTGGGAAATTATTTATAATGTTTATAAAATTATTTTTCCAACATCTATAGTCCTAGGGGTGTGTTTAAACATCTACATCTGATGTTTATACATAGAAATTATTTATGTATCTGCCACATCTATAATGGCAGATAAATATCTATTGTGGAAACATCATCCAATGGGTTTGATTCTTTAATGGGAAATGGGTGTTGATTTTCTATGGTTTTGAAAAGCTTTTGATTGATAAAATCATTGGAACGAAGACTTAAGTGGGTCTTTCTAAGTAGAGAATTCTAATTTTACATAACGAAACAGAGGGTGTTTTTTTTTTAAAAAAAAAAAAATGGAAATTGGAAGAAGAAAAGAAACATACATTTTTTGTGTTGGATAGGTTTATTTTTTGTGTGGTTGAGAAAAGAATGGGTTGGTTTTTTGTATTAGTTTTTGACTTTTTAGCTAATGTTTCAAATTTAACAAATATAGATAGGAGTTAAATTAATCTTTTATTTTTATTTTTATTTTTATACATGATTATGGATGTATATATATCTATACATATGATTCCAATCTATATATCTATGGATGTATATATATATATATATCTATATATATAATTCCAAACCCCAAACCCCCTATTTATGTATGATTCCAGTATGTATATATAATATTGAGAAGCCAAACAAAGGGATTTTTTTTTTTTAATAAAAAAAAATGAAAAATTGGAAGAAGAAAATAAACATACCTTCCTCTGCCTCTTAGGGCATGTTTTTTTCTGTTGAATGGGTTTATTTTTTGTATTAGTTTTTTGACTTTTTATCTAATGTTTCAAATTTAACCAATATAGATAGGAGTTAAATTATCCTTTGTTTTTTTTCTTTTTTCTTTTCTCCTTGAATGACACTTAGGACATGTTTGATTAGCAGTATTAGTGGTACTATTTTGTTAACATGTTAATCAAATAAGGCCTTAGTTTGAGTTTTATTTATTGCATAAAACACCTGTTTATTAATTTGTATAGCATTTTGATAACATTCGAATTTATTAGTTTGTATAGCATTTTGATAACATTTGAAGGTATGTTTATTAGTTTGTAAAATTAATCTATTAGGAGTTAAATTAATCTATTATTAGTTTGAATTTTATTAGGAGTTAAATTTTTTTTTTTTTTCCTTTTCTCCTTCAAGGACACTTAGGGCATGTTTGATTAATAGTATTAATGGTACTATTTTATTAACCTGTTAATCAAAGTTGTACTATTTTTATGAAATTATTTGTTGGCTTTTTGACTTTATGAAACAAAATCTTGCAATATTTGCTGTCTAAATATCTCAAAATAGAATGACTAGATGTATTCCATTCCACTGCATTATTTTCTGTGAGTTGGAGAGGCATTTGAGTGCAACAAGATGAAAAAAGAAGAATCACTCTAATATTTTGGGCACCAAAAAATGCAATCACACATGAGAAATGTGTTTGGGGCTTCAAGAATATATTGTAAGGCCCCGGTGTCCTACATCGGGAATGGAGGAGGAGTTCCTGGGCTATAAAAGTAAAAACTTGGACCCTTATATAGCATCGAGGCCTTTTCCCAAGTGGTGAAATCCCTATTAGAACTCCCCAGTTAAGCGTGCTTAGGCTGGAGTAGTTTTAGGATGGGTGACCCACTGGGAAGAACAAATCCGTGCGGGCGTGACCCAAAGCGGACAATATCGATGATGTGTAAAGGGTCGGGGCGTTACATATATTTTTTTGCATTTGTGTGTATGTGGCTTCTTATTTTGTCATGGTGGCTAACCATAATCACTCTTCAAAATAGGCAATGGCTTTTTTAATTTTAATTTTTATTAAACTAATTTGAAATTGATTATTTTATTGTGTACATTTTTATTTATGCAATCAATCCCATTTGATGGTATAGCGACCCCGGTCTTTTCTCGTTTGATTATTGTATCCGGACTTAGGTTCCGTAGATTCTGTCATTGTATAATTGTTGTTGTTGTCCCTTATTTGCTCATTTGGACTTATAGGAAGTGTTGGGCAGGTTTGTTTCAGGTTGGTTGGGTTTAGAAACCAAGTGCTGCTGTCCAGAATTTTGGATCTTCGCTCGAGCGAGGAGTTTGTCGCTCGAGCGAGATGTTGTTTTGGTTCTTCGCTCGAGCCGGGGTTTGGTAGCTCGAGCGAGAGCTTGCGTCTGGTTTGGACCTGTAGCTTTGCATTCTTGGCTCGAGCGAGCTTTTCTTCGCTCGAGCGAGTTAGTTCGTTCTTCGCTCGAGCAATAGTTCCTTCGCTCGAGCATGAGTCTGGTTATAGACCTGAGGGTGAGTTCTTCGCTCGATCGAGTTTTCTTTCGCTCGAGCGAGCTTTTGGGTTGTTGGCTCGAGCAAGGTTTTCTTGGCTCGAGCATAGTTTTTCTGTGTCTGGTCGCTCGAGCAACCAAGTCTTCGCTCGAGCGAGCCTGTCAGGTTTAAATAGGCAGCAACGTGTTTCAGATCAGTTTTTCATTTCCTTTTAGATCCCAAAACCCTAGGTACGAGTTCTCTCTCCCTCTACACACCTTCTCTCTTACGATTGATCTACTTAGAGTGAGTTTCTACCTTAGATCCTTTATTAAAAAGGTAGAGTGGGTCGAGGGCTTCCATTTAATCTGAATTGTTGGTAGTTTGGAGCACTTTGGAGTTTGGGCTTTCATCTCCATCTTCTCTTTTGGGGCTATTTCTTCGAGGTAGGGATTTCCTACTCCATTTTATAGGTTCTGTTCTAAGTTTTCGTATTTTGATATGTTGGGGGTACTTTGGTAATTTTTGGGAAAACCCCTAGTTGTAATAATTAATTAATTTGTATAATTAATTTAAGGGAATTGGGGAATTTGGTTAAATTCATGAAATTGGGGAATTTATTGATTAAATGGTGTAGTTGGATAATTTAAATCACTCGCCTATTGTATTGTTGGTATATTTATTTTTCAAGTCTAGAAATAACTGTTTTGGGCTATCGGTGGAGGATAGTCGTGATTGTTGTAGACATTGCATGTGGATTAGGAATAACTGAATAATTCACTGTTGTAAGTTTGGCCAGGTTCTGAGCCATGCTGATAAAATTGGAAAGTAAAACGTGTCTTAGACAATAGTGTCATGAGACTGTAAAATGGAGTAATTGATTATCTTGGTTAACCATCTGTTAAACGCTATTGCTTTATTCATCGCTTATATGTGGTTTAGTATATTTCTACTGGGCTGTGGCTCACCCTATATGGGAACATCATTTTCAGGTTCAGGTGATAAGCTACCTCCAAGGACTTAGCTTGGAAGGGACTTGGATTTGGAAGACTATCTTTAGTTAATTGTCTTTATTTATTAAGTACATGTAAACATCCAAGCCTAGGGCTTTTCTTGTATTGAGTTAGAACTCATCTTTTTGTATCCAAGTGTTGGCTTGGAAAGATGTAAGCCTGCAGGGCATTTTATTCGATGTTACATGTAATGCTTTTATTTAGTAATACTCTGATGAATGAATTAATAAATTGTTTTCTTTAAATAATGCATGTCAATTGTATATATATATAATGGGTTTATTTTGAGGGCGTGACAGATGGGACTTAAGGTTTGGTTTGGTTTAGTTTGGTTTACTCATCTAAATTTGATTGTTTTATTTTTAGTTTAATAGTGATTACTAAAAAGTTATTTTTGTTTCATCTGTGATGGTAGTATAATACAATTTGTGATCAATGTAACTTTTGATATAGTGGTCTTCCTATGATTTTTTTGATATACTATTTAGGGCTATATTTGTTTGGTATGCTACATAATACATAATTTCTCTTAAAAGTTTTACGAAAAATCATCTACCCTTTGTTGGTTGCTTGATTGATCCTAAACATTTTTGGTTGTTTGATCACAACTTTGAGACATTTTTCATAAAACATTTTTATGGTCGTTAACATTTTTGCAACACATAGATTGTAATATAAGAATTTTATTAGATAGTGCATTCAGGCACGAGCATAAAACACCTATTTATTAGTTTGTATAGCATTTTGATAACATTCGAATTTATTAGGTTGTATAGCATTTTGATAACATTTGAATTTGATTTACAAATAATGGAGAAAATGGAAAACTGAGTTTTGATTTTTCTTTAGTATTTATATTTCTATCTTTGGATACAAGTCTATAATTGCATTTTATGTATGTATATGTATGTATGTATGTGATACAAGTCTACAATTTTATTTTATTTTTTGTGGCTTTTTAAATAGAGAGAATGGGTTGATTTTATGTGTTAGTTTTTGGCTTTTTAGCTAATTTCCTATTCACAAACAAATTTAACCAAAATAGATAGGAGTTAAATTAATCTTTTTTTTTGTTTTTTTCTTTTCTCCTTGAATGACACTCAGGGCATGTTTGATTAGTAGTAATAGTGGTACTATTTTATTAACCTGTTATTCATTTTATTAACCTAATATTAATCAAAGGTATTACCCGTTTTTGATAACATTCAAATTTGATTTACAAACAACCTCTACGATTTATTAAATGTCATTCATACACAACCAACCAAGCATTAATTAGTAGCTAACAATTGGCAAAATGGAAACCTGGACTTTGATTTTATATTCGTATCTTTGGATATCTTTTGTTTCAATAATCTTTCAAAACATTAATGAATTGGATATCTTTAATTTTTGGATATCTTTAATAATCTTCAATAATCTTTTGTTTCAATAATATTGACAACAGGTTTGAAGCATTGAGTCTGAAGCGTTGTGGACTTCTTTAAGACCTTTCATATCGAAACAAGGTAAATTAATCTTTTATTTTTATTTTTATATATGATTATGGATGTATATATATATCTATACATATGATTCCAATATGTATGTATATATATCTATATATATGATTCCAAATCCCAAACCCCTTCTTTATGTATGATTCCAGTATGTATATATATATATATTGAGAAGCCATGTCTAAGAAAGCCATGTCTAACAAAACCTGTGCCAATTAATTAACAAATTGAAGTGGGTTTCTGCTATCTAGGAAACCAAACAGAGGGCGTTTTTTGTTTTTTTTAATAAACAAAATGAAAAATTGGAAGAAGAAAATAAACATACCTTCCTTTACCTCTTAGGGCATGTTTTTTGTGTTGAATGGGTTTATTTTTTGTATTAGTTTTTGACTTTTTATCTAATGTTTCAAATTTAACCAATATAGATAGGAGTTAAATTAATCTTTGTATTACTGGATTAATATATATTTACTGAAATCAACTTTTGTATTACAGGTTTTGACAATACTAAGCTGCATCAACCTCTAAAATTTCCAGCCATTTGTTATATTTATATAGATTTACAGTCTAAATGTGTTGAGATATAGTGGGATTTAATTTTATGATAATGTGTTTCAAATATAATTTTAAGTTCCAAGTTATCCTCTACTGTCTATAACTAGTTGTTGAGTGGATGGAGCTCTCAACTTTGCTAAATAACTTGTTGTTGAGTGGATGGAGCTCTCAACTTTGCTAAATAACTTGTTGTTGAGTGGATGGAGCTCTCAACTTTGCTAAATAACTTGTTGTTGAGTGGATGGAGCTCTCAACTTTGCTAAATAACTTGTTGTTGAGTGGATGGAGCTCTCAACTTTGCTAAATAACTTGTTGTTGAGTGGATGGAGCTCTCAACTTTGCTAAATAACTTGTTGTTGAGTGGATGGAGCTCTCAACTTTGCTAAATAACTTGTTGTTGAGTGGATGGAGCTCTCAACTTTGCTAAATAACTTGTTGTTGAGTGGATGGAGCTCTCAACTTTGCTAAATAACTTGTTGTTGAGTGGATGGAGCTCTCAACTTTGCTAAATAACTTGTTGTTGAGTGGATGGAGCTCTCAACTTTGCTAAATAACTTGTTGTTGAGTGGATGGAGCTCTCAACTTTGCTAAATAAACTTTCAATAGGCTTTGATAGTCAAATATGCCGGTTTTTTGACTTTTTTTGGTCCTTACTTTGCTGGTTTTTGAATTTTTTGGGTGTTTGATTATTGAAAAAAATAGAGGATAATTTCATGGCTTCTGAAATTGTGAGAATGGGGTGGTTGAGTTTGACTTTATTAAATTACAGAGGATAATTTCATAGCTTCTGAAATTGTGAGATTGAGTTCATCCACTTCAAGTGCAACAATATATATTTGTTGACTTTACTACTACACATGTTTCTACTCATTTTCACCCTTTGCCAAGTTGGGATGATGTGGCATCTTGGACAATTTTAATATCTATTAATTTGTAAGAAAAATAGTAAGATTCATTACTACTTTCTTTTGATGTTGTTTGGATTCAGATTGTGTTACCAATACCTGAAAATGTTTGGAGTTAAATTATTATTTTCAAACTGTGGCTTTATTGCAAATCTTTTGTTATTTGTTAATTTCAATAAATACATTCTTGGAAACACAACTCATTTTGGTGGCGGAAAATGATTGTTGGGTTATTAGTTTGTCATATGTGTGATTTTTTTTTTCCAGTGTGATTTTTTATTAATTCCTTGAATGAGATATTTTATCATATGAATTAACTGTGGATTTCAAAATGATTGATGATTTTTTATTAGTTTGTCATATGAATTAACTTTATAAATTTTGCAGTTCCATTTAAACCTCTTTTAGTTCAATTAAATTCAACAAAGCTTAAATCATCGATAGGTTTGATTCCATTTAAGTATCTATTGATTGCTTCGTTTGGTTTCACTTGGTGAATTAAAATAACTTTTGTATTTACATAAGTTATGTTTTCCAAAACCTTTACAGGTTAACTTTTGTATTATGTATTACTGGATTAATATATATTTACTGAAATCAACTTTTGTATTACAGGTTTTGGCAATACTAAGCTGGAACGACTTCTAACATTATGGATAATGTAAGTTGTCTTTTTTTAAAAAACTAGTACATAGATTTTAAAAAAACTTTTGTATTATAGGTTCTGATTATAAAAAAAAAATTTCCTCATTTTTTACAACTAGATGGAGACTTACAACGAACTGTAATATTCGTTCCCTTTACTCATCGTCTTATAAAATTTCATTTTGTGTACATATCAGCTACGTATTTGTTTTTGTATGTATAGGTTCAGTTTCTTCAACAAAAAAATGTCGGTGTAGTGATTCGTGATGAGCATGATTTCAATGTTGTTCATATTTCTAATGTCAGCCCAAAAATCACTTTCTTATCATTTTTTATTTATTTTTATTTATTATACCTTGGTTATTTCTTAGACTTTGGTTATTTTTTATAGGCAATGGAAAAGGAAAATGCAAAGGCAATGTCGAAAGGAAAAGAAAAGGTGTCTTATGCTTCCAAGGGCAAGGGAAAGGAAAATGCATGTCCAGCGGTATAGTTCTTAATGGTTTTTGTAAAGTTTTTTTTTTTTTTTAAATTGTTAGTTTTCGTATGTTTGTATTTTAAGCCATAATTGTATATCGAATTGTTTATTTTAAGCCATAATTGTAGAGTGTTTTTGAAAATGTATGCCATAATTGTATTTTTATCTTTTAAACTGTGCACTTTTTTAAGTGTTTCCTGTATATTTGTGTAAATCTGCACCACTTTTCAATGTAAGTGGGCGAAAATTTTGAGATAAAGAGAGGAGGGAGAAAATGGGCAATAATTTTTTTTTTCCAGCTATGTGAATGGGTGTCACGCCCTCAAAATAATAATATTAAACCCATCAATATAAACATACATTTATATACAAAAGATCCACATTCCCTCAAATAATCAGAGTACTTCATTACAAAAGTATTACACGTTAACAACAAAAGTAAATGCCCTGCGGGCTTACAGCTTTCCAAGTTATCACTTGGTTACAAAAGAGAGTATTAACTCGGTTACACATTAAGCCCTTGGCTTGAAATTACATGTAATACATCAAAAGAAAAAAAAAAAATAAGGCAACAAAAGTATGTCTTGCCCCTAGCCTCCCAAGTTATGTTCGTAGAGGCGGCATGCTACCTGTACCTGAAAATGATATTCCCATATAGGGTGAGCCACAGCCCAGCAGAGATATACTAAACCAATTATAAACAATGCCTAAAAGATTAGCAACTGAAAGATGGCCAATACTTATACCTCCATTTATATCTTATTTCAATTCCATGACAACTAAGTCTATGATACAATTCAATTTTCATTTCTTATTCAACTTTGAGTTTGAAAACAAAACAGGGCTCAGTACTCTGGCCAAAACATTTTGATGAGATTATAGTTCATCACTAGAACATTTTCAAAATTCACGGTGGATACACATTTTGGTGTTGTATCAATAACACATAAACTACTTCCATACTTCACAAACGATGATGATATACATTTTAGTGCTATATCAAATCAAACAAACTTTTCAATAGATAAGCATATGAGCTATATCACTACTACAACAGATAAGCATGTGAGCTATATCAACATTCCGATAGATAAGCATATCACACATCAACAGACAAGCATATTAGCTGTATCCACACTTCACTAGACAAGCATATGAGCTGTATCTACACTTCACTAGACAAGCATATGAGCTATATCTACACTTCACAAAGATAAGCATATGAGCTTATCTACACTTCACAAAGATAAGCATATGAGCTGTATCTTCACTTCTCTAGACAAGCATATGAGCTGTATTCTTGGAAACACAACTCATTTTGGTGGCGGAAAATGATTGTTGGGTTATTAGTTTGTCATATGTGTGATTTTTTTTTTCCAGTGTGATTTTTTATTAATTCCTTGAATGAGATATTTTGTCATATGAATTAACTGTGGATTTCAAAATGATTGATGATTTTTTATTAGTTTGTCATATGAATTAACTTTATAAATTTTGCAGTTCCATTTAAACCTCTTTTAGTTCAATTAAATTCAACAAAGCTTAAATCATCGATAGGTTTGATTCCATTTAAGTATCTATTGATTGCTTCGTTTGGTTTCACTTGGTGAATTAAAATAACTTTTGTATTTACATAAGTTATCTTTTCCAAAACCTTTACAGGTTAACTTTTGTATTATGTATTACTGGATTAATATGTATTTACTGAAGTCAACTTTTGTATTACAGGTTTTGGCAATATTAAGCTGGAACGACCTCTAACATTATGGATAATGTAAGTTGTCTTTTTTTAAAAAGCTGGTACATAGATTTTAAAAAAACTTTTGTTCTATAGGTTCTGATTATAAAAAAAAAAATTTCCTCATTTTTTACAGCTAGATGGAGACTTACAACGAACTGTAATATTCGTTCCCTTTACTCATCGTCTTATAAAATTTCATTTTGTGTACATATCAGCTACTTATTTGTTTTTGTATGTATAGGTTCAGTTTCTTCAACAAAAAAATGTCGGTGTAGTGATTCGTGATGAGCATGATTTCAATGTTGTTCATATTTCTAATGTCAGCCCAAAAATCACTTTCTTATCATTTTTTTTATTTATTTTTATTTCTTATACTTTGGTTATTTCTTAGACTTTGGTTATTTTTTAAAGGCAATGGAAAAGGAAAATGCAAAGGCAATGTTGAAAGGAAAAGAAAAGGTGTCTTATGCTTCCAAGGGCAAGGGAAAGGAAAATGCATGTCCAGCGGTATAGTTCTTAATGGTTTTTGTAAAGTGTTTTTTTTTTTTTAAATTGTTAGTTTTCGTATGTTTGTATTTTAAGCCATAATTGTATATCGAATTGTTTATTTTAAGCAATAAACAATTGTTTATTTTAAGCCATAATTGTAGAGTGTTTTTGAAAATGCATGCCATAATTGTATTTTTATCTTTTAAACTGTGCACTTTTTTAAGTGTTTCCTGTATATTTGTGTAAATCTGCACCACTTTTCAATGTAAGTGGGCGAAAATTTTGAGATAAAGAGAGGAGGGAGAAAATGGGCAATAATTTTTTTTTTCCAGCTATGTGAATGGGGATACTTTATGAAGTTCATAAGTTGGCCGAACATTTGTTTGTTTGTATAACAAAACCACACAATTTATTATATAGATTATAAATGACAAAGGTGACTGATTGCAAGGGCAAACGAAAGGAAAATGCATGTTTAGCGGTATGGTTGTTATTGATTTTTGTAGAATTTTTTTAGTTTTTATTTTTATATCTTCATATATTGTATTTATTTAGCCATAATTGTATTTTATTTTTGAAACTATGCACATTTTTTAGTGTCTCCTGTATATTCTTAGGAAGAAAGAAATATATATATAATATACTTTATGAAGGAATATATAGTGAGAAAGGAATATATAGTGTCTCCTGTAAGTGCATGGGCCCTACAAGAAAATGAGGATACTTTATGAAGCTCATCTGCTGATCGAACATTTGTTCATTACCGTTACAAAACCACACAATCTGCTGGTCGAACGTTTATTATTCTCATAAGTTGGTCAAACATTTGTTCATTAGTATAGCAAAACCACACAATTTATTATTATTATTGTAAAACTATGGGTAGTCATGGGCAAGAGTATAATACATTTTCTCTAAATTCTTGGCATTTTCTTTAGACAGTGGAAAATGGTACTTGATAATATTTGCATTTTAAGCATCCAATGATTTAATATTCATATTTTAGGGACCCAATGGTTATGTTATATCAAGAACTGTATTAGTTTAACGTGCACGACGAGAACGTGAAAGAAATGAAAACGCATGCTCTGCATATCAATCGGGACAACACTTGCGACAAGAACGAGAGAGCTTAGGAGCATATGTTAAAGACTTTCCTTCATTAACACCGAGTCGTCGCAGTCATGCTTGCCTAGAATAGGGTACAAAGACACTTGCGGATACTTCGTTGGCACAAAAACGAACAATGGTTACACATGCATCCACATGTTCGTTCTCTATGGAAAGTACATCTTTAGCTCGGAATTGGTAAAACATGTTTAATTCTTTAAATAATACTCTTACTTTTACATGTGTATAAATTTTAATTTATGCACAACAAATATTTTTAGGCCTAATTCTACAGTCACATTTCTTCAAGAGGATCTATGTACAGATGATGAATTAGAAGATATAACTATAAGTACTGCGATTAATACTCAATCACACATGAATTCATGTCGTCATTCTCTTGGCAAGATGGATGTATTATGTCCTTACTGTTCAACCTTACATTGGATGGACGAAAAATTAGCACAATCATCTCGAAAGCGTCCCCTATTTGGAACTTGCTGTTCAAAAGGAAAGACTAGGCTACCTCTGCTTATGACACCCCCTCCACTGCTTCAAACATTATATGATGGGGATGATGATCAAGCAAGATCGTTTCGACGTTATACTCGAGTATACAATGCAGCCAATGCTTTTACAAGTCTTGATGCTACATTGGATCCAAGAGTACTAAGAGGAAGCGGCCCTAAACCATTTATTATCCATGGGGAATTGCGACATCGAACAAGATCACTTCTACCACAGCCAGGTCAGGATGCGACTTATGCTCAGTTGTACATTTATGATCTTGATTCAGCTTTAGAAGTTCGAAATCGTAGAAATCCTCACTTACGAAGGGATGTTCTCAAAACTATTCAAGATAGTTTGATGCAAGTTAATGCATTTGTAGACAAATTTCGCCAGGCTCGTGCAATTTGAATCAATTAGCCTTCACTGGACAAAATCTACCTGCTCATCTTCACTACAGTTCAGCAACAGACCGACGATGGCATAACCCACCAACTGTTGATGAGATTGCAATTGTAATACCAGGTGATGGAACCGAGGTTACTGGAATGAGAGATGTTGTTTTACATCTACAGGGAAATAAAGAACTGATGCAAATTAATGAATGTCACCCAGCGTATTTTCCATTGCATTATGTTTTATTATTCCCGTATGGTGAGCTCGGATGGAAACCTGAGTTGAAATTGTGGGACGTTAAACATGATCGGCATTCAACTGATTGACTTACTCAAATGGATTTTTATAGTTATCGTTTGTTTGAGCGACCTACAGAGTATTCAACAATTTTGAGAGGTGGAAAACTATTCCAAGAGTTTTTGGTAGATGCTTGGGCTACAACTAAGCAAAATCGGTTGATGTACTACAAGCTTAATCAAAAAAAAATTTGGGCTGAACTTTACCAAGATTTAAGCGATATTGATCCAGATGACTTGCAACCTAATCAAATTGGTCAAAGGTTTATTTTGCCATCTTCATTTACTGGTAGTCCTAGACATATGTTTGAAATCTTTCAAGATTCAATGGCTATCACGCGATACAACCAGCACCCAGATATTTTTCTCACCATGATTGCAAATCCCAATTGGCCAGAAATTACTTCAGCATTATTACCACACCAAAAAGCTATTGATCATCCGAATTTGATTGCCTGTGTTTTTGAGCTAAAAAGAAAGTGTTTGATGAAGGAGATAGAGACAAACAAAGTGTTCGGTAATAAAGTTGCACATGTTTTTACAATTTAATTCCAAAAACGAGCCCTACCACATATGCATGCGCTTCTCTTTCTTAAAGGTTCAGACAAAATTCGAACATGTGCTCAAGTAGACAAATTAATTTGTGCAGAATTTCCAGATCCAAAAGATGATCCTACACTTTTTGAAACTGTCAAGTGTTGCATGGTACATGGACCATGTGGTGCTCGAAATCTCCAAGCACCATGTATGGAAAATGGTATATGTACTAAGAAATACCCTCGAGCCTTTGCAAAATCAACAACTATGGACCAAGATGGATATCCAATCTATCGTCGTCGCAATAGTGGTCAAGTATATACTGTGAGAGGACAGGAAGTTGATAATAGGGATGTGGTACCATACAATGGATATCTTTCTAAACGGTTCAATTGTCATATAAATGTAGAAGTTTGTGCTGGAGTGAGATGTGTTAAGTATATACATAAGTATATTTACAAAGGTTATGATCGCACAACAATGGTTTTGGGATTGATTAATGAGACCCAACAATATCTTGATGCGAGGTATATTGGACCACCAGAAGCTGCTTGGCGAATATTCGGTCATCATTTGCATGCAGAGATGCCAACAGTTGTTCGCTTGGCACTTCATCTACCTGGAATGCATCGTGTTCTTTTCAATCCTAATGACTCATTGGAAATGATTCTTTCTAGAGCTGCTGATCGTCCGGATTTGATTGCCCGTGTTTTTGAGTTAAAAAGAAAGTGTTTGATGAAGGAGATAGAGACAAACAAAGTGTTCAGTAATAAAGTTGCACGTGTTTTTACAATTGAATTCCAAAAACGAGGCCTACCACATATGCATGCGCTTCTCTTTCTTAAAGGTCCAGACAAAATTCGAACATGTGCTCAAGTAAACAAATTAATTTGTGCAGAATTTCCAGATCCAAAAGATGATCCTACACTTTTTGAAACTGTCAAGTGTTGCATGGTACATGGACCATGTGGTGCTCGAAATCTCCAAGCACCATGTATGGAAAATGGTAGATGTACTAAGAAATACCCTGGAGCCTTTGCAGAATCAACAACTATGGACCAAGATGGATATCCAATCTATCGTCGTCGCAATAGTGGTCAAGTATATACTGTGAGAGGACAGGGAGTTCATAACAGGGATGTGGTACCACACAATGCATATCTTTCTAAACGGTTCAATTGTCATATAAATGTAGAAGTTTGTGCTGGAATGAGATGTGTTAAGTATATACATAAGTATATTTACAAGGGTTATGATCGCACAACAATGGTTTTGGGATTGATTAATAAGATCCAACAATATCTTGATGCGAGGTGTATTGGACCACCAGAAGCTGCTTGGCGAATATTCGGTCATCATTTGCATGCAGAGATGCCAACAGTTGTTCGTTTGGCACTTCATCTACCTGGAATGCATCGTGTTCTTTTCAATCCTAATGACTCATTGGAAATGATTCTTTCTAGAGCTGCGCAACAAAAATCGACTCTTACTGGTTTTTTTTATTATTGTGCTTCCAATGAAAATGAATGCCAATTCACTTACCGAGAATTTCTGCAACATTTTGTTTGGCTCAAGTCAGAACATAGATGGAAACCAAGAGAACATGGATATGCAATTAGTAGAATATACTTTGCTAGCCCTAACTGTGGTGAAAGATTTTATCTGCGTTTGTTGTTAACTATTGTCAAAGGGCCAAGATCGTTTCAATGTTTACGTACAGTTAACAATGTTTTGTATGAAACGTTTAAATCAGCATGTGTTGCAAGAGGACTCTTAGAAGATGATAAAGAATGGATACAATGGCTGAAAGAGGCTGCAGTTATGAAAATCGGATATCAATTGAGGAGATTGTTTTGTACTATTCTGACCCAATGTTTTCCACTACAACCACATGCGTTATGGAATCAATTTTCAATGCCTATCTATGATGATCTTGCACATAAGCTTCGTACATTATTTGTCATTTCTAACCTAACTGAGGCTCAAATTGAAGATTATGGTTTGTATCTTTTGAATCAAATGCTTCAAGAATCAAGAAAGAGTTTAATTGACTTCCCGCCCATGCCACAACCTACAGCAAATTGGAGTGCAACAGTTGGTAACCGATTGATATTCGAACATCAACAACTACATAATAAGGCACAATAGACAGATGTGCAAATTACTATTGATCGCCTCAATAACGGACAACGAACTGCTTATAACGCAATCACTTCTTCAGTCTTTGAAAGTAAAGGGACTATTTTCTTTTTGAATGGCGGTGCCAGAACGGGGAAAACATTTTTGTACAATACCATTGCATTAAAATGTCGCAGCTATAGACGCGCCCCGAGGGCCCCATGCTACAGTTCGAACTCAGAATGTCACGGTTCTGAATCTAATCCCGCAAAGTGCAATGCGAGACCGATAAATCACCAAAGAGTCCAAATCCGGCAAATCGTTTTGGAAAACTGATTTTTAAGAAAGAAGTGCCAAACATGGACTGCTTTGCCAGATACAGAGTCGCCACCTAAATATTTTATTTTAGAGGGAATTTAAGAAACCTTGACTCATGCCTAAGGCCACATGTCCGTCATCACCAAAGTTGCCTCGGCACGGGAACTTGGGTACGATAGGGGAAGGTCATCTATGAGCACCCCCGCTCGCCCGATCAAAGATCGGCCTGTACTAAACATGATATTTTGTTTTTGAAAACATATGCGTTCTTATTCCAGTTTATTAGCTAGAATTTACTATGTGATGCACACAACACACAAGTATAGACTAGATCGCCTAATTTGGAACAAAGCATCACATATCTGTTTGTTTGGAAATGATTTGAAGTTTGCTACTCGTAAGTAGGCTAAAATGCGGATTTCAATGAATTGTCCCAATTCAAGTAATCCACACATAAGCAATTAGCCTCATGGCAAGCATGCTAACATGGCAACACTTATACTCATGCAAGATGCTAAAGCATAAAAGCTTACCTAGTACTCCGAGCCAAAACAAGAAACTAGTTAGAAATCATGCATGATCCTAGTTCATGTTAAGATGGCTAATGCAACACATGCAAAATGCAACTAGAATAGGCTCGGCTAATCTAAGAATGGCATGTGAAATGCGACAACCTGATACACGTATTCAAGTTAGAATTGAAATACTATGCAATTAGTATGATACGCCGAGCCTGGTGCGTGCAACACGAATGAATGTATGCAAACATGCTAACGTAAGTATGCTAATTGAAACATGACCTAAAACTAACCATCAAAAGCAGGTATGTAAAAGGGAGAAAGACGTGGGGTTAGAATACATTCACACATGCACGGACACTTATTACAAAGTTCGCCCTCTCGACGGAGGGTCCGAATAAATAATATAAACCCAAATGATTAATCAACTATCCTAGCTAATTAATTATTACAAACTCTTAATTAATTAACAAATTAATTACAAAACAATCTAAGTACGAAACTAAAGAGGCCGCCGGAGCTCCGCCTCAAAATGATTGACTGATGCATGTTCGATTGCCTCGCTTGAAAACCCGTTGCCATGCCGCATGTTGCCTCTGCTTGCACTGTTTTGCATCTCTGAAAATTGTGAAAATCCTTAGGATACTTTTGAAACACTCCCTGAGCACTGTGGGAGGTCACCGACCAAACGATGGAGTCACCGGCCATGGGAAAATGATCATCGACCAAAAGTGGAGCTCTCGGCCAGGTTAAGTTAGCCGGCCGGCACTAAAGATGGCCGACCGACCATCCCTTCCTGCAGAATGTTGTTTTTGCTGCAGCAGAGGACAGACAGTATCATACTATGAACTCAAGGGAGTATGGCTCTCAACCCTCGAACTTAAGACAGTATGGCTCTCGACCCTCGGACCACCAATCACGCATTTCAATGCATGATGGCCAAAGGTGCCAAGTGTGCAAATCAATGTGGAATAAATGCAACAAAACACATGAATGCCTAGAACTCTATCAAGTTTGATCAAGAGCGTCGGCGACCGAGGATTGAGGTACGTTTCGTCACTTCAAGTACGAACATCTCTCATTCCTCGTGTTTGGTTTGACACCCCAAACCAAACACAATGCAATGCATGTATGCCAAATGTAATGCAATATGAAAAAGCAATGCTATGCAACCTAAGCATGCCAAATGCAATAGGACTCAAGTATGCACACAAGACTAAGGTAGCAAGTATGCCAAATGCAATGCAACCTAAGTATGCAATTCAAGCTAATGTAACATGGGCACGCCAAATATACAACAATGCTATGTAATGCAATTAGCTAAATATCATACGATATACCAAACATGCAAACATGATACAATACAAGCATGCAAATATCATGAAAGTAAACATGCTCAATGGACTTAAACTGAAATGGGCAGACCTCAGCCGTGCCAAAACAGTGGCTAAAATGCCAAGAAATGATAGACAAAACACACCCAAACATGGGCATGTAAAGGTCCAACACTTAGGCACAAAAAAGGGCGACTCTTAAGCACATTTAAAAGAGACAAATATGGACAAGTAACAAGCATGATAAGCTCTGAAAATATGCAAGGGATGATGCCAAATCAACCAAGCCATGCAAGTAAAGCATACAAAGGAGCCTAAAACTTGAGACTAGCCAAGGGGCTCAAGCCATGGCTATGTGCAGCAAGCCCCAAAGGGCCAAGGGGACCTAAAACAGTCCCGGGATAGGTCCAAGCAAGACCAAAAATGAGCTCAAAGCTAGCCAAAACAAGCTAGAACACAATGCCAAAACAACGGGGCATGCAGCGCTATCAAAGAGGTGTTATACTACGCCTAACACAACCAAACATGGCATGATTTAAGCAATGGAAAACAAAGTTATGGCATGTTGAAACAAACTCAAAAACCCACTTAGATGGTATCTAAATGGTCTAAGCATAGAGGCATGCACAATGGTCCAATCTTGAAGCATAAAACACAAACCTTCTAATGCATGAAAAAAGTTATGAATGTGGATGCATGGCCACATTATATGGACTGAAATCTCATGTGAAATGATGTCAAATCATAAAAAATGAGCCAAGTAATGTAATCATGCGACTTAGGCCTTCAAAGCTAACAAGCTAGGATGAACTAAGGCTATACAAAACATGACATATATGATCAAAACGACACCAAACAGAGCTTTAACATGCTGAAATATGACTAAAAGTTCCTTTGGGTCGAGTCAAAATATGCAAGCATGATAGTCCAAATGCAAGATACATGTTATGGCAAATGAGAGGATTGCAAGACAAGTGTATGGTGTATGCATGAGGCCATCAAACCAACATGAAACAGAGGTACAACATGACCAAACAACACCAAATACTTGCTAAAATGCAGTTAAAACAAACTAAGTAAATATGCTACCATTATGAGCCCTTAAGGCAAGCAAATGAGACATAAGGAGAAAGGGGTGTCCCTCCCCTATTCAAGATCTCAAAACCACTTCTCCACCACTGAAAATCCTCTAGATTTCAGTGGTAAGAAGGTTGAAACAAGAAAGGTTCCAAAGCCAAAAGGAAGAGGCACAAAAAGAGGCCAAACAAGGCCTAGGGGGGGTAGACAACCCCCAACACAAAAGTGATCTTAAACAAAGATCAAAAGCATGTAAAAACATAACTTTTTTCATTTGGACACTAAGCTTAAAACAGTATGCAAGTATTGCTAAAAGCTTAAGCAAAAATGAAGAATAAAAGAGTAGTTTCTCATCCTTGAAGAACACTTCAAGAACACCAACTCCAGCACCTCCTTCTGATCAAAACCAACTCAAAAACTCTGAAATCAACTCCTTAGCACCTCAGTAACTAAAGGATAGTGTAACACTAGGTGCCTTAGTGCAAAAACATGAACAAAAACACCCTTTAGAACACTATTACAGACACAAATATAGAGAGAGAGGGAGATATAGAGAGAGAGTGATATATCTTCTCTTTCAGATTGTTCAACCTCTGGAAAGGGAGGAGAGGCCCTTCTCTTATAGAAAATCAACTTCTAAGCTTCTTAGAGAAGCTAAGTGTAAAGATGAAATCCCTCCATACACGTGTATGGAGGGCAGAGTCTGTGCTCACCAGCTAGCACAGCTGGCATGCACAATGCTTGAAAAAGGCAAAGAAAAGGCCTCGGCCAGAAAATGTGGCCGATCGACCAAAACAATGGCCGGCCGACCAAATACTGTGCCGATCGACCAATATATTTGGTCGGTGGCAAGAAAACAAGGCCGGTGGCCTCAGGCCATGGCCGGTGGGTTGAGGGGATGGCTAACAGGCCACTTCCTACCCTTAGGTGCACAAACCACAAGTCCTTGGTCCACAACCAAGCACAAAACAGTTAAGTTGAGAGATCTTAAGGCAAGGCGCGCAGTCGAGACTTCCAAGAACTCAAGACAAACACGAACATGGATGATCATCAAGTGTTCAAATGATGACGTCCAAGTCTTGAGGACGGTCAAAAATGGGGTGTCTACAGTAGCCTTGGCCATATTGTTATTACCGTGGCTTCATCTGGAATTGCATCATTGCTATTAGTAGGAGGTCACACTACACATTCAACATTTTCCATTCCATTGGATGTCTTGGAAAATTCAGTTTGTGGGTTTAGCAAGCAATCATTACAGGCTGAATTGTTTAGAGAAACAAAACTCATAATTTGGGATGAAGTTCCTATGCAACATAGACATTGTGTTGAGGCGGTTGATCGCACACTTCGAGATATTTGTGATTGTGAAAAGCCATTTGGGGGTATCACTGCTGTTCTTGGTGGAGACTTTCGACAAATCTTACCAGTTATAACCAAAGGAGTTCATGAGCAAATTGTGAATGCATCATTAAGATACTCTGTTTTGTGGAATGATCTACATGTTTTATCTTTAGATTTGAATATGCACTGGAATCATGCAAACCTTGGAAATCCTATTTTTGCAAAATTCTTGACAGAGGTAATACTCATTCGAACTTTGATTATACCATTTAAGGATACTTTGATTACACCATTTTTTTTTAATTTATTTTATTTTATTTATTAGTTGGAACCAATCCGCAAGAAATCATTAAAATTCCATCAACAATATACAGATGCCAGGATCTAAAGGAATTACTCTCAACAGTTTATCCACAATTGGATGTGGCAGATACATCAACCTCATCATTCTTAACGGAACGTACAATTCTTTTTGCACGAAATGATGATGTCAGTGCTATCAATATTGCTGCGTTGAATATTTTTCCAGGGAATACATATACGTATCTTACTGCAGATAAGATGACTGAAGATGATGAAATTGATCCTTCCATTACAAACAGATATCCTAATGAGTTTTTAAATTCATTGGATCCTCCTGGGCTACCAGCTTTTAAGGTAGAGTTGAAAGTGGGTTGTCCTATAATGTTATTAAGAAACATTGCACCGAAAGATGGACTGTGTAATGGCACAAGATTGATGGTATCAAGGTGCGACACTCGCATAATTGAAGCTCGAATCTTAACTGGAGAGAAGTTTGGCAATTTGGCATTTATACCAAGGATATCATTGACTCCGTCTTCTGCAGAAATGCCTTTCTGAATGACAAGACGTCAATTTCCAATTCGATTGGCATACGCTTTGACCATTAACAAATCTCAAGGACAATCTGTGAAATTTGTTGGGGTTGATTTGCGTATACCTGTTTTTAGTAACTATACGTGGCATTATCCAATTTATTTTATTTTATTTATTAGGTTGGAACCAATCCGCAAGAAATCATTAAAATTCCATCAACAATACACAAATGCCAGGATCTAAAGGAATTACTCTCAGCAGTTTATCCACAATTGGATGTGACAGATACATCAACCCCATCATTCTTAACGGAGCGTACAATTCTTTCTGTACGAAATGATGATGTCAGTGCTATCAATATTGCTGCGTTGAATATTTTTCCAAGGAATACATATACGTATCTTGCTGTAGATAAGATGGCTGAAGATGATGAAATTGATCCTTTCGTTACAAACAGATATCCTAATGAGTTTTTAAATTCATTGGATCCTTCTGGGCTACCAACTTTTGAGGTAGAGTTGAAAGTGGGTTGTCCTATAATGTTATTAAGAAACATTGCACCGAAAGATGGACTGTGTAATGGCACAAGATTGATGGTATCAAGGTGCGACACTCGCATAATTGAAGCTCGAATCTTAACTGGAGAGAAGTTTGGCAATTTGGCATTTATACCAAGGATATCATTGACTCCGTCTTGTGCAGAAATGCCTTCCCGAATGACAAGACGTCAATTTCCAATTCGATTGGCATACGCTTTGACCATTAACAAATCTCAAGGACAATCTGTGAAATTTGTTGGGGTTGATTTGCGTATACCTGTTTTTAGTAACTATACGTGGCATTATCCAGATGCACATCTTTCGATCGTATAAGTATCCTCCTCCCTAATGATGAGCCAGATTCCACTACAAATATTGTTTACCCTGAAGTTTTGTTATGAAGACCTTTTGGAAATTGATGAGGCGTTCGTAAGAATTGTGGGAAATAACAAATTTGAAGACATTATCAAACACATATTTTTATAAAGTATATACATTTTGTAAAGAAAACGATAGCTATGACTCACTTTTTGTAAAGCTTTCCACCTATGTGAACTTTGTTGCATTTCAAATATTTTTGTGAAGCCTTTTATTCCCCTATATTTTTGCATTTCCAGTATAGCTAAGTTTGATTTAAGAGTGCTGACTTGATCTTTTACAATTGAGTTATGACTTTGGACATGTAAGTTGATTTATTACTTTGGACATGTAAGTTGACACTATTTTGGACATGTCAGTTGTCACTACTTTGTATACATTTTTTTTTCCCCTTTTTGTATAAAATTATGTTCTCTTTTATTTTCATAGGATGATGGAGATTTGCACCAAACTGTTATATGGGCTCTCTTTACTCATCTTCTTATTTCATTGAGAAAATTAGAAATCAATGAGTTTTTAAATATTTTGTGAAGTTATCACCTATTTATAATTTTTCTTATTTAATTTACTCTTCTTACTATACATTTTTTTTCAAGTATTGATACTAGCAATACTTGAAGGCTATTAGATGACTTTAAAATCTTTTTAATTTGACTATTTTGTAAAGCAACAATTTGTATTCTATAGTTGATGTAATTGATGATTTTCATATTAATTTGACAAACCAGATGAGTTGCAGGAATTATTTTTTTTACCATTGATTGTTGGGTTGCTATGGCATAGAGTTGATTTCTTCTTCATGATATGATGCATTTAGTTTTTCAATGCTTTCCGTATCTTGACTAAAAAATTATTTCAAAATATTTGATTTCCGTATCTTAATTTGTAAACAATTTCTAAAGGCTACTATTTGCGAGGTTATGGTATTTATGTTATGTGTATTATATTATTTCAATCAGATATTTGTGGTTCGGGGTACTATGACACTCACCAATGTATTAGGTGTTAGCCACAAACTAATGGTAGGAATGTTGACTTGAACTTTTATCAGGTGTTACAGACTCTACAAATTTTAATATGATACGTACAAATTACAATTACATTTTAATCTAAATATTATTTACATCGTGCCTTTAGGCACGGGCATACACTAGTATTATGATATTATAGGTATACATATAATTTTTACATAATTATATAAATAAAAGTATTATTGTATGTATTTTCGTAAAAATTATATGTCAGGCATATTTATTTATCTAGCTATATATTATACAAGCAAAAGTGAGTTTTCGTGAGAAATTTTGTGAGAACTCCAAAATTTTATAATAAATTTGTAAATTTATCAAATTAAAAAATAAATTTAAATAGTATTGGGATTACAACTATATTTTAATTCTAGCATTATTTACACCGTGTCTTCAGGCACGGGCATGCGTTAGTATATTATATAAGTAAAAAAATAATTTTTAATACAAAAATGATACATCCCTTTAATTTATAAGCTTTAAAAGAACACTAATGATGTGAAAAATAAAAAATAAAAAATAAACTAAGGTCAAAACATCACATCATATGAGACCTACACACCAATTAGAACTATTAAAACTCTTAATTTATAACTCCCAATCTTTTTTCTTTTTAATATGAATGATTCTAATGCCTCTAGAGTCTCAAACTAATTTTTTTAAATTTTTATAATTATAAATTCACTCTATTTCTTACGTGGCATGGCAAACTCCTTCCACACTATACTTATTTGTTTTGACTTTTCAAATTTACAAAAATAAAAAAAAATTAAAATAAAATAAATAAATAAATCCCAAATAAAGGCACAATCCCTTTAAACTCTTTCAATTGACCATTCTTTCCTCCCCTCTCTCATTTATGATTATTTTACCTTTCCTTTCCTCTTCTTCAATTCTCCTTTCCAAGTTTTCATAGGTTCTTGAGTCATTGTGAGCACATAACACGACAAAGTTGACAATTATAATGAGAAGCACCCATTACAAATAAATAGCTTGGGAGTTTGTGTGCAAAAATGATTAATATGTGTTCTTGTCGGTTAATCCATTTATCTTTTTAAGTACTCATTCACGAAGTCGTAAGTATTCTCTCGTTCTTTCTCTCTTCCTCTGCTACATCCATTTTGATTATTTCTTTGTTTATTCTTATTCTTATTCTTATTATTATCATCGAAACCCATGCACCAAAGAAAGTAAACTCGAGGTTGCAAGGCTCTCGAGATTGTAAGGCTACCAGTGAATCATGCAAGCAGTAAATCTAGCGGTGTTTGGGAACTTGGTTTGTGGGTTTTTTTTTTTTTTTTTTTTTTTTTTTTTTTTTTGTTTTTTTTCACTACAAGACAAATGTTTTGCAAAACCAAAAAAAAACAAATCCAAACAAAATATCACATCAAATCCCATAATCATTTCACTTTTTCTCTCGTAAACATCACATCCAACCACAAAAAAATCCAACTATATTCCAAAATACAAAAAAAAATTTCTCCAATAATATCCTACAACTAAAAAAACCTACAAAAAAACTCACTTCCCAAACACCCACTATGTACATTTTTCTTATGTTTAATCTGTTTGAATTACAAATTAATCTTTTTTTATTGTTAACTTTGTTTTACTTTGTATATATTCCCATACTATTACTAATTTGAATGGATTCTTACAACATTGCATTGTTATGGGATTGGAAACTATAAGGAATTTTCATCTAAAATGCTCTATTAGCTCTAAAACATTAATCTAAATTTTTTATTTCTGAATTTTAGTAAATACACATGGCATAGAAATATTAGTCCATCTAACAATATTTATAATTTTGAAAATTAAAAATCTTAAAATAAAATGTCAAAAATAAAATTTAGCCATTTAATTTGGGGAAAATTAGTCTAGGGTCCCTCTCCCACTTTTCGTAATGGAAGAGATCCACAAAATTATTTTTTGATGTCTAAGGTCCCTAAACATATCACAGAGAAATTTGACCTTACCAAATCAAAACTCATCTCTCTCTCTCTCTCTCTCTAAACTTCTCGATTCTCAGACTCCGACATCCATTTGTACCTCCGCGCTTGAACTCCTCCGATCAAAGACTCCGACATCTTCGTCCTCGTCCTTGTCGGCTAAATCTGATATGAACCCATGTGAAGAAGACAATTCGAGGATCGATTCGGTATCTGAGACAACCGGTGATGATGATGATGATTCAACGTTGATGCTGAAGATACCCAAGATGTTGACGATGTGACTGTCATTTCTCTGAGCTTGGTCTTCCATCTCCATATTCCGAACCTGGACATCCTCCGAAAAATCAATTTACTAACATTCACATGCACACTAGAAGAGAGGTCATAGCCTATCATCAAGTTCTACTTCTCCAAGAACTCCTCTGAGTTTGGTACCCGACAGCTATTGGGAAGAAAAGTAGAGAGATCTGCACAAGGCAGAACAACTTAAGCAAAGTAGTTTAGAAAAACAAGTGCCTAACCAAAAAAAGGGTTGGTCAAAAAAAGTGAGAGTAAGTCTATCTAGAACTGAATCTGACCCGTCCCCATCAAAGGTTGATAGCATTAAAAAAGAACCCGAACCATCCGTGAGAAGAAGTTTGTTGGAGGATTTGTCTAGGCAGCTTGGATTGGAGGAAGATTCAGCAAAAATAGTATGTAATGAAGATTTGGGTCTACCAGAGAAATTCTCTGGTTTTTAAACTGAATTTTCTCTGAGTTGAAACCAGAGAAATTCTCTAGTTTAGATAAATTCTCTGGTTTTTAAACTGAATTTTTGCTTCTGCAACTTGTCTCCTTGTCTTGGCTTTTCTCCAAACTTTCTACACTATCATCTCCTCAACCAAACCATAAATAAAGTAAGACCATTTCTTTTCCTGAGTGCTATTTGCTTTCATGTCTCCAGGTTAGTTAGGTCTCTTCTATTTGTTCTCTAGGTATCAACATTTGTTTAACCCTTTTCTCTCTTTCTCTATTTAATGTGTTTGTGTGTGCATTGTTTTTCTCTGGTTTGGAGTCCAGAGAAATTCTGGGAGAAAACTAAAAAAATTTGCAAATCAGAGAAATTTGAAGAGAATTGGACCAGAGAAATTCAAAATTTCTCTGGACTCAGCCAATGCATTAGAGAAATGCTGAGAAATTGTAGGAAGAATTGGGCCAGAGAAATTCTGAGGAATGCAGAATTGCTATAGACTTTCCAGAGAAATTTGGTCCAGAGAATTTCTCTGGACCAATTTTCTCTAGACTGAAATTTCTCTGGATCAAGGTTGAGGGACCTTAGACATTATGAAAATATTGTTGAGGGATCTTAGACATTATGAAAATATTTTGTGTCCTTTATGCTATAAAATCATAATACCAGTGACCTTAAAAAAAAAAGCCCCTTTAATTTGAAAGTTAAAAGCATTTAAAGGAAATTCCAAATATAACTTTAGTCTTATATAATTTCAAATTTTAAAAATATTTACTTAAAAAAAGGGAAAGGCATAATTTTATGTTTTCCTATTCTATATTTGAGTGATTCTCTTCTTTTAAAATCCAAAAATTATAGGATAGTTTTTATAATTTTGAATTTTAAAATTTATTTATCAACAGGCTAACCAATTAGATTTTTTTTCCAATTTGTTAAACCAAAAAAATTAGAAAAATTATTTTCAGAGATTAGCACGCTCAAAAATTAGTTTGAGGAGATTTTATTTATTTATTTGTTTAATTCGGATATTATGTAAGCCACATGAATACTTATTATTTTCTAAAATTGAAAATTTGATTTTAGGCAATTATCAATTTGAATTGATCTTCTTTTTTTTTATATATTTTATTTTAGGTAAAGATGTTAGAAGATTTTGAATTTTATTTATTTATTTATTTATTAATTCAAAAATTATATGAACAGATTTGAATTGATCTTTTTTTGATTTATTTTAGGGAATGAATGATTTTAGGTAAAGATTTTAGAAGATGAACAAATAATTATTTAATTCATTTCTTTAAATTGGAAGGTCAACAAATTGTGTTTCTGTATTTGATTTTAGGGAAGGACGAATTTAGGCATTTATCTTAGAAGATGTGTTTAAGAGATTTTATCTATTTATTTGTTTAATTTTGAAAATATTTATTTATTTTTTTTTAATTCAAAATTTATATGAACATATTTGAATTGATAACATATTTGAATTGATCTTTTTTTTATTATATTCATTTTAGGAAAAGAAGGATTTTAGGTAAACATTTTAGAAGATGGACAAATAAATATTTAATTAATTTCTTTAAATTGGAAGCTCAACAAACTATGATTATGTATTTGATTTTAGGAAAAGATGAATTTTAGGCAATGATATTAGGAGATGGATTTGAAAAGATTTTATTTATATGTTGTTTAATTCAGAAATTATGTGAGATACATGAATATTTATTTTTATTTTTTATTGAAAATTTGATTTTAGGCACTGATCTTAGGAGATGGGTTTGATTTTATTTAATTAATTAGAAATGAGTATAGTGTAATTCTGATGAAAATGATTAAAGTTTAATTAATTTCAAATTATTTTTCATATATATTTTAGACAAATTTTATGATATTATTTAATTTAAAATATTAAATTTTAATTATTTATCCATACCCGTGTATGGCACAGATATTATGCTAGTTATATGTATACATAAAAATTGAGAAAAAACAGAAAGAAGAAGAAAGTATTTTAGTAGCATGCTAAAAGGTTAGCATGGTTTGTGTGCTATCTCGGGCCAGAAAATTAATCTCCTTAAATCCAAAATGTTCATTTCTCCTAATGTGGACAGGAATCAAGCCTTTAGCCTTAGCCTATTTTGTGGTATTTCTTTGACTCAAGACCTAGGGAAATTTCTTGGAGTGCCCCTTCTCCACAATCGGGTTAGTAGAAACCTCTATAATAATGTTGTGGACAGGGTTCAGAAGAAACTATTTGCTTGGAAAGCCACTTGCTGGGCGAGCTACTGTAATCCAGTCAGTTTCTTCATCTATCCCCTCTTACCTTATGCAGACGTCCAAATTACCTCAAGGCATGTGCGAGAACATTGACAAGATACATAGAAGCTTCTTGTGGGGTGAACAAAATAACAAGCGATCTATTCATTTGGTGAATTGGGATCAAGTATGCCGAAGCAAAAGAGAAGGTGGACTGGGGTTAAGGAAAGCTGCTAATCAAAACCTAGCCCTCTTGACCAAGTTGGGTTGGAAAGATCAATTGTGATAAAAATCTACCCTGGTGCAAAATTCTTAGAGGGAAGTATTTGAATAGAAACACTTTCTCTAGTTGGCCCACTCATAGAAAAGCCTCCCAGACTTGGAAAAGCATTAGGAAAACCAGAGATTTTCTCAATAAAGGCCTGAAGTGGACAATTGGTGATGGGAAGCACATCTCCTTTTGGAATGATTGGTGGTGTGGTGAATGCACCCTTGCTACTAGATTTCCAGGACCTCATACCAAAGAAGACGTGTCAATGGAAGAGATGATAAATGAGGAGGGTAGGTGGAATCTGGAAAGTGTAGAAAACATTATCTCTCAACAAGCTTTACAACAAATCCTCCAAACCCATCTTCCCTAGCATGTGTTACTTTCAGATAATCCTCACTGGAAAGGCTCTTCTAGTGGAGGGTTTTTTGTTGGGGCAGCTTATGACCTGATTATAGCTCAAGAGCAAACGATTCAATCCATTAACTGGAGTTGGATTTGGAAACTCAAAATCCCTCAGAAGATCAAGGGCTTTATTTGGCTTATTCTTAATGGGCGGCTTGTCACTAACCACTTTAGAAGAATCAGAGGGCTCTCATTTTCTGACATTTGCCCAAGATGTAATCTTTATAGAGAAGATCTACATCACCTTTTCAGATAATGTACCAAAGCTGTAGAAGTTTGGAGGAACATCAGGAATCATAGATGGCTGAATATAAGTTTGAACATTCATCAATGGTTGCTATCTAATTTGAAAAGTAAGAACTCTAAAATCTGGAATGTACCATGGGGAACTGTTTTTATTCTAACCCTTTGGAAAATTTGGAAAGACAGGAATAATATAGTTTTTTGCCAAGAATATTGTAATGCACAGGCGGCTGCTAGATTTATTCACTTGCAAGCCATTGAAATTTAGGAAGCTTTTCTGATTGATCATTTCACGGGAAGGAAAATACCTCAAGTTTCTAATTGGTGTTGTCCTCTTGCAGGTAAAATTAAGCTTAACACGGATGGATGCTCTAAAGGAAATCCTGGACCAACGGGATATGGAGGTTTATTCAGAGATGAAAGAGGGACATGGTTGCATGGTTATCATGAAAAGCTGGAAAATGCAACCAGTGAGGTTGCTGAATTGTGAGGAGTTTACAGAGGTCTCACCATCATCCTAGAGAAGAACATGACAGACATTCTCATAGAAACAGATTCTGAGCAAGTGGTGTTGTTCATCAAAGGGGACACTCCTCCAAATTTTGCGCAAAGAGCTCTCCTTGAAGACACCAAATTTCTCATGCACAGGTGCAATTGCTCCATCAGTTACACACCTAGAGAGGCCAACAAATGTGCAGATGGACTAGCAAATTTAGGAGCTACCCACCAAGACAATCTGGTAGTGCTTGATGACGCACCAAGTGCCATTGTAAGTCTGTTGATAGCAGACATGGTGGGGGCATCTTGTGTAAGAACTTAGGCCTCGTTTGGCAAGTGATTTTTTTAACCAAAAAGTCAAAAAGTTACTAAAAAAGTCAACAACTTATACCAAAAAGTCAAAGATTCCATTTTCTCTCTACTTTTTTGCATATCTTTTCGTAAAAAGCCAAAAAGTCATTACAAACATACTAATTTTTTTTACATCATATTTTAGCCAAAAAATAAAAAAATTACTAAAAAAGTCTGTTCCTAAATGAGGCCTAAGTGTCCCTTGTTTCTTTTTTTTTTGTTTTGTTGTTTCTTTCCTGCTTTGTTCTATTTCCATGCAGCGAAGGTTGGTTCTAGCTAAACGGACCGCTCCGGACGCAACCGCGAGGTCAGAATAGTGAAATTCTGAACGGTTTGGAAAGATTGTCAAAACATGGGAGTTTGTCATCTTCAATAGTCGAAGGAAGGTTGCTGGATATTGTGGAACGCTGCGGATTCACTGACGAGGTTAGAATGGGCAGATTCTGACCCGATTGGACAACCAGATACAGATTGAGATAGATCATTGAAGACCAGAGGAGATCAGGCTTGATCAAATGGCAGATCGAGGGAGATCAGGATTGGTCAGGGGCGATCAGAGGATTGCAGACATGATTATCTCAAGATCAAAGGTCTAGGAAAGTTCTGTCAAAAAGACACTGTCTAAGGAGACTGGTTCTTAAGTGGGACCGGTTGTGACCCCACCAGTCTTTCCTGGGAACTTTCCTGGTTGTTGAGGTGATCGGAGGATCTGGTTCAATCAAAAGAGAAGACCATTCATCGACGGATAGATGATTTGGCAACTAGTACAGGCTCAGGGAAATACTGTGGCTGTTGGAGCTACTGTATACGAGTAGGTACTAATGGTAAGTGGACATGTAGAACAATAGTCGCAGAGGAACATACTAAGCGCAGAAGTACAATTGCAGACGTGCAACAGTGCAAGGGTACGCTAGAGTGTCGTACAAAGGCGCGAGAAGAGTGTGTAGCAACGGGTTGTTGACAGTTCACAGGAACTTCCAGACAGAGAAATTGAGACGAGTAAAACGCAAGAGTGCGCGCCAAGGAGTGGCAAGTCTTTTTTCCCTATGGTGGTTTCTTTAGTTCCATGGCAACGAAGGATAGAGTTGATGCGAATCTCTCAAACGAGCTCGATGCAGGGAGACCAGAAGCCATGGGTGCGAGCACTATGCAAGGAATTGCATAGCTGACGATGCTTTGACAGATGGAGCTACTGTCAACCATCAATCTGCTGGACAGCAAATCAGGGATTGCAAAAGCACAGACAACGAGCGTATGTGGAAATGCTAGGAGGTTGTTCAGAAGTGCAGAGGGCAAAGGCTGATAGTTCAGAGGAAAAGCTCCGGACAAAGAAGACAGAGGACGTTGATGGCATAAACAACGAGTTTTCTATTGCTCCAATGACTGGTCCTGCGAGGTAATGCATAACAGTCAAGGGCATCCCAGCAGGGGGTGTAGGACATCCAATCAGGGGGTGTCGGATATCTTGGTTGCGCAAGTTCAAGCATAGCAAGTGAAGACATCCGAGACAGGAAGCGTAGAAGAGATCTGAGGGAGATAGGAGCAGAGGCTCTCTCCAAATCAGAGAGTGGTATGAGTTGAGTTGAGGATGTAGGATTCCCTCCTCTTCTTGTATCTCTGGTGTATTATCTCTAGCTTCAGGGGATGTAGCGTCTCAATGAGGAGATGAAGATTTTGTTGAAATTTGGGCGTGACAAGATTAGCAGCAGTGTGTGCAGTTTATCACCTCACATGGGTTGAGGGGGTGATTTGTTGGCTATGTTATTATCATCCCATGTGAGTGGCTAACCCACCTTAGAGAGAGTGGGGTGGTTGGAGACCACTTTAGAGAGAATGGGAGTGGCACCTCCCCACTAACCAATCCACTCACCATTGCTGTCCAGCTACCTTCCCTCATGATATGTATAAATAGAGGTTGAGAGGAGAGTAGACAATGAGAGAGAACCAAGAGAGAAGAGAGTGAGAGATGTGAGGTGGAGAGACCGTCTCTCTCGGTGTGAGAGAGGGAGACGGGTGAGTGGGTGAGTGAGGAAAGTGTGAGCTCCTCCCCTATTATAATCTTTCTGTAATCTCTCCATTGTTATAGTGATAACCGGTTACTCTCCCGTGGACGTAGGCTTTAAGGCCGAACCACGTTAAATATGGTGTCTCCTTCTGTGTGGGTGTGTTTTTCTACTTGGTATAATTTCTGGAAGGTCTTGGGCGGGATCCCCGATCCCAACAATTTGCCCAAGATGTAATCTTTATAGAGAAGATCTACATCACCTTTTCAGATAATGTACCAAAGCTGTAGAAGTTTGGAGGAACATCAGGAATCATAGATGGCTGAATATAAGTTTGAACATTCCTTTTGATCAATGGTTGCTATCTAATTTGAAAAGTAAGAACTCTAAAATCTGGAATGTACCATGGGGAACTGTTTTTATTCTAACCCTTTGGAAAATTTGGAAAGACAGGAATAATGTAGTTTTTTGCCAAGAATATTGTAATGCACAGGCGGCTGCTAGATTTATTCACTTGCAAGCCATTGAAATTTAGGAAGCTTTTCTGATTGATCATTTCACGGGAAGGAAAATACCTCAAGTTTCTAATTGGTGTTGTCCTCTTGCAGGTAAAATTAAGCTTAACACGGATGGATGCTCTAAAGGAAATCCTGGACCAACGGGATATGGAGGTTTATTCAGAGATGAAAGAGGGACATGGTTGCATGGTTATCATGAAAAGCTGGAAAATGCAACCAGTGAGGTTGCTGAATTGTGAGGAGTTTACAGAGGTCTCACCATCATCCTAGAGAAGAACATGACAGACATTCTCATAGAAACAGATTCTGAGCAAGTGGTGTTGTTCATCAAAGGGGACACTCCTCCAAATTTTGCGCAAGGAGCTCTCCTTGAAGACACCAAATTTCTCATGCACAGGTGCAATTGCTCCATCAGTTACACACCTAGAGAGGCCAACAAATGTGCAGATGGACTAGCAAATTTAGGAGCTACCCACCAAGACAATCTGGTTGTGCTTGATAACCCACTAAGATCCATTGTAAGTCTGTTGATAGCAGACATGGTGGGGGCATCTTGTGTAAGAACTTAGGCCTCGTTTGGCAAGTGATTTTTTTAGCCAAAAAGTCAAAAAGTTACTAAAAAAACCAACAACTTATACCAAAAAGTCAAAGATTCCATTTTCTCTCTACTTTTTTGCATATCTTTTCGTAAAAAGCCAAAAAGTCATTACAAACATACTAATTTTTTTTACATCATATTTTAGCCAAAAAATAAAAAAATTACTAAAAAAGTCTATTCCTAAATGAGGCCTAAGTGTCCCTTGTTTCTTTTTTTTTTGTTTTGTTGTTTCTTTCCTGCTTTGTTCTATTTCCTTTGAAAAAAAAAAAAAGGTTAGCATGGTTTCAAATAATTACTTTTGCGTAAATATTTTAAATGCACCATGATAAAACCTTATCATATATTCTTAAAATACTTGAGTAAATTATCATCTAAATTTGAGCTATTCTTATTACTTTCTTCTTAAATAATTATTCTCAAATTCATACATTTCAAATTTATAAACACAAAATGGAATCTTACGAATTCCGCTAGTGAGGTAAACCTCTCCCAAGCATAATCATCATACTAAGTATAATGGGTTAGTGAATATTGGAATCAATCATCTTGAAGACCTGGTAGTGCTTGAGGACCCGCCAAGAGAAATTGCAGACCAGTTGATTGCAGATGTTGTTGGGGCATCAAGTTTTTGCTCTTTTTTGTTTCTATCCTCTGTTTTTGTGGTCTTTGTTACCTTTCCTCTTGAATCAAAATAAAAAATACTAGGCATAATCATCTTGGCACCCAACATGGACTGACCTTGCTTAGCATTCCGACTATGAAAAAAAACAAAAAAACAAAAATTATCTTTTTTATTTTTTTTAGTGAATATTTTTATAATTTTAATTATTATTTTTTTTACTTTTTTATATGCACCTTACTTAGATGTATCTAAAAAGTAAAATATTTGTAAAAAAATATTTTAAAAAATTAATATATACACAAGAATACTTGTATTTTTGATATTTAGTGAATTTTCTAAAGATTTTTTTCACAAATATTATATTTTTTAAGTATATTTATGTTAGTGTATCTAAAATTTTTTTAAAAAAATTCTTAGAATATTAAAAAAATTTAGTAAAAAAAAAAAAAAAAAACACAGAAAATAAAAAAAAAATTAATTTAGTGAATCCTAAAAACCCAAATCAAACAAGCTATGTATTGTGGAATTAGAAGGATTAGGCTTTTTCTGAATTATTTTTTTTCTTTTTATTCAAAGATAAAAAATAATTATATTTTTTATTTTATGCTAACAAAATATAATTTTAATCATTTATCTCATGTTATAATTTATTTTTATAATTCTATTATATATCTTATCTTTCACAATTCTATTAATAATCTTATCGCTTCTAATTTTAAAGGGCAAATTACATATACACCCCTCGAGGTTTGGCTAAATTACAGATGCCCCCTGAGGTTTGAGAAATTACAAATTCCCCCCTGAATGCTATATTTGCATAAGAAATTAGGGGGTAATTTGTTATGAAATATAAACCTCAGGGGGCAAATTGTTATGAAAATACAAACCTCAGGGGGCGGGATGTAATTTCCGAAACCTCAGGGGGGTATCTGTAATTTAGCCAAACCTCGAGGGGTGTATATGTAATTTGCCCCAATTTTTATTGACTTATTCAGTAAAATCATTGATTTAATATTAACTTTTAGAAAAAAAAAATTATAAAAATTCAGGATTTGAATTTTGTGATAAAATAAAATACTTTAAATATAAAAATTATGATATAGTGAATCAAATGTCTAAAATAATATGACTTATTGAAAGGGTTGGATTTCTCTCATGTTGATATCTCAACATGAGAGAACTTGAGCGATCTATAAGTCTTATTTCGATAATTCAAACCGTTCATTTGGTAGGATTTTCAATATATAATATACATAAAAAAAAATTAGGTCAATCATCGTAACATTTTTATTTTATAGCATTTGTCCCTAAAAATATAGATAGTCTATTTCAAAAATATATTTGTCGTCTATTTTTTTCAAAGACAAATTTAATAAAATGAAAAAGTTACGATTATTGGATTGAACTAATTTTTTTCATGGATATTATATATTGAAGGCCCTACAAAATGAACGGTTCGGATTATCGAACGAAACTTGTGATGAGGCCCTATAAACTCCTCAAGTTCTCTACGAGGACTTAAGATTATAGCCAAAAAAATCACTATAAGTTGTCACATCACGATTTTTATTTTTTTACACATATTTTTATAAAAATTAAAAAATTAACTAAAATAGTCAATTTCCAAATGAGGTCATAATCTCAACATGAGCAAAGCACAACCTCATTAAAATACAATTGGAATACAAATTTTCTAATAAATTCTCCTTTAAATTTTAGAATTTATATTTTTTAATTTTTTTTCAGCCTTAATTTGGGAAATTAACTAAAATCAAAAACCAACCTTTAACCAATTTTAGAGCATATTATCTCTCTATTTATTTTACATTTTTTTTCAAAAAAAGTTTTAAAAAATCAAAAAATCAATTTTTAACCAGCTTTTTCAAAACAATAGTCTTGTTTGGAAAAATGATTATTCTAAAATAGTCTACTAAAAGACAAAATAAGCTAAATAATCAATAAGGCAAAATGTCACTTTAATTCATAATCATTTCATTTTTTATCTCACAACTATCAAATCAACTAAAAAAAACCAATTAACTCCCCAAACATAATTGTTTAAGCTAAACTTGAGAACGGACTATTTTAGTAACTTTTTAATTTTTTATAAAAAGATATACAAAAAATTAGGGAGAATAATTTAACAACTTATAGTGATTTTTTGATTTTTAGGCCTCGTTTAGGTACTTAAAATTATAGCTAAAAAATCAAAAAATATTATAAATTGTCACATCAATCTCTATATTTTTCTGCACATATTTTTATATATAAAAATCAAAAAACTAATTAAAATGGGGTTGGTTTTCCTCCGGTTTGTGATCGAACTGAAGGGTACTGTTGGGCCTGTGGGGGCCCACCATAGGTCCCGTTTCGATAATATGAACCGTTCAATGTGTAGAACTTGTCGAGTACTATATATTTGTAAAAAATCACATTGATCGAATATCAATAGTTACATAATCAAATCAGTTTTGTATACAAAAAAAAATGGACAATGAAAAAATAAACAGTTGACAAAAATCTGATCCGATGAGATAGTTATCGATATTCGATTAACATAATTTTTTACAATAATATAGTATTCGACGAGTTCTACACATTGAACGATTCGAATTATCGAAACGAGACCCGTGGTGAATCTCTGCATGCCTAACAGTACCTTCCAGTCCGATACAAATAGGAGGAAACCACCCCAATTAAAATAACCAATTCCTCAACAAAAAAATAAAAATTCCCAAATCAAACCTAAAATAACTAAGAAGCTAAACAGCGAACATTCCAACCAAGGTCATAATGTGAGTGTTTGGAAAGTTACTATTTTAATTGACTATTTTAATAGGTTAAGGAGTTGTTTAAGATGATCTAAATAAATGCATTTTTAAACTTTTTATAAAAAAAAAAGTGAAATATGAGTTGAATTTCAAATAATATGGTAGAGAGATGATATGATTTGAATAAGATGATGTGACTTAAATAGAATAGTGACTTTGATTTTTTAAATTTTTTAGATTATGTCAAACTAAACCTAAATTTTTTGTGTTTAAAAAGATAATTTAATTTTTTTTTATAGTTGAATGTGATATTTATGAGAAAAAAATAAAATGATTATAGGTTGATGTGACATTTTATTTGATTGACTATTTTAATATATTTTGTCATTTTATAAATTTTATCCCCAAAGCTAAAAAAAGCCTTTGTCAAACACCCATATTATCAATAAAAATCAAATTAGAACATCACATATTTAATCGCAAGACCACCAAAACAAAAAACAGGCTACAACATAGGCCTTACTGTGAAAACAGGCTACAACATAGGCCCCAGTGACAAACTTTTGAATGACACTATCTATCTTCCCGCAAGCCTTCCATCAATATATCCCATCAATATACAAATGAAAAAAAAAAACAACAAAACAAAAATAAATTGATATTGTTAGCGCCCTGTGAATCTCATTGATATTCTCAATTGGTCACAAATGTGTCACACATTACCTGGTAAACAAATTATAATATAAAAACAAGTGTAGCATTACTTGCATTCTAATTTTAGTGATTAATCATAACACATGACAAATTTTCAAAATCCAATGCAGAAACACGGCAATAGAGAACAAAAATGATATCCCTTCAGATGGATTAGGCTTGTAGCGATGAGAGAAAAAAGAATATACTATTTCCACTACTAAACTTTGTACAAAAACTACAACTACACCCTAGGACCATTACAAAAGCCTGCTCATTCGATACCCTTCATGTATACGTATGTACCAGCTAACTCATCATAAAATTGTTGGCTTCAGCGTTCCAGAATTGAACTCCTAACACTGGTGAAACCGAAAAGTCAGGAAAACTTACAGCAATTACTACGTTGAGAAGAATTGGCCAAGAGGTACAATCACACTTGTTGCCTGTTTGAGTTTGTGCGGACTGGATGAGGCACTTCCTGATAGTCATCAGGTTCATCCTCCTCGTCAGAGGATAGAAAAGACGACCCCATCCATGATTTAAAACCTTCATTAACACGCCTCTCCATTTCTGGCGTGACTTCCATGGGATTTGCTTCCAACATTTCTAACCCAAGATTCCGACCTGCAAAATTGCTTTCATCAAGAATTGCAGCTGCTTTCCTTCTGAGGAAGAAGGCGGTTCCCCCATATAGAATGACCAAACCCCATGATGCAATCTCGTAGCACCAAAACAGGGGCAAGGAGCAACTGCTCCCTAGTGTGAGGAGGCTTGAACCAAGAAATATTGCCAGAAGACCGAAAATGATGGCAAACACAACGTTTAGAATGGATAAGCAACGCACTCCACCTGTAAATTACACTAAGAAAATTATAGAAGGCAAATGCAAATTTGCAGTAAAGGTTAATACAAGTCAATGAGTAGCCAGTTAGGGGCAACTTAGACAACTGTAATTTTTCATTTTGTATGGGAATGAATTAGCAATAGCTGATAGGTCCATGAATTGAGAAAAAAAAATCAACCATAGACAATAGAAAAGGCATGTGGCCATGATTCAACATACTGATGTTAAGCGAGCTGCAGAGATTGCATATTCAATAAAATCCAGTGGACCAACTGGATCAAACAAAGTAAAGTCAAGAATATATTACCGTGGAACTTCAAATTGAAATTGTCAAAAAGACCTTCCATGGCAGGACCCTATAGCACATATGTAATGGAGTGCCCGTTAATAAATTCTTTTTACTCCTTTCCCTAGTTTTATTCTACTAGTGGTGGTGCACGTGCGTTGCACGTGATTTTTCATTATCTAGTATAATTGTGTTTTTAAATTGAGAAATTTTATAGGGAATACAACAAAATAATACAAAAATCAAAAATCAAATAGAACAAGGAATTTTTGGAGCCGGTTTCCTGTGTGGTGAGGATCTTGCGTGATGACTTATAAGTATCATAGTTTATGCTGAAAAAGTGCTGGAGTTATTTGTAAGAAAGTAAAATTATACTTTAATATTTCGATCCATATAGAAACTTTATAAGGTTTTTTCATGATGTTTATACATCCACGTTTATGATTGAATTCAACTTCACTTTCATAAAGTTGTAAATTTACATTTAGATAATTTATAACTTATTACGTGAATTGTAATTAATCGCGTGTGAAAAATTGATTGAAGAATTTATTTAATGGACTTACCTTTTGCACTATTAAGTTTTATTGATGTTGTTTGCACCATTAAGTTGTATTTTTTTTAGTGCAAACAATGGTTCAGAATTGTCTCACACCTTTTCAACTCAACTCTCAAGCTTTTTCAACCCACCGTGGCAGTATATTTTGGTTGTGAAGGAAGGGGAATTTTAGGAATAGAAAAAAGTAGAACACATCTTAAGTTGTTCACATTTTTTAGATAGTAGTAGACAGTAGTCAACTTATAACAACAGGAATCAATCCTTTGGTTTTACATTGCATGAACAGCCACTTATCTATCTCAACATTGTAACATTCTGTGAATTACGCAGACTCTTCTACTTCTCCCAATGTACCCATAACCAGATCTGACAAGGGTAAGGAACCGGGATGTATGTGCCTTGACACTCATAAGCAAGTGAGATAAATGCCGAGGAGGAAATAGGTGAGATGGTAAAAAAAACCATAATTTTCTTAAGCATAACTGAGGACACGCCCTTTACCAAAGTCAATAAGAGAACAAATCCATGTAGCTTGCTGACCCCATGTAATTGAGACACAAGCTTGTTGAGTTGAGTTGAGATAAATTTCAGCTATCTCTCTTAGAATTAGGTAAAATCTACAGTGCTAACCACAAAGTCCAACAATGTAAGGCCCAATAAGTAAAAAACAAACCACTGACATATGGCTACCACTTGATTGTTAATAAAGAATACATTTGAATATCAACAAATTGCGAAAGTAAAACATGCATTACTCCAAAAACAACATCAACACTTGTCACACTAGCCAAACTCTCTGTCAAAAAATCAAGTGATTCAGTCATAAAAGAATTCGCAAAACATACCCCTTTTTGAGGCACAATAGTTATTCTCAACAACCTTTAAACACCAATGTCTTGTTGGAGCAGTGTAAGCAACAGTAATCCCTGGAGCAAAGTCAAAAACCATGAAAAATGAAAATCAGAAGCATAATCAAAAATAAAAATACCATGATGCTTACATAATCTAGAAATTAAATGGGACAGACATCCCTTAAATTACAGAATTTAAAGAATGGAGTTCTTAAAAAGATTAGCCCCAAAAAACAACCACTTTGGAAGGCAGGATCATCTATATCAAAATTGATGCTATATAACCAAAGGCACTCGACCCATTAAAGCTAATAAAGCATTGCATGTTTCTGTTTGGGTAGAGAATGTGTTCGCATGAATTTTTAAAAACCATATTCACACCCAAAAAGAAGAAATAAATGAAAATTTTATAGGTGATTCTTCTACTCCTTCATTGATATAACACATTTACAACTCAACAAGCCTTAACCCTAATCACTTGCGTTCGGTTACATAAATCCATTCTCTCCAATCGGTTCTATGCAAAACCACATTCTCAGTTAAGTCCGAAGCAATAATGTCCCTCCTGAACATTTCAACCCTGTCTTTCTAGTCCTTCATCTTATCCCTTTGGCACACCATTACCTAGACCCTGTCACTCCTTTCTAGATTCCTTACCTTCCAAAAGTACATAACCAAGAAACTCTAAATATTAAAACACAAACAAGTTATTCAAATAATACAGCTATACAATGAGCTAATACCAAATATGCAATGAATAGTAACTATGGAATGAGTTAATACAAAATTAGGAAAAGGTATTTTGGGCTGTGGAAATAACAACGCCCAAACAAATACGAAAGTCCCAAGTACCTTTAGTATCCATAAACATAAAGTTACTCTTTTCTTCCTTTCCTTTCTTTTAAATATCGTAAAAAAATGTTACTTTTGACATGTTGGCATTGTCACACCTCATGAAATCAAATTGGTAGCATCATTCTTGTAGCGGCAATATCAGCTTCACATTGAATGAAATATAATTTCTACAACCAATTGAGAGTAATAAGTTACTCATATAATCTGAATCTCATGGATGTTGCAACTTCGTTAATTTATCTACTTATATATATATATATATATATATATTTTCTTTTGGCTTGGAAGGGGAGCTGTGGTGGCATTTGAAACAATGTGGAAGCATCAAGAGACTAATTGATACTGATTAAATACATATGTCAAAAAAACCAAAGGGAAAAACAAACTAAAAGTAAGTTACTGTTATTCAGGTTCCAAAAGGGGAAGGAGATGGACACAATGGGAAATGAAAATGGAAACAAAATATTTATAATTCCTTAATTGGAATTCAAAAAAGGCTAAACTTTCATAACCGACTATTAGGATGGCAATTTGAACCCGGCCCGACGGGGACCCGACCCCGATAAAAGTGGTTTTTTCCCGAAAAATACTCCCGACGGGCCGGGGATGGTATTAAAAAATAAATCCCCGATGACATTCGGGCCGGGGACGGTGATATATATTTCATCCCCGGCCCGCCCCGGCCCCGCCCCCTGCCCCGGTCAGCCCCCCGATTTATATAGGGTGGTCCCCGGCCCCACCCCGCCCCATTGCCATTCCTACCGACTATTGTTTTTCTTTTCCTCTTTTGTTTTTCTTTTCCTTTTCCTTTCTGTTGATTAGTAGTTACTGTTGGTAAGTAATAAAGCAATAGAAAAATACTATTAAAGGTAAAGGTACCTATTCCTTCTACAAAGCTAACTTGTATATGGGATAGTAGGAAAAGTAAAATCTCTACATTAATTTCCAATAAGATTAAGATATTGTGCAAAATCCCACAGCAATTTGGGTACAAATGTGTTAATCCCTGTGAAAATATGAATCACAATGGGGCAGGGTGGGGTGTGTGGAGGAAGATTTCTCCCACTCCCATGACAAAGACAGCCACCCCAACCGTGCCCCATCCCCTGCCAGATTCTATTTTCCCCTCCCCTCGCCTCCCCTCCCCTTCCCTATAAGGGTATAAATTCCCTGAAACCACCCTGTCCCCAATATGTTGCAAAACTAGCACCACCACAACCCTTTCACCCCGCCACACCCATCAAAACACCCCACAGCATCTACCCCACTCCCTCCAAATAAGAGCCGCCATGCGTAGACTATGACCAATCTTTGAGAGGGAGGAGACTATGACCAATTGCCGAGAGCTAAGACACATAGCCACGGACACGCAAATTTTCAAAAATGTAGGAGAGCGGTGGTGGTGGAGGGGAGGAGGAAGAGAATGTCAGTGATGGGAACTGTGGTGTGGAGATAGTGTCTAGTATTAGGGTTTGGTAGGCAGGATGATGAAGAATGTAGTGAAGATAATAAAGTGATTTTCCTTTTGAGTGTGAGAGTAATAAGACAGATTTACATTTTCTATCATCCCAGCTAAGAGAAACATTGTCAGGAGATTAGTGTAATTTCCGAAATGTCATGAAAATCTATTTTAAACAAAAATCTCATGGGGTGTCAATGTAATTTACCCGAAAACTTAGGCCTCGTTTGGGAACCAGCCCATTTAGCTAAAAAGTCAAAAAGTTACTAAAAAAGCCAACAATCCATACCAAAAAGTCAAAGATTCTCTTTTCTCTCTACTTTTTGCACATCTTTTCGTAAAAAGCCAAAAAGTCATCTGTTGGCTACATATTTTGTAAAAGTCAGTTACAGTTCGACACGTGGCATAGTAAGGATAATAAAGGAAGGTTATTCAAGCCTTTAATCCTGATCGTACACGTGGCAATAAATATTGGTCCTCACATGATCTGAGTAACACTAGATCAAATAACGGGATGCAAGATGACGTGTCTTCAACGGTTACTCATATTCAAATCCAAGTACAAGAGGGAAGCTCAACTGCCAGTAATGGCGTAATGGAGCTACTTGTAAGGAAGCATGATCAGCGATCATGGAGGAGCAGTTCGACGGTTCGAAGTGCAGTTCGAAGGTCATCACTGACGAGTATAAATAGCAGGGCAGCCCCCAGAAAGACGGAGGGACTCAGATCATACAAATCAGTCATTTACTTCATATATTTTCTTTTTCAGTCTTTACATTTCCAGTCTTTAAATACCTGTTCTTTAAATACCTGCACTTTAAATACCCGCACTGCACTTCGATTCATAGGAGTAGCTTCAAGTAGATTCAAGTAGATTGCTGTTGTAAATCTCTCTGAGGCTGAGTTCGGACCATTGTAAGTGTTCATTTTTATGAAATACTTCAATTGTTCTTCATATTACTGTTATTTTCTATTAACTTCTCCTAAATCAAGCCACCAGTAAAAGTCCTCTTCATTGAGGCTGAAAAGAACTAAAACACAATCGTCTGATAATTGGTTGGCAATCACAATTTCTGTAAGGACTGATTGATCCTTGCTGGCACGCTCACATTCACAAAAATACCCTTCGAAAAGCCAAAAAGCCAAACATACTAGTTTTTTTTAGCTCATATTTTAGCCAAATAGCCAAAAAGTTACTAAATTAGCCTGTTCCCAAACGAGGCCTTAGCAATGCATTAGTTACATTTGTAAACAACATGTTTTGATATAAAGTGCCCATTTAAATTTCAATCTGCCGCATCGTGACTACAACATTAGCAAGACAATAAGACAAAGTAAAGGAAATATAACTAGACAATTCAGATATGTACCGAGCTAAACCAAATTAAAAACTTCATTTTCCATTTATGAACACATCGCTTCTATATCTATTATCTACTCCAATTTCCTGTACTCATTCCATATGCAACAATCATAATTCACACCCATTAACCAAAACATTAAATCATTATATCTCTGTGCAATTGTGCCTGTTTTGGTATGACCAAGAAGTAAACTGCAAATACACCACAACCGCACAAGAAATAATACCCAAGGAAAAAAAAAAACTAAGCATGCTATCCTAATTCAAAAATTAGACCCTCTTTTTAGACCTAATGAGGTGGTAATTTATCAGAATATCTAAGGCAAATCTCTCATGTTTTTTCTCTAATCATCAACCAATCAACACACTTGCACAGCATTCTATTGTTTCCACACCAAAAAAAAAACAAAAAAACAAAGACAAGACATCAGCTAAAGCTTTTAGGGTGAATTTGTTTTCATGTCCCAGTCACATTTACCCAACAAATCAACTAAATATAAAGTTCCTATCATCTCTCTTATTTCCATTTCCATTCCAAACAACAAAATTCACAATACGAAATTATCAAAGAGAAAGGTTTACTATTGACGAACCTGCTACAAGATAGACCGCAGAGATGGAGAAAACCAACGTCGAAGGAACAAACACAACCATCCAGTAATAATCCACAGTTTCTTGATCCGTAAGATAAAAAGCTCCCGAAAAAATATCCGAATCCCCACCGCCTGCGCTGCCATTAATCGACAGGGACCGGAACCGCAAAACGGAGCAGAACGGCCGCTTTCCGCCGCCGTGGGCGGCGGGGAACACTATGCTGAAGCTAATCCAAATAGAGATGACAATTGAGAGAGAAACGAATGCCAAAGCAGACATCAAGAGAGGCCTTTGGAGACGAAGCCAAGCTCTGTCTTCGTCGCGGAGGCACTCGTACTCGTGCTTCGGCATGAAGACTTGACGAAGGGCGTCGCTGAGGATCGCCATTTGTGGGAGATTCCAAAACCCTAGCTTGTTTGATTGAAAGGCTTTCGAAGATTTTGTGGATTGTGAAGGTGGTCAGGTCTAGGGTTTCAAATGTCAAGATTGAAAGCCCTAATTCGTTGATGATGTTGTGGTGGTTATCAAGTCAAGGTTTGTTTGTTGAGTTGCGTAAGATTGTTGTTTCTAACAGTTTCCAGCGTCACTATCACCCATCTTCCAAAAGAAAATCAGTTTGGGAAGCTAGCTAAAATTTAACTTTTAGCTTTTATTCAGTTTAACTCGTATTTTTATCTTTTATATTTTCTATATATAAAATGATAAAAGAAAAACTAAAAATTAATTTTTAATCAAATTTTCAAATCACCCTATAGATTGGATAGGAGTATAATTCAATTTTCAATTTAACTGTCACTTGTAAGAAATTATAATATATACATTCTTTTTTTTTTAAGGATGTATTTATGTATTTTTAGTTATGTAATTTTTTCATTAAATTTTTTTTAGTTATAATATTATTTTAATTATGACTTATAAGTTTTTTAATTATATCTTATGTTGTATTTAGTTATGATAATTTTTTTAGTTATAATTTAAAAAATTAAAATTATGTTAATTTTTTTTAATTATAATATACATATGGTGCACACCCTTTGAATAGTGTGTACCATGGTGTTTTCCGTCTTAAATAAAATAAAAGGCAAATTTCACTCTACCTCATGTGATTTTGATCATATGCAGTTTATCCTCTAACTTTTAGAAATGATCGTATCAACCCCTTGTAGTTTGTGTACTAAAATGCACCGTTAGAACTATTAACGATTTAAAGTAAAATATTAAAATACTCCTATATTTTCATCAATTGTTTAGGAGGTAAAGTGCACTTTTAACTCCCTGTACTTTATTTCATGTGTAATTTATCCCCTTTAAATTTGAAAATAAATATATAACCCTATTGTGTTTGCCACGTGTTTCATATTTACTATTAAGTTGGACAAAATGTTTAACAGTGTTTAATGATGTACTTCAACCCACAAATCACATAGGGGTTATGTGATTATTTCCAAATGTTGGGGGATAAACCGCACATGGCTCAAACCACATGGGGTAAAGTAAAGTTTTTCTTAAAATAAAACAACATCAAGTGTGTTTTTTAAAATGATCATTAATATTTCTTAGACAAACGTGATTATTGAACTAGAAAAGGCTTCTCTCTGGTCCATAATCGAAGCTTTTAGTAAAAAAGTCAAAAAATTACTAAATTAGTCAAAAAGTCAACAACTCATACCAAAAAGTCAAAGATTCTCTTTTCTCTTTACTTTTTGCACAACATTTCGTAAAAAATAAAAAAGTCATCCCTGTTAGGTTTTATTCTTGGCAACCCCGTTTGACAAAACTCCTTTCAATTGTATTTTTTTTCGCACTTTTATTTCAATGAGGCTATGAGTGTTTAGATGCGAATCTAACCCGAATTGTGCCTTTCAGAGAAGTTTGTGATGCTAATGCTTTCAAGATTGCCACTTCGCTAATTATGACAGGGATCGAGCTGCCCGGTCAGCTCGCGGGGGTCTAGGGGACAGCACCCTTTGGCGGGTCCGGGGCAGCGCCACGGCGGGGTTGAGGGGTAGCGCCCCGAAGCAAAATGCAAAAATGCATTCCAAGTTGCCTGTCCGCTCGAGCGGAGAATCCCTGGTTCCAACAGTTTTGGTCGCCTGTAAAAGTACTGAGATGTGTGATTTTGCGCTCGAGCGGGTTCTCTAGCACTCGAGCAGACCTCTGTTGTATCACGCGCATATTTTGCTGCAGCCGCTCGAGTGGGCTGTTGGGCGCTCGAGCGGAGATCGCAGGACAGATTCTATAAATTCGCGTGTTGGGTCAGATTTTAGGATTATTACTCCAGATCTTCTTTTTGGGTTCTAGGGTTTATATTTAGGGATACTTTGTGAGTTTTCTTTGATATTTTGATTGAGTATTAAACTCATGTTTTAAAGAGTATACATCAAAAGTTTTGTTTGTTATACAAAAGAGAGAGTTGTTCTTCGGTGGATTCTGAAGAATTCGAGCCTGAAGCTTTGGTGGATTCCGGGGTGGCTCATCGTAAAGACAATTCCGAGGTGAAGACGGGTTGGAGGAGGCACATAGAGGTTGGTTCAATTAGGCGTGGATTCGCTAGGTAATTGAGAGTATACCTGTGTAATTCCTTTATATCTTCTTAATGGATTGTTTTGTGGCTGTTGCCCGTGGTTTTTTTTATCACAATTGGAGGTGTCCAGTTGTGGTTTTTTCACGTTAAAATCGTTGTGTTGTTTTGTCTTGATTGTTTGCTTGGGATTGTTGTTTACGACTTAAAATTGGTACATAATCACAAATCAACATCTAGGGGATTTCTAGATTTTTCAATCCCAAACATACTAGTTTTTTTTAGCTCATATTTTAGCCAAATAGTCAAAAAGTTACTAAATTAGCCTGTTCCCAAACGAGGCTTAAAGAGAACTATTAGGCAGCAGTTGGCTCACCACAGCACTTGCATTGATGATTCAAACCGTTTAATGTGTAGAGTTTTTTGAGTATTTCATCCCTGCAAAAAAATTACAATGATCGGATATCGATGTGTAATCTGATTAAGTAATTATCCATATTCAATAAATGTAATTTTTACAAAGATGAAGTAGCCAACGAGATCTACAAATTGAATGATTGGGATCATCCATACGGCCTATAGCACCCTCTAGTTGGGAAACGCGACAATAAAGAACTCGAGTCCTATTAAATTGAAGATATCTATAAAATAGATGATTTGAATTATCAAAATAAGACTTAAAATCAGAATAATTCATATTTGACTAAAGCTTAACCCAAATATATTATTTTAATATTCCATCCGTTAGCCCATTTTTTCAGAATCTAACCTTTTAAGAAATTATTACTATTGTAATAATATATTTTCAAATTTCGAAATTTGCCCCTAATAATTGGTCAACACATCGTGGTGATGGGAAATCAATTTTAAAAATCAAAACTATCAAATGTGTATAGTTTTTTTTATTTGATCCATTGTAATTTTATTTTTTAAAATTATTATTTTAATTTAAAAAAGAAAGAGAGAATTACAAGCAAATGGAAGAATGAGAAAAAAAATTACCAGCATATGAAGGTGCAAATATGTCTGTGATGAGATGTAAATAAAAGGATGTAGGGGTGCAAGTGTGTTGGTTATTTTTTTTACCTCTTTCTCCCACTTACATATAGTTCTCCCCCCCCCCCAAAAAAGGAAAAAATGGAATTTGTTTTCGAAGTTAGGATAACAACATCTTATTGATCGTGTATGGTCAAGTCGGATTTTAACACATACACAATCTAAAACTGCTTTTTACTCTCAAAATTATGGATAGATCTAGCAAAGTGAAATTAGTTTTATTTTTTTATTTTTTTAAAATAGATTGTGTTGTGTTGAATTCTCTAAAAACTGTTGAATTCTCTAAAAACTGTTGGTTTCTTAAAAATATAAAATACCTATTGATTTCCATTTGTTCCTGATTTTTAGAGATGAAACAACTTTAGTTCATTTTTAATTTATTTTATAAAATAAAGTTTCAAGATAATATGATCTGGGTAGTCTTCTGACTTGCGTGTAATCATTCATGTTTTATTACTTAATTAATAGTTTTTGAGATTGTTGTTTCTAGTAACGTCATTGTGTGTATATACATACATATTTATTAGTTTAAAAAAGCTCGTGCGGCGTACATCCTATTATTACAGTACATTTAACTTTTATAGCTTCCGTTTGAGAAGTGGGTTCGTTTTTTAATTTTTTGATTTTTTAATTATTTTAGTTTGGAGTTAAAAAGTTTAGTTTGGAAAGAATTTTTTAATTTTTTGATTTTTTTAAATTTTTTTGTGAGAGATGAGTGTAATGATTATAGGTTGGATTTGATATTTTATTTTTTATGGCTAAAATAATCTATTTTATTTTTTGTAGCTATTTTGGCCCCTAACCCACCAAAATCAACTTCTCAAACTATGCCATAGTTTGATAATTTTTTAAAAATTAAAATATTATTCTATAAAATTGAATAAAATAAATCATTAGATATGTAATAAAATTATGTAGTATATGCATTTTTTTTAATTTGTTATACACCCAAGATATAAACTTCAATTCTATTACCATATCATTTTGGGTGCATTTATGACTCTGTAACATTTCTTCTGAATTTATGAAAAAATTTATGGTGCGTAACTTTTCTCAATAGATAAATATAAAATAAATACTAAGATAATTTTCTTATCTAAAAAAAACTACTAAGATTAATTCACTGAACTAATAACGAAGGAAAGAAAATACATCTATATATATACAAATAACTAATTTTATTAATACATTAATCATACTCGCATAACAAATGACTAATTTTATTAATAAATAAATCATTAAATAATTAACAATTTTTAATGATATGAAAAATATTTCCAGTTAACCAATTTCTTAATAAATAAATCATTAAGTCAATTAACAGTTTTTAATGATATGATAAATATTTTTCAATAAACAATTTTGATAATTTATTATTGCATAGGAGAATTGTTTTTTTTTTCCCCCTAAGTATTATGTTAAATGAAAATTTATAACAAACGGTAGTTGTAATTTCTAGTATTATAGGATCAATTCTTATTTTAAACAAATCTTATGGGTGTATTTGTAATTTGTTGAAAAATAAAAGATTTATGTTTCATAATTGACTAAGAATGTTTGCGTAATTACGAAAAAACCTATTTCATGATTGACCAAGAATGTTTGCATAATTATGAAAAACTGTTATATAATTGAATGTTTGCATAATTACGAAAAAACCTTCACTCAACATATAGGTTACCATTAATAAATTATTTAAAATGAAAAGACAAAATTAGAAAGAAAATAAGAATTTCAAGCAGCTAAGCGATTCTTATATATCTATATATATATATATATATGCATATTATTATATTATTATAGGTAAGAGAAAGAAGAGAAAGAAAAAAAATGTGGAGCAATAGAAAATAATTGAAAAGGAATAAAAAAAGAATAATGTTAGGGATTTCAAAAGTTCTATTAAAATTTTTATCACATGTGTCACATGGATGTGGATTCATATCATGTGGGTCCTATGTGAGTTCCACACCCATATGAGATATTACGTTTTTTGTTTATGTTTACAAAAAATTTGTAAACTGATTTTTGTTTATTTTTAGAAAAACATAAACTATAAACGCATTTGGTTTGGAGAAAATGTTTAAAAAATTTTAAAAACATAAACTAAAAAACATATTTGTTAAAGCCTAAAATATATATTTTTTATTATTATTTTTGAGAATGGGATCATACACATTATAATAAACATCCATAATTACCATATTGATATAATACCAACTATAGATAAATTTAATAACCATATTAGTAATGTTCATAATAGCTAACATACAAACCATAGTAATAATATCTCAATTCTTCCACAAACCATGAAAAATATCTTTCACAATCTATTAGGGGTGTAAATCTAGCCCGCCCTAGTCCACCCGGGCTCGGCCCATGTCGGGCCTCGTTTGCTCCCTCCAGCCCAGCCCACAGGCCAAAAAATTAATCCCAGGAGTATTTGAACCTTGGGCGGGCCAGTGGGCCGGCCTAACCATTTTTTTATAATTTTTTTAAAAAAAATTATCTACCAAAATTTTATTTTTTTTCATTGAAAAATACACTAGGCCTTAGCGCTGGCCGGGCCATAAGTGGGCCTTAAGCGGGCCGACGAGTCGAGCCACGGGCCGGGTTGGGCTTCAAAACAATGGGCCAGGCCCTAACCTAGGGATTTGGGCTTGGCTCGGGCCTGGGCCTAAACGGGCCGAGCCCATATCGAGCCGCGGGCCATTTTTACACCCCTAAATATATTATATGCATAAATAATATTTCCATTATTTTGGACAGATTCCCAAATTTGACCAGCAATTTGATTCCTTACATCAGACATGTGATGTAGTCGAGGTTGACTAATGTCTACGTCAATTGGTTGCTAAGAACTACTTCTTGCATGTCTCGAGCTGCTATTACCACCTCCATTAGGCCCAGCATCTTCAATGATACGATATGGATTGGCCCATTCAGTGAACAATGTGTCACCTTGAGAATGCATCCTAATCCAGTCGTGTATTATACAACATGCAACAGGGATATACCTTTGTGTCTTAGTTGAATACGGAGACATATCTCTCAAAATTGAAAAACGAGCCTTCAAGACACCGGAGCATCTCTCAATCACATTGCGCGGTGAGAAGTGTTGGTAATTGAACATTTGCTTCTTGTCTCTTGGTTGTCGACGTTGAGTACGAAACTCATTTAGATGGTACCTCTCACCACGGTATGGCGATAAAAAGCCAGACATATTTGTATAACTCGAGTCGACAACATAGTATTTATCTATTCAACATGTATGTATATATTATTATGGGTTGGTAGAAGAATATTCATTATAAATTAACAAAATGACATATAATATGTACCTCTTGGTGGCATTGGAAATAAATTTGCTGAATCATGTATGATTTTAATGAACACTCTTGAATCATTTACAGTGCCTTCTCAACCGACCAATACATATGTAAATGAGCAAACACACATTACATTTTGCGTTGTAACGGCATACTTACCCCAATATGGTATTTACTCTGATGCTAGCACCCTTGCAGATATATGGGTACCATCAATTGCTCCAACACAATTCTATTTGACAAATGACTTTAATAATGTAAGATATTTTACTAAAAATTATACTTCAAATATTCTGTAAGTGATTACCTTAAAAAAAAGGTAGAATCGTGGATTATGTCGAATTTCTGCAAGCACCTTATCAAAATTTGGAGGCCTTATAACTTGTTTACCAAGCCTACACAGTGCCATCAAGACTCGGTTGAAGTATTTGGAGATGGTATAGCCAGAATGTTGGAATCGCTCTTGGACAACACAATTCCGTTCATTCTGACTAATTGTTAGCAAAAATATACAAACTTGCTCTTGGACAGTTAGATAATGCGAGTGTTCCAGTTTACCATATACCATAAGTGCCTCGCGCGAACTAATAAATACATCTGGTTCCATTCTAAAATTTTCCTTGGACCTTGTTTCATTTCCATTCAATATTTCTAATACGTAGTCATGTCCTTGTAATATGGACGTTCGGCATGGTCTAGGTCGAAGGTAAGTTTTACAATACTCATGTAGTGCTACACACACCAGAAATTATACATTTTCATCATCATTGTCTGAGTCAAAACTCAAATCAAGAGCATGCATCGGCTCCATATATATCACTGTGATATTGTGTTGACCCCTTAAAAACAAAAGTATTAGCGATAATGGCAACACATAAAAATATGGTCACACAAGAATTTTTTTTTATTTTTTTATTTTTTTAAAATCTAAAAACAAATTTTGAAAACTAAACCAAATAAAATAATTTCCATAGGAATAATGTTATCAACATTATTACAATTACGGAAAATCTTGATCACTAAAATAATGCCATGCACATTATGCAAATAAAAGTGAGAGGTCAAAAATTAGTGATCCAAATTTTCCATGTGCATATTTTTGTCATAATGTTATACAGATTTCTCATCAATTTATTACTACTAGAGACAAATGTAGTGGAACCTAAATACCATGGATTTTACAAATTTTTGAATTAATTTTTAATCAAATTTTCAAATCACCCTATAGATTGGATAGGAGTATAATTCAATTTTCAATTTAACTGTCACTTGTAAGAAATTATAATATATACATTCTTTTTTTTTTAAGGATGTATTTATGTATTTTTAGTTATGTAATTTTTTCATTAAATTTTTTTTAGTTATAATATTATTTTAATTATGACTTATAAGTTTTTTAATTATATCTTATGTTGTATTTAGTTATGATAATTTTTTTAGTTATAATTTAAAAAATTAAAATTATGTTAATTTTTTTTAATTATAATATACATATGGTGCACACCCTTTGAATAGTGTGTACCATGGTGTTTTCCGTCTTAAATAAAATAAAAGGCAAATTTCACTCTACCTCATATGATTTTGATTATATGCAGTTTATCCTCTAACTTTTAGAAATGATCGTATCAACCCCTTGTAGTTTGTGTACTAAAATGCACCGTTAGAACTATTAACGATTTAATGTAAAATATTAAAATACTCCTATATTTTCATCAATTGTTTAGGAGGTAAAGTGCACTTTAACCCCCTGTGCTTTATTTCATGTGTAATTTATCCCCTTTAAATTTGAAAATAAATATATAACCCTATTATGTTTGCCATGTGTTTCATACTTACTATTAAGTTGGACAGAATGTTTAATAGTGTTTAATGATGTACTTCAACCCACAAATCACAAAGGGGTTATGTGGTTATTTCCAAACGTTGGGAGATAAACCGCACATGGCTCAAACCACATGGGATAAAGTAAAGTTTTTCTTAAAATAAAACAACATCAAGTGTGTTTTTTAAAATGATCATTAATATTTCTTAGACAAACGTGATTATTGAACTAGGAAAGGCTTCTCTCTGGTCCATATTGAACTAAAGAGAGCTATTAGGTAGCAGTTGGCTCATCACAGCACTTGCATTGATGATTCAAACCGTTAATGTGTAAAGTTTTTTGAGTATTTTATCCCTACAAAAAAATTACAATGATCAGATATCGATATATAATCTGATTAAGTAATTATCCATATTCAATAAATGTAATTTTTACAAAAATGAATTAGCCAACGAGATCTACATATTGAATGATTGGGATCATCTATACGGCCTATAGCACCCTCTAGTTGGGAAACCCAACAATAAAGAACCTGAGTCCTATTAAATTGAAGATATCTATAAAATAAATGATTTAAATTATCAAAATAAGACTTAAGTCAAAATAATTCATATTTGACTAAAGTTTAACCCAAATATATTATTTTAATATTCCATCCGTTTGCCCATTTTTTCAGAATCTAACCTTTTAAGAAATTATTACTATTGTAATAATATATTTTCAAATTTCGAAATTTGCCCCTAATAATTGGTCTACACATCGTGGTGATGGGAAATCAATTTTAAAAATCAAAACTAACAAATGTGTATAGTTTTTTTTATTTGATCCATTGTAATTTTATTTTTTAAAATTATTATTCTAATTTAAAAAAGAAAGAGAGAATTACAAGCAGATGGAAGAATGAGAAAAAAAATTACCAATATATGAAGGTGCAAATATGTCTGTGATGAGATGTAAATAAAAGGATGTAGGGGTGCAAGTGTGTTGGTTATTTTTTTTTCCTCTTTCTCCCACTTACATATAGTTCTCCCCCCAAAAAAGGATAAAATGGAAAAATCACATAACTTTATTTATTGACTTTTCAAAATGGACATTCATTTTGGAAAATTCAAAAATAAAAAAGTGGACCAACAAAATGAGACGGGAGGAGTATATGTGTGAGCATAACAAATAAATTCTAATTAATTTTCTTATATTCATTTTTTCTAATTGAACAAATTTAGGGAAATCAATATAACCAATTTTTGAGAAATTACAAGACAAAAAATAATATAAAAAAAAACTTCAAGGATTAATCCTTGCAATAAAATTATTGATGAGTTTTTGTGTTTATCAATTTAAATCCTAAATTTTTTTATTTGTTTTCAATCAAAATTATATGTCTATTTTCGTTAAGTAAAACCGATCAAAAAAAAATATTTTAAGCATTTTATATACATCTACATTGAGTTTAATGACTAAAAAATAATTTTTCTATTGGTTTTACTTAACGAAAATAGTCTAATGGTTTAAATTTAAAAAAATCAAAAGATTAGAATTTAAATTGATAAAATAAAAAATTCATAATTTATTTTATTATAAAGATCAAACTATAATTTTTTAATATAATTTTTCCTATATTTTTTAATGAAAATAAAATTTATTTGTATTTACAAAAATTAACAAAATTGGGTACTTGTTTGGAATGTTGGTTATTTTAGTGATTTTTTGATTATTTGGTTGTTTTATAAGATGAAAAAGTTGTACGCGTTACATTTCAAAATATTTAATTAGCACCGCATAGGAAAAAAAGATAATATATTTAATTTTATAGTTATGTGTGATAAAATGTAATTTAATTTGAATTAAGAGTTATCGTGTTTTACAAAAAATAATAATAATGTAATATTGTGTGGTTCTCCTCAATCAAACAATTTATATGGATATACTAGTTTAAGAAGGCCCATGCAAGGCATGGCCTATTATTACATTATATTTAAGTTTTGTATTTTGATAAAAAAAAATTAAATTTAAATTGAATAGAATAAATCATTGGATATATAATAGAATTATGTTGTATGATATGTATCATTTTTTGATTTGTTTATACAACAAATAATGTAGACTCCAATTTTATTACCATATCATTTTGAGTGAATTTATGAGTCTTTAACATTTCTTCTGAATTTATAAAAAAAAAAATTATGGTGTGTAACTTTTCTCAATAGATAAATATAAAACAACTATTAAGATAATTCTCTCATCTAAAAAAAAGCTACTGATAAGATAATTCACTGAACTAATAAAGAAGAAAAAGAAAATACATATATATATACAAATAACTACATAAATCATACTCGCATAACGAATTACCAATCTTATTAATAAGTAAATCATTAAGTAAATTAACAATTTGTAATGATATGAAAAATATTTTTCAATTAACCATTTTGTAAATAAAAAAAATTATTAAGTCAATTAATAGTTTTTAATGATATGAGAAATAATTTTTAATAAACAATTTTGATAATTTATTATTGCATAGGAGAATTGGTTTTTTTCCCCCCTAAGTATTATGTTAAATGAAATCTTATAACAAACGGTAGTTGTAATTTCTAGTATTATAGGACCAATTCTTATTTTAAACAAATCTTATGGGTGTATTTGTAATTTGTTAAAAAATAAAAGATTTATGTTTCATAATTGACTAAGAATGTTTGCATAATTACAAAAAACCTATTTTATGATTGACCAAGAATGTTTGCATAATTATGAAAAACTGTTATATAATTGAATGTTTGCATAATTACGAAAAAATCTTCACTCAACATATAGGTTACCATTAATAAATTATTTCAAATGAAAAGACAAAATTAGAAAGAAAATAAGAATTTCAAGCAGCTAAGTGATTCTTATATATATATATATATATATGTATATTATTATATTATTATAGATAAGAGAAAGAAGAGAAAGAAAAAAAAATGTGGAGCAATAGAAAATAATTGAAAAGGAATAAAGAAAGAGTAATGTTAGGGATTTCAAAAGTTCTATTAAAATTTTTATCAAATGTGTCACATGGATGTGGATCCATATCATGTGGGTCCTATGTGAGTTCCACACCCATATGAGATATTTGACAAAAATTTTAGTAAAATTTTTAAAACCTCTAGCATTTTTGATAAAGAAATGAAAGGGAAGACAACGTGGTGCTGGGAAAAAACGTAGCTCACCACGTGTGCCAACCCCCAACCTAGAATCACCTATAAATAAGTGAGTTGGGAGAAATGAAAAAAACACACACAAATGAGAAGGTTAGATAGCGTTTGGTAACGTTTACGTTTTTTGTTTATGTTTACAAAAAATTTGTAAACTGATTTTTGTTTATTTTTAGAAAAACATAAACTACAAACGCATTTGGTTTGGAGAAAATGTTTGAAATTTTTTAAAAACATAAACTAAAAAACATATTTGTTAAAGCCTAAAATATATATATTTTTTATTATTATTTTTGACAATGGGATCATACACATTATAATAAGCATCCATAATAACCATATTGATATAATACCAACTATAGATAAATTTAATAACCATATTAGTAATGTTCATAATAGCTAACATACAAACCATAGTAATAATATCTCAATTCTTCCACAAACCATAAAAAACATCTTCCACAATCTATTAGGGGTGTAAATCTAGCCCGGCCCGGTCCACCCGAGCTCGGCCCATGTCGGGCATCGTTTGCTCCCTCCAGCCCGGCCCACAGGCCAAAAAATTAATCCTAGGCCCAAGCCCAAGAGTATTCGAACCTTGGGCGGGCCAGTGGGCCAACCTAACCATTTTTTTATAATTTTTTTTAAATTTTTTTTCTATCAAAATTTTATTTTTTTTCATTAAAAAATACACTAGGCCTTAGCGCTGGCCGAGCCATAAGTGGGCCTTGAGCGGGCCGACGGGTCGGGCCACGGGCTGGGTTGGGCTTCAAAACAATGGCCCAGGCCCTAGCCTAGGGATTTGGGCTGGGCTCGGGCCTGGGCCCAAGCGGGCCTAAACGGGCCGAGCCCATCTCGAGCCGCGGGCCATTTTTATACCCCTAAATATATTATACGCATAAACAATATTTTAATTATTTTTGACAGATTCCCAAATTTGACCAGCAATTTGATTTCTTAAATAAGACATGTGATGTAGTCGAGGTTGACTAATGTCTACGTTAATTGGTTGCTGAGAACTACTTCTTTCATGTCTCGAGCTGCTATTACCACCTCCATTAGGCCCAGCATCTTCAATGATAAGATATGGATTGGCCCATTTAGTGAACAATGTGTCACCTTGAGAATGCATCCTAATCCAGTCGTGTATTATACAACATGCAACAGGGATGTACCTTTGCGTCTTAGTTGAATACAGAGGCATGCCTCTCAAAATTGAAAAACGAGCCTTCAAGACACCAAAGCATCTCTCAATCACATTGCGCAGTGAAAAGTGTTGGTAATTGAACATTTGCTTCTTGTCTCTTGGTTGTTGACGTTGAGTACGAAACTCATTTAGATGGTACCTCTCACTACGGTATGGCGATAAAAAGCCAGATATATTTGTATAACTCGAGTCGACAACATAGTATTTATCTATTCAACATGTATGTATATATTATTATAGGTTGGCAGAAGAATATTCATTATAAATTAACAAAATGACATATAATATGTACCTCTTGGTGGCATTGGAAATAAATTTGTTGGATCATGTACGATTTCAATGAACACTCTTGAATCATTTACAGTGCCTTCTCAACCGGCCAATACATATGTAAATCGCATGTCAAATGAGCAAACACACATTACATTTTGCGTTGTACCGGCAAACTTACCCCAATATGGTATTTACTCTGATGCTAGTACCCTTGCAGATATGTGGGTACCATCAATTGCTCCAACACAATTCTATTTGACAAATGACTTTAATAATGTAAGATATTTTACTAAAAATTATACTTCAAATATTCTGTAAGTGATTACCTTAAAAAAAAGGTAGAATCGTGGATTATGTCGAATTTCTGCAGGCACCTGGAGGCCTTATAACTTGTTTACCAAGCCTACACATTGCCATCAAGACTCGGTTGAAGTATTTGGAGATGGTATAGCCAGAATGTTGGAATCGCTCTTGGACAACACGATTCCGTTCATTCTGACTAATTGTTAGCAAAAATATACAAACTTGCTCTTGGACAGTTAGATAATGCGAGTGTTCCAGTTTACCATATACCATAAGTGCCTCGCGCGAACTAATAAATACATCTGGTTCCATTCTAAAATTTTCCTTGGACCTTGTTTCATTTCCATTCAATATTTCTAATACGTAGTCATGTCCTTGTAATATGGACGTTCGGCATGGTCTAGGTCGAAGGTAAGTTTTACAATACTCATGTAGTGCTACACACACCAGAAATTATACATTTTCATCGTCATTGTCTGAGTCAAAACTCAAATCAAGAGCATGCATCGGCTCCATATATATCACTGTGATATTGTGTTGACCCCTTAAAAACAAAAGTATTAGCGATAATGGCAACACATAAAAATATGGTCACACAAGAATTTTTTTTTATTTTTTTATTTTTTTAAAATCTAAAAACAAATTTTGAAAACTAAACCAAATAAAATAATTTCCATAGGAATAATGTTATCAACATTATTACAATTACGGAAAATCTTGATCACCAAAATAATGCCATGCACATTATAATAAAAGTGAGGTCAAAAATTAGTGATCCAAATTTTCCACGTGCATATTTTTGTCATAATGTTATACAGATTTCTCACCAATTTATTATTACTACAAACAAATATAGTGGAACCTAAATACCATGGAAAATACCAAAATTTTGAACCCAGATATATATATATATATATAATTATTAGTGTGAGCATTTATGTTTGTCTAGTGTAGTAAGAAAATATGATTAAAATTTTATTTATATATAGTATTTTCTTTTTATATAGAATTAATATGTGAATAAGATATTGTTGGTGCTAAAATTTGGAAATTTTCCGTTGTCAATAGGTTGTTGACGTGACAGGTTAGTTGTCGAGGGATTCTTTTTAAAGGATAAGGAAGATGGCAGCAGAAAATCAAGAGAGAAATCAAAATCAAAGGAACAGACGGGGATAGAAATGCAGAAAGGCAGAAAATCAAGGAAGATCAGAGCTGAAAGCTAACCAAATCAATTATAAAAGAGAGCTGGGTGCAGTGAGGACGGAATTTCATCAACAACCATTCACAAAACGTAACATTTATTCAGGAGTGCAGTAATTTAATAGTTGTTAGGAGTAGATTAAAGTGTTAGCTTTTCCAATCCTATTTCTTTTGTTGATTGTTATATTTATTCAATTTTTTGTTCCTGCTCAAGTTCTTGTAACTGGTGGCAAGTGACAATTTATTCCAATTAATACATATTCTGTTCTGTTTTATTTCTTTTTTTATTTAATTACCTTCAAGAAAGTCCTTAATTTGTTTAAGGCATAAAACTTAACCACAAATCCTGATTTTTATTTATGTTTATTTAAAATTTATCTAAGTCTGCAATCACTATCGATTTGACTTAAACCAAATTTTTATCAACAAACATAAATATCCCAACCAAAAAAATGAAGAAAATATAATTATTTACCAATTTTTGAACATAAATAATTTTTCTCACCAAATTTAATTTACATCTTCCATATATTTGTACACATACTCTGCGTGAATGTGTTGGACTCACTATATTTAAAAAGAGCAATGATACAGAACTCTAAAAATAAAAATGTTAGAGATTTTAAATTTTTTATCAAATGTCTCACATGGGTGTGGGACCTATATCTTGTTAATCTCATGTGGATCCCACACCCATGTGAGACATTTGATAAAAAATTTAAAATCTCTAACATTTTTATTTTTAGAGTTCTGTATCATTGCTCTTTTTAAATATAGTGAGTCCAACACATTCACGCAGAGTATGTGTACAAATATATGGAAGATGTAAATTAAATTTGGTGAGAAAAATTATTTATGTTCAAAAATTGGTAAATAATTATATTTTCTTCATTTTTTTGGTTGGGATATTTATGTTTGTTGATAAAAATTTGGTTTAAGTCAAATCGATAGT
>NW_021024995.1:952883-972209 GCF_004153795.1 Camellia sinensis
CCATTTATGAGTGAATGGGAAGTTGACGTCGTTTTCGAGGTCTAACATTAATTTTTTTAGATAAATTTCATTTGAATTTTTTCAATAAAAATTATTGTGGGAATTTAATTTAATTCTAAATTCAAATTTTGGGTTCCTGAGTGGTTTCCTAAGGTTTGTAATTTTGGGAGTTTAATTTAATTCTTAATTCAAATTTTTATTTCCTAATTGGTTTCCTAAAAATTTGATTAAACTATTTAAATAGTTTAATAAAATTATTTCTTTCCAGTGATAGATTTATTGAATTAACTATTCTAATAGTTTATTTATTAATGTTTCAAACAGTTTTTATAACTGTTGCACCTCAGAACCTTTTCAAAATTGTTTGAAAATAAGCAACGGTCAGGTTTTCATTCAAATCTGTTCATTTGAATAAGGCACCTGTTGACTATTACAAACGGACACTTTGTTGCCTATAAATAGAAATTATATTCCAGCAATCTTTAAATGTTTTTTTTTTTAGAGACATCGAGATATCAGTCTAAGAAAATTTCTTTTGCTGTCCAGATTTCTTTTAGTGTATTATTCTTCATTTATATTTTTAGGAATAAATATAAGAGAGTTTAGAATACAGGTTTGGTTCGCCGAACAAATTTATTTGAAGTGCTTCTATAAATTTGTGAAGATCATTGTATCCTGGGAGATAGACGCCATTCAACCGTAAGCACCTTAGCGGGGCGAATCTGGCTTAAGGACAGAGTGTCACATACTCGACTTGGTCTTGTAATTTTTATTTAGTTCGACAAAATAAATCTGTTATGTTTTTATTTATTTTGTTTGAATTTATTTGGAGTTATTTTATTTACACAGAAGATTGGTCCAACACCACCAATAAACATTATATAAGAGAAGATCATTGAATATAGCAGTAGCATTCAAGTTGGGTTGTTTGTGTTCAATATTTCATTTACCCATCAACTCCTATTGTAATAGCATTCAAGATCATTGAATATAACAGTAGCATTCAAGTGCATTGTCAACAATTTGATATTTACCCATCAACTCACAATGTAATAGCATTCAAGTACAATATTAGAAACATACTGCATACACCAACTTTGTTTCCATAATAAATAATTCTAAAAAAAAAATTTTAAAATACAATACTCATTATCAGCAAATTCCATGAAAACATCCATACGAACTAACATATTGAACTACCAAATATTATCTAACATTACTAGTAAACAAAACAACACAAAGACATACCACACTAAGCTTGAACTCTCTGAGAATAACTTTCAAAGATTAAGGACCCAATCCCTTATCCTATCAACATGCATATCAACAAATACCTCCCTTATTATGGGATCCGATGCAAGCTTGTTCACAGCTTTAATGTAAGTAGGTGCAAAAATTTCCTCTATAGCATGCAATAGTGCCATGCACTCTTTTAGTAATGAATGTGAGGTAGTAGAGCCACCTTTAATTGAACCACTGTCATCGCCAACATTAGTAACTGAAGCACTTATCAATCACATTTCCATTAGGTCCATCTTCATCTTGCTATTTTCATTCATTTCTTTGAGTGCTTCAGAAATATTAGCTTGAAAAGACTTCATCTTCTTACTCTTTTTATCTGTCATTTTGCTCTTGCCCTTGCCCTTGCCCTGACCATCTCCATTGTCGTTATCACTATCAATTTACAATGCATCTAAGTCCTCATTCTTTACCTTAAATTCAGGATCAGAACTAATACTACTTTCAGAAGGTGATTTGGTGGAAGGGTGAGCCAAATGACCAGTTGCAGATGTGTCTTCTAAGATACGAGACAACTTATGGTAGTCAACCATCCATTTCGTCTTGAACCTCTTTGCATGGCTATTAGCCTATAAACCAATGAATTTCAGGTTACCATGAAGAATTCTCCAATTAAATGTAGCAAACAAAATGCAAAAAGTTAATAAAACCTTATAAAGGGCCTCCTGAACATCATTTGGTGCAGTGATAGTAAGTCTTTGGCTATTCTAACCAACACCGGTATGCTTCAGTAATGCTGTCAATTTGTTGAACATAATGCGCAACTAATTGTATTTGTTTCGAAGCTGGTGTGCATTATACTGGTATTGGGTTTTTGCATTCATTTGATCCCTCAACCTGTTCCAAGCTTGTTTAGTGAATGTCCCAGTTAGTTTACTACTCATGCTTTTGACCTCCTCATCCATGAGGGTAATGAAAAGAGTTTCATTTGCCTGAGGCCATAGACCACCGTTTCCTCTACCAACTTCAATAACATCATCATCATCAATAGGGTGATCATTGTGTATTGTTGTTTCCATTGCCTAAATACCATGATGTGAAAATAATCCATAAATTTTAATAAGTCTTCAAGAATAAATTCTAAGACTAAACATGCATAACAGTTCTTAATAAAGGAACTAATGGCATAAATACGATTGTGTATTCTCTGTGTGTGTGGGTGCTGTGTGTTTATGATTCATGTTTGATTTTACAAAAATTCAAATTAGCTTGAGTATTTTTATTCATTCACTAAAACATGAGCAAGTAATATATATTATATGCAGCAGAAGATTGTTCCCATTTAAAATCCTAAATCCTCGATCCATAGCAAAATCAGGTGTAAGGGAAAAACAAATTAACAAAAATGATAAAAATCCCATTAGAAAACATAGATGAGACGCAAGTCAGCTCTGCTATCAAACTCCAGGAGGACCAACATTAAGGCAACAATATCATTAAAATCCACTAAATCTAGTGTTTGATAATTACATTTAGGAACCAAAACAACTAAAACATCTAATGCATGGAAGTAGGGGCAAAGTGGTGCTAGAATTACAACAATAATTCATTGGGCAATCCACTCAAGATAAAAGGGACATTTAGCAATCAATCCCTAATCGTGATGAAATTCTAGTAGACTCATGTTATTTTGAAATAGATTTACCCCATTGAAGATCTAGAAAAATGGAAGGAAACAAAATAATCGTAATTGCTAATATGCAATTTGTCCTACTCAAGATCCAAAAATTCAAAGCAAAATGAAAAATCACAATAACAAAAAGCACATGTCAAAACTTACCACCTAAAACTAAATGAATTATACACAATACAACAATGACTATCTTCATACAACCCAAGCAGCAAACAACCCAAAGGGCTATCTTCAAACAAATTGCCAACAACAAACAAAAAAAGAAAAAATGACTAGCAGCTACCACCAACAGTATATGTTCTTTAAAAATAAAAAATAAAAAACAAACAAATAAACAAATTTACAATGGATCTAGAACAGATCTACAAAGAACCACCAATAATATATATATATATATATATAAAGTAGCTATGTTGTTAAAAAAAAAATGAAAGCTCTCTGTGAAGCAGAGAGCGAGAGAGAAGAGAGAGTGTAACACCCAGAACGTTTAATTAAATACCACATAAATAATTATAGTTAAATATAATTATGGTTGTATGTGATGATATATTATTAAATAAATAAATAATAATAAATATGTAAATCTAATTCGGCATTACGTTATCAAATATGAGATTAATTAGGGATTATTATTTGGGGCCAAATTAACACAAATATGAAACTATAATACTAGTTGTGCCAAATTAGAGTTAAAGATAGTAAATAAATAAATACAAAAGTAAGAGTAAATAAATAAATAAATAATAATAATAATAATAATAATAATACTCTTCAAATCTCTCTCAATGCGTTTTATCTCCTTGTACCTTCAAATTTCATATTTTTAACGAAATTTTTCTTTGCCGATCAAAAAAATATTATGGATTAATTTGTTTATATAGTTATATTAGGAAGTTGGGCCAAAGTATAATTATCTTAAATATAAGATAAATATAAATCTATGTTCATAATAAGCAAATTAGGTGAAGTTATGAAGCAGATCTGCGGGTTGATTCGGCTGGCCACGTGTTGGCCAGATATTGGGTTTTCCTCTCTATAAATAGGGAGAGTTGATCAAACCTGTGAAGGAAAGCAAAGAAAGGAAGAAAAAAAATCGAAAGAGTGGTACGTAAGTACTAAACTTATAGTAGAAAGGTTGTGATTGTAGAGTAAGGCTAAGGGTCAATATTAAGGTGAGTTGTATTATACCTTGAGTTACCATTATATGTTTTACGTATGTTTTGACTTACCATAATTTATTTTATACAAGTTATATTTTATAAGTTATATTAATTTAAGTTATGTTTTAGAAATATTTCAGTTACGTGGATTAATTTCTAAACTCTATTTGTTTAAATGAAATCCATGGATATGTTTGTTTAAATTTTAAAGAATATTTAACTATAACCTTATAAACAATTATGTTTTGTAAGTACCACCACGGGAGTCCCACGCCTTGGGGGAGTTAAATAACCATTGGCCTCTGTTTGGCTACTTTGTGGTCCTCTGTTTGTCATGAATCCATTGACCTCTGTTCTGATTGTCACTTCTGTGACCTCTGTTTTGTTCTGTTCTGTACCGTGGTTATAGTTAGTTATTTACATATTTTTTGTATTTCAGTTTCTGACACTTAAATGATTTATTTACCAAATTGAGTTATGTAAATGTTTTGGTTTAACTAACTATCCATGGCTATTTTGTATTCCCTATACTCTTGGCATAATATTTCTCACTCTCCTGTGTGCTTATAGCTGTTACCCTTTCAGGTGACGAGATGTAGGGGAAACCCATAACCTCACGAAATGGAACCCGCACGTGGATTGATGTTGAACCACTTTTTTTATCTTTTTTTTTTTAATAAATTTTTTTGCTCCCTTTTGTTCTACTCGGGCCGGTCACTGAATAATAAAATAATAAAAGCCCTATAAATATATTTTCTCTTATTAAAATTGTAAAATGGAGTAATTTCCTGTTTAATTATTTTTGTTTCCACTTGCACAGTTTAATTCGCTATGAATAGAATAAGTTAGTAAGTTGTGATTTCAACCTTAAGCCTCTAGGGTTGGGTCATGGCAAATGTAGTATCAGAGCAACGGTTCAAAAAAAATGTTATTTTAATTTGATCAGGAAGTTCGAAAAGTTATAAATAAATCTATAAATAAAACTATATAATTAGATAAACATAATAAAATAAAATAATAATAAATATTTACTTGCAACATTAGTCCTTTTGTGTAAAATCTCACATTTATTCTGGTGTTGTAGGAATGTCAGAAATTAATCTTAAAGATGCGTTTTGGGATGAGCTCCAGGCTGTTAATTTAGACGAGATTTTAGCCGAACACCCCGCCTCCACCTCACCTGAGGGTTGGGGAGATTCAGAGGACATAATCAGAGGACTGCACCCAGGCCTTGGCCGGTTGATGGGTCGGCCAGTTTATATCCAGGCTGATCCTGCCGATGTCTCACATTTATTATGGAGACAAAGCCTTATCGATATACGCAAACATTTTCTTGGGCCATCTCATGTCCTTGGAGTTGCCCCGGGACATGACCGTCCGCACTATATTATAGGCCCTCTACCCCCAGAGTTTGTGTCCAGAAGGGGGAATGTGTACCCTGAGGATTATATTTTCACCACAGTTCCTAACCCGCTAGAGATAATTAATATTCAAAATGTTGACTTTAATAATGACCTGTCATATGTTGAGACACCCTGCTGGATTGTCGACTGAGCATTTTGGGATACATACAGTCCCTTCCTATTTTCACAGTCCAAGTAGCATGGATGTGTTTTGGTGTAGTCCAGTTGGGGTGGGAATTTGAGCTTTTTATGCAGCACTATTTCCCATGGTTTTTCAGCCCATTTGACCCACCACTCTAGATTTGGGTTGAGGAAAATCTTTTTGTATGCTGATCATGATGTGTTCTAATCCCTTTTTTGTTGTCTTTTGTTTTTGTTTACCACATGGATGGGACACTAACATATTCTGACTGATGTAATATGAATTGTAAAAAAATATAAAGTTGGCATTTCATATAAATATAGATTGCACTACACATGTTTATATATATGCTGCGTTGTGAATGTAATGCCTCGTTTATTACTTTGTAAAATGGCCAATAATGGTAACGGAAGTGAGTCATCAGTCAGTGGCACTGAATCGATGGAAAGAATAATGGAAAGAGCGATTACTAGCTTTTTGTAAGCCTTGCAGACTAGACCAACATCAACAATGGGATGCTGGAATGGCGAGAAGAGCCGATTACCATAAAACAGTTCTAGGATCTAAAACCCACTACATTTACCGGTGGCTCAGACCCAATGGTAGCAGATGCTTGGGTTAAAGACATGGAAAAGATTTTTCGTGCCCTACCCTACACCGAAAGACAAAAGGTAACTTTCGCCACTTTCATTTTCAAAGACAATGCACAGGAATGGTGGCTTCTCACTCTGGCCAAAGAAGAAATTACGACTTGGGCAAGATTCTTGGAAGTATTCTACGAAAAATACTTCCCAGATTCATTGTGGGAACAGAAGGCATCCGAATTCATACATCTAAAGCAAGGAACCACGACGGTGGCCGAATACGAGAGCAAGTTCACTCAACTCGCTAGGTTTGCAACATACGTCATCCCACTGAAACTCGAAAAGCAAGAAAATTTGAAGTAGGATTGGATGCTGAAATTAAAGACAGGCTTGAGGTCTTAAAACTGCCAACCTATGCAAAAGTGGTAGACCAGGCATACATTGCAGAAAAGGGGATTAAAGCCTTGCGTTCCAAGGAACCAGGCCACAAGAAGCAATTATGGAAAAGAGACAACAGAAGACCCGGTGTTGCGCCTCCTAAAAAGGTGAATATGGCCACAACCAGCTCAGGCCATCAAGGTCCTACCAACCCTCGAGGTGGCACTGTTCCAATCTATCCCACTTGTGGGAAGGCTCATTGGGGATAATGCCATCGAGACACGGGAGCATGTTTTAAATGCGGTCAAGTTGGCCACTTCCTGAGGGATTGTCCAAAACTGACTAATCCTACAGCCAGCCCCTCTGATCCAGTCAGAAAACCCGCAGGACTTGGAGGAGAGAGGAAGGACCAAAAACGTTAAGGACGGGCTTTCGCCTTAGTACCTAGAAAACCAGAAGTTACTGAAAACGTTGTGTCAGGTATACTTTTTATCTATGGTCATTTAGCTCATGTCCTCATTGACTCTGGGTCAACTCATTCTTTTGTTGCACCATACTTTGCTACCAAGTTGGCATCAACACCCGAACCATTAGGATATATATTGTCAATGTCTTTTCTTTCCGGTAGGTCTGCCTATAGTACTGATGTGTATAGATCTTGTGCTATATTCCTAAAAGGCAAAACCTTATACGTAGACTTGATTCCCCTCCGCATTGAGAACTTTGATGTGATCTTAGGTATGGATTGGCTGGCTGCCAACCACGCCTTTATTGATTGTAAAGCCAAAAAGGTCTCCCTCAGGTTACCAAACCAACCCGAACTTGTCTTTGATGGGGCTGGAGTTTCTAACCCTCCCTGTGTTATATCCTCCATGACAGCCCAACGACTTCTAAGAAACGGATGTGATAGTTATATTTGTTATGTGATTGATACACAAAAAGAGGCCCCCATCATTGATGCAATTCTCGTAGTTCGAGAATTTCCGAATGTTTTCTTGAAGATCTACCCGGTATTTCGGTTGATCAGGAGATCGAATTCACCATTGAAACCTAACCTGTCACACAACCAATATCAAAAGCTCCTTATTACATGTCGATGACAGAATTGAGAGAGCTGAAGACTCAACTCTAGGAACTACTGGACAAAGGTTTCATTTGACCTAGCACCTCACCCTGAGGAGCTCCAATATTGTTCGTAAAGAAAAAGAATGGCACGATGAGATTATGCATTGATTACCGGGAGCTGAACAAGGTCACCATTAAGAATCGGTATCTTCTGCCGCGAATCGATGACTTGTTCAATCAACTTCAAGGTGCCCAAGTATTCTCTAAAATTGACTTGTGTTCTGGCTACCATCAGCTAAAAGTCAAAACAGAAAGCATCAAAAAAACTGCCTTCAGAACTCATTATGGGCACTACGAGTTTCTTGTCATGCTTTTTGGCGTCACAAATGCCCCAGCAGCCTTCATGGACCTCATGAACCGAGTGTTCAAACCCTATCTTGATGAGTTCGTCATTGTCTTCATTGATGATATCCGCATATACTTCAAGTCACCAGAGGCCCATGAGCAGCACTTGCGAACAGTTCTACAAGCACTACGTGATCACAAACTTTATGCTAAGTTGAAGAAATGCGAATTCTGGATCACTAGTGTACACTTTCTCGGTCACGTCATTAACAAAGATGGCATCTCAGTTGACCCCCAAAAGGTTGTAGCAATCGTGGACTGGCCACGACCTACTAATGTGTAAGAAATCTGAAGTTTCTTAGGTCTAGCTGGCTATTATCGACGCTTCGTGCAAGATTTCTTAAAAATAGCATCACTCTTGACCCAACTAGCTCAGAAGAACACACCCTTTGAATGGACTGATAAACAAGAGTGTTGCTTCCAAGAATTAAAAAGTCGACTTGTGTCAGCTCCTATACTAGCACTCCCTACAGGAGCAGATGGGTTCGTAATCTATAGTGATGCCTCATACAATGGTTTGGGTTGCGTTCTCATGCAAAATGAAAAAGTCATTGCTTATGCATCGCGACAATTAAAGACTCACGAGAAAAACTACCCGACTCATGATTTGGAATTGGTTGTGGTAATCTTTGTTCTCAAATCTGGCATCATTATCTCTACGGTGCAACCTGTGAGATTTACACTGATCACAAGAGTTTTAAATATCTGTTCACACAAAAGGAACTAAATATGAGGCAACGACGGTGGCTAGAATTTATGAAAGACTATGATATAGAGATCCATCACCATCCAGGCAAAGCTAACGTGGTGGTAGACGCACTGAGCCGAAAGACGACGATAAGTTTGGCATGTACTCTCATTTTTCGCAAGATCAATGGACTACTCGTCAACATAACCGTGGTACCTATATTGATTGAAGAAATTAAAGCGCGCCAATGGGTAGATAAACTTTTGAAGAAAAAGTACGAAGAGCAAAAGAGTATGCTTGATCCTGATTTCACTATATGCAATGGGATACTAAATTTTCGGAATCGAATTTACATACCCGACATCCCGGAACTCAAGAAGAAAATGCTAGAGGAAGCTCATAACTCGAGATTTGCAGTCCACCCTGACAACACAAAGATGTACCACGATCTGAAGGAACACTACTGGTGGACAGGAATGAAAAGATACATAGCAAGCCATGTCTCCAAATGTCTGCATTGTCGGCGTGTTAAAGCAGAACATCAGACTGTAGGACTGCTGCAACCACTCCCTATTCCTGAATGGAAATGGGAACACATTACTATGGACTTCGTGGTCGGGCTACCATAGTCATTTTTGAAGAATGATGCAATATGGGTTGTAGTAAACCGATTGACGAAGTCAGCGCATTTTCTACCAATCAAAATTATGTACTCCCTTAATAAGTTTTTCACTTTATATATCAAGGAAATTATTTGTTTGCATGGTATCCCAGTTTCAATCGTGTCGGACCGAGACCCCCGTTTCGTGTCTCACTTCTGGAACAAATTGCAAGAAGCTTTGGGAACCACACTGAAGTTTAACACTGTGTATCACCCACAAACTGATAGACAATCCGAAAGAACAATCCAGACGTTGAAAGACATGTTATATGTATGCGTATTGGACCTCAAAGGTGACTGGGATGAGCACCTACCCTTGGTGGAATTCGCCTATAACAACAGCTATCTGGCAAGCATTGGAATGACACTGTACGAAGCTCTGTATGGAAGGAGATGTCGATCATCTCTGTGCTAGACGGAAGTCAAGGACAGGAAATTGTTAGGCCCCGAGATCGTACAAGTCACAAGTGAGAAAATCCAACTCATCCAACAACGAATTCACACTACTCAGAACTGCCAGAAAAGTTATGCAGATACTCGGAGACGGGACTTGGAATTTCAAGTAGAGGATCATGTGTTCCTCAAGATCTCACCAACAAGAGGAGTAATCCGATTTGGAAAGCGAGGAAAACTAAACCCACGTTATATCGGGCTATTCGAAATACTGGAAAGGATTGGTCCTATAGCCTATCGTCTTGCGCTACCTCCTGAACTATCCAATGTCCACAATGTGTTTCACGTTTTAATACTCCGACGGTATCTTTGAGATCCAGAACATGTCGTTGACTATGAGGACCTGAAAGTTCAAGAAGTTCTCTCTTATGAAAAACAACCAGTGCAGATTCTCGACTGTCGTGAGCAAATTCTCCGAAACAAGACCATACCGCTGGTAAAGGTCTTATGGCAAAATCATCGTATCGAAAAAGTTACGTGGGAAACGAAAAGTCAAATGTGAGTCAAATACCCACACCTCTTCGAAAATTAAGGTACGTCAAGTTTGGGGACAAACTTCTATTTAGAATGAGAGAAATATGACACCCTGAACGTTTAATTAAATACCACATAAATAATTATAGTTAAATATAATTGTGGTTGTATGTGATGATATATTATTAAATAAATAAATAATAATAAATATATAAATCTAATTCGGCATTAGCTTATCAAATATGAGATTAATTAGGGATTATTATTTGGGGCCAAATTAACACAAATATGGAACTATAATACTAGTTGTGCCAAATTAGAGTTAAAGATAGTGAATAAATAAATACAAAAGTAAGAGTAAATAATAATAATAATAATAATAATAATAGTGGGCGTGGTAATAAAATAAATAATTAATTTTCTGTGGTATACGATAAAGTGTAATTTAATTAAGGATTAATTTGTTTATATAGTTATATTAGGAAGTTAGGCCAAAGTATAATTATCTTAAATATAAGATAAATATAAATCTATGTTCATAATAAGCAAATCAGGTGAAGTTATGAAGCAGATATGCGGGTTGATTCAGCTGGCCACGTGTTGGCCAGATATTGGGTTTTCCTCTCTATAAATAGGGAGAGTTGATCAAACCTGTGAAGGAAAGCAAAGAAAGGAAAAAAAAAAACCGAAAGAGAGATACGTAAGTACTAAACTTATAGTAGGAAGGTTGTGATAGTAGAGTAAAGCTAAGGGTCAATATTAAGGTGAGTTGTATTATACCTTGAGTTACCATTATATGTTTTACGTATGTTTTGACTTACCATAATTTATTTTATACAAGTTATATTTTATAAGTTATATTAATTCAAGTTATGTTTTAGAAATATTTCAGTTACGTGGATTAATTTCTAAACTCTATTTGTTTAAATGAAATCCATGGATATGTTTGTTTAAATTTTAAAGAATATTTAACTATAACCTTATAAACAATTATGTTTTGTAAGTACCACCACAGGAGTCCCACGCCTTGGGAGAGTTAAATAACCATTGGCCTCTGTTTGGCCACTTTGCGGTCCTCTGTTTGTCATGGATCCATTGACCTCTATTCTAATTATCACTTCTGTGGCCTCTGTTATGTTATGTTCTGTACCGTGGTTATGGTTAGTTATTTACATAATTTCTGTATTTCAGTTTCTGGCATTTAAATAATTTATTTACCAAATTGAGTTATGTAAATGTTTTGGCTTAACTAACTATCCATGGTTATTTTGTATTCCCTATACTCTTGGCATAATATTTCTCACTCTGCTGGGTGCTTATAGCTGTTATCCTTTCAGGTGACGAGATGTAGGGGAAACCCATAACCTCACAAAATGGAATCCGCACGTGGATTGATGTTGAACCACTTTTTTATCTTTTTTTATCTTTTTTTTTTTAGATTTTTGCTCCCTTTTGTTCTACTCGAGCCGGTCACTGAATAACAAAATAATAAAAGTCCTATAAATGTATTTTCTCTTATTAAAATAGTAAAATGGAGTAATTTCCTGTTTAATTATTTCTGTTTTTGCTTGCGCAGTTTAATTCGCTACAAATAGAATAAGTTAGTAAGTTGCGATTCCAACCTTAAGGCCCTGGGGTTGGGTCGTGATAGAGAGAAGAGAGGAAAGAGAGAGAGAGAGTGACCTAAGATCGATTTGGTTGGGAAATTTGCAAAAGATTTGTAGATTTGCAACAAATTTGTTGTTTTAGAAGAAGAAAAAAAACCATGAAAGCTCTTGGTGAAACATAGAGAAGAGAGTGGAGAGAGAGAGAAAAGAGAGATTGACCTAATCTTTAAGATTTTTTCAACATGAAGCAGAGGAAGAAGATGATAAGGTTAGATACAACGTTTTATTACCGTTAGAGAAAAGAAATTGAAATGTGGTGCTCTGAAAATTCGAAACGTGGTCACTGTTATGCCCACAACTTATTTACTGTAGCTTTGCTACAATGGCTTTTGCTAGTGGCTTCTGTTTTTCTATTTATAAACCAATGGAAACACATTTTTTTAGTTTACATTTTTTTTTTGTCAAATTTACCAAACAAGATTTTATGATAATTTTTAAAATTTTTATAAATATAAACTAAAAACTAAAAACAAAATGGTTACCAAACAAGGCCTAACTAAATCCTATTTGTTTAAAAAGGAAAACTCATGTATATAACTATTTATTAAATGTGTTTTTGACAATTATTTTATATAAGTACCATGCCTTGCAGAACTTAAATAACCATTGGCCCTTTGACAATTCCATGTCTTGCGGGACTTTAATATCCATTGGCCCTTTGAATTGTCGCTTTATGTGACCATCTGTTTTGTTCTGTTGTTATTTTAAGTGATCATTTGTTGTCATGGATCCACTGACTCTCTAATTTTGGTGTGGAATAAAGTGCTTGCGGAGCTAAGTGCTACACTATTGTCGGAGCCACCCCTAGAATTCGTACGAGCCACCTCTTGAGTCTTTGCACCTGTTATGTTATGCTCTAATACCACTTTTGTCACGACCCAAACCCAGTACTCAGAGGCTAAGCGTCGCGATTATTTGTTAACTGAATCTTCTTTACTTAAAAAGTAAAATCCATGGATATAACTATTTATGAAATGTATTTTTGACAATTATTTTATAAGTACCACAACGAAAGTCCCATGTATTGGGAGACTTAAATAACCATTGACCCTCTAACGGACCCATGCCTCGGGGGACTTTAATATCTATTGACTCTCTAAATTGTCACTTTATGTGACTCTCTGTTCTGTTCGGTTCTATTGTCACTTTAAGTGAACTTTTGTTGTCGTGAATTCATTGACCATTTGATTTCTGGTGTAAAGCAAAGTGCTATGCAGAACTAAGTGCTACACTATTGTGGGAGCCACCCCTATAATTCGTGCGAGTCACCTCTTCAGTTCGTACACTGGTTTTGTTCTGTACCGTAGTTATGAATATTTGTTTATATGATTTTCGCATTATGTTATTTAAAATGATTTATGTATTTCTGTTACCAAACTAATCTTTGTTTAGCCTAAATAATTATCCATTGTAACTTTCATATCCTTATGCTCTTAGTATAATATTTATCACTCTGCTATGTGCTTATAGTTGTTAACCACTTTCAGGTGATGAAACTTAGAGGATCCTAATCCCCCTTGTTTATAAGTTGGTTGTAGCAGGACTGGAAGTTGGAGCAGACCAGGGCATATTGTAACATAGTCTAGCTCTGATATTGTATACAAATACAAAACTCTAATATATGTTTTAATGAAACAATTATTTTGGGTACCCTTTTATTTTATTATACTGTGTTTTTAATCTAGTACATTTTGGTAATGACTTATATTTTTGTCTTGTCGCAACACGTAGCCTCTGGGTATCAGGTTTGGGTCATGACAATATGTTTGGGATGAAGTGTGATTTGCTTGTAATTGAATAGATAGTTATAAATAAATAAAAAAATTGATTAATATGACATTTATTTTATTGATTATTTTATATTATTTTACCTTTATTAATTATTTTAGCCACAATAAAACATCCCAAACACCACCTCAATATAGTCGATTTCAATTGCCCAACAACAAAACAAAAATTTTAAAATATATTTTGTATTTAAAATGATGATAATAATAATATTTTTTTTCCCATATTAAAACACTACATAAACACGATCAAATATCTTTTGTACTTGTACCATTTCTGAAATTTTCATAATTGATACATGAAAATTGATACAGCGTCAACAAAATGGAGTTTAGGAGTTGCTTGAGATAATTTAAATAAGTGTACTTTTTGATTTTTTATGAAATATGAATTAAGTTTGATATGATGTGATAGAGAGGTGATGTAAATTAAATAAGATAATATAAATAGAATAATGATTTTTTAACTTTTTAAGTTATGCCAAACTTAACCTTAATGATTGATTGTAAGTTAACTAATGAGCATCAATAAATACAAATGACTCGGCCTAAGGCCAAGTCTCTAAGAGAAAATAAGCGACTCACTGACATGTTAATGAGAGACTCAGTTCAATCAAGGTAGACATAAGTCTACAACCGATCAACTAACCTAATCAATTTAAAATGACCACAACCCAAGGCAGTCTGGAGTCGACCTATAAGACAGAACATATGGTTAATCAAATGTCACATATTTATATACATATTACTTATTTATCTAACTATCTATTCAAATGTCCACTTATCTATATATATGTCATCTATTTATTTATTTATTTGTCAATTTTACCGCTCCAGCAGTAGACAAATTTTTCGACCAATTTCATCGTGCCTCTTTATCACAAAAAAACAAATCAAATCTTGGACACATGAATTGATTTTTCACCTATTAACCTTTATAAATATTTATTTTAATTTTATATTATTTAGTTCTAAAATAAACTACAAAAATTTAAAAATATATATACCAAAAAAATCCCCACCATCTTCATCAATAAGAATGGTAAAATTATCCGATCTAATTATATATGATTTAATAAAAAAAATATTTTAGAGAGTATCGATAAGATGTAAGGCAAAAAGGATGAAGTAAAAAATTATATTATTAAAATAATTGAGTTTAAAATTAAAAATGCATGCACAAAATTTAAAATTTTTGACTAATTCCTATGTTGATGGAAAAATTAACCGATTCGATCCGATTGTATTTGTTCCAACTTGATATTAATATAAATGGTTTGAAAAAGCATTAATTGGGTAGGGTAAAATATAAAGTGGCATGTAAATTAATAAAAAATATAAAATTTTATCACTAAAATAATTAAATTTTTAAAAAAAATTCGCATGCAAAAACCGATCTGTTGCCATCCCGACCACCGCATATGACGCTATGGTGTTGATAAGGAATCACCAGCTTTGCTCATGAGAAGCAACAGCTTGTGAATGAGGTTGTTATCATTATTATCCTATAGCATCTCTAATTCTTCATATATGTTTTTCATTAAATTTAAGTTTAATGAATCAGTATTTAAAAATGATCTCTAATCATTTCATCAAATATTTATTAAATATTAAATTAAGAGATAATCATATTTTTTAATCAAGTTGAGAATTCATCAAATCTTTCATCAAATTTGAATTTAATGAAAATCTAAAAAATAAAATATTGACGATGATTTTTTTTTTCCTATCAAATTTGATAAAAAATGAAACTTGGGATAAGAAAAGAAATTTTAAAAATATTTTAGTAAAAATTTGATGAAAAAATTGAAACTGTTCATATCAAATCAAATTTTTTACTCGAATTTAATATTAAATTTGATGAAAAAATTAGTGAAGGACTGAAATAGTTATAGGAATTAAATTATAACATTTGCTACAAAATTATATATTTTTTGTAATTGACTTTTTTTAATGTTTTAAATTTAAATAATTATTAAAAGGTGTAAATAATTTAAGACAAAAATTTTTAAAAAATACATTGGGTTAAGCATTTTATAATTAGGATGATAATCATTTTTGAATCCAACTAGTTTGATCTGAATCATTTAGCAAACTGAGATCATAAATTTATAAGATCATCCAATTCAGATCAAGATTATGATAATTGAGAGGGTAATTTATATGAAAATTGGGCCGAGCTGGGCCGTTATGGGCCTCAGTGCGAAGGGCTGAGTAAAAAGGGCATAAAGTTACTCCGGTCTTGAAGAGGTTTAAAGTTACTCCAGTCCCAAGGAGGTTGGCTCGGGTACCATACTAAAACTTATACCGGTTATGGCGCAGTATGGTTAGCTCGGTCTAAACCTTGCTAAAAGTTAGCTCGGTTTAGACTTACCACGGTTTGTACAGGAGGAACTGAGGTAAGGGCAGTAAAAAGACGAACCGAATTACCAACCTTGATCAACAGAATCATACGAGTAGAATTATTTCGTGCTCGTACAATTGGCGCCGTCTGTGGGAAAGTCAGACTAGAACAAAACCTCTTGATCAAGGTTTTCCTCTTTAGAAGCAATGGCACACAACGAAGATTTGCCGCAGTCTGCCATCGACGGACAAACACCAGAGGGGGGTGCAAGGCGTGAAGGCCTACCTTCTATCCCTCCCATGGCGGACTTGGAGCCACAGCGGCAAAATCCCAGGAGGGATGCAAGGGGGAGGAGGCGGACTAACAGTCCCCGTCACTCTCGTTCACGAAGTCCTGACAGACAAAGGTGAAGGATTGATCCTCAAACTCTGGAAGACCGCGTGAAGGAGCAAGATGAAATAATAAGGAAGATGACGGCGGACATGGAGGCCATGAAGCGCCAGATGAAGGGAAAAGGAGTGGCGATAGGAGAGGGACGCAAAAGCAAGACGCCCCTTTGTAGACACCCCATTTTTGACCGACCTTAAGACTCAGACGTCACTGATTGAGCACCCGGTGATATTGCATATTTTGCTCGTTCAGAAGTTTCAGAGTCCCGGCTGCAAGCCTTGCCTCCAGACTTCGGGGCTCTTTTGTGCTTTGCCTCGGTTTGCGAACCAAGTCCTGTTTTCTCTGTCTTCTCTTCCCGAAGGGAGGGAGAGGTCTCGTAGACCATCTCTCAATGGCCGTAGGCTACGTTTCGCGGCCGTAGGCTAGTTTTTCCGTTTGGAGCCCAGTTTCCGGTTTTCGGAGCCGTCGGCCGTGTGCCTCGGTTCGGGACCGCCTAACCACCTCTGTTTGCTCCGGTTTTTGGTATACACCTTATTTCCTCCCTTTTGAGGAACACTGTGGCCTGAGAGACCAACTTCATGGTCGAATGCCACCTCCGGTGCTTAACAGCCTATTTTCGGGGCCTCGGGCCGCGTGTTTCTGTCCCCGAACCTCCGTTTTGCATCCGTTTTGGTTCATTTTTGGTGGAGACCTTATTTTCATTGTTAGAAAGCTTGTAGGAGGGTGGGAGGCCAGCAATTTTTCTGAAAAGTCAGTTTTATTTCTTCATCGCTCTCCGTCGCCCGTTTTCCTCACTAGAAAAGCTAATGTTGACCACTTCCGGGCCACTTTCTTTAGCCCTAAACCCCATATTTGTGTTGTACACACCTGGGAGGCCACCAATTTGAATAGGCCGGCCAATAATTGTCTCTGACCCTTTTGAACCCCTCTAAAAAGTTAGCTTTTCTCTCTCTTGGTTCACATTTTCTGGGTTTTGACCACATATTTGTGTTGTGCACACATGGGAGGCCACCTTTTTGGGGTGGCCGGCCAACAATTTTGATTGACCCTTTTGACCCCTGGCCAGCCGGCCAAGGGGGGTGGCTGGCCGGCCACTTGAACCTTTTGAACCTGGCCGGTCATGATCCTCTCTCCAAGTGTATTCCAGCTGTGCCAGCTGTTTTCCCCCAGATTCTGTATTTGAGAGGCTGCCTTTTCGGGGAGAAATTTGAATTTGTTTTTCCCCCTCTTTCCTTAACCTCTTTCTCTCTATATAACCAGCACCCTACCTCATTTCTAAGGGTCGAAAAAACCAGCTGGGATTCATATATACACCCTTCCATATATCTCTCTCATTTAAGCCTCCAAACACCCTTGTTCTTGACCTATACACTACACCTCCAAGCCTACTACCTCCGCACTCCGTTCTAGCAACTTGGAGGCCATTTTCAGAGGTTAGGAGCTCACTTTCTTGGACCAAAAGCTGCTGGAAACCTGTGCTACAAGGGTGAGTCCCTATTTCCTCTTTTCTTGCCCTATTTTGCATGCTATCATAGCTTTTGTTGCTTACATTTTTGGGCTCCGACCTGAACTGAAAATAGTCTTATTTTGAGCTAATCTTCATGTTTGATCAAGGACTTTTCTCTGTTTGAGGTCTCCTCCTTACCCTTTGTGTTTAATCTCTCTTTTAGGGCTTATCTTGCATGGTATTTTAGCCCTGTTTTTGAGAATTTTTGGGTTTCGAGCTAAACTATGAAGTGCCTTATTTTGAGCCCCTCTTAAACTTTGTTGAAGGGCTCTTCACTGTTTGAGGCCAGCTACTGTCCCTTTCCCTTTATCTCTCTTTTAGGGCTATTTTTGCATCACATTTTAGCCTTACTTGTGAGCATATTCGAGATTTTTCATAAACTGTAAAGTGTCTTTTTTTGAGTCCCTCTTCAACTTTGTTGAAGGGCTCTTTACTGTTTGGGGCCAGCTGCTGTCCCTTGTCTCTATTCTCTCTTTTAGGGCCATTTTTGCATGATAGATTAGCCCTATTTATGTTCATTTTCGAGACTTGTTATAAACTGAAAAAAGTCTTTTTTTGACATTATATTCATGTTTTATTAAGGGTATTATTTTATTTGAGGTCACATGCTTCCTTGTATGCTTGATTGTCCCTTGTTTTGAGCCTTACACCTAAGCCCCAATTGCATGCTTTGTTTGGCCTTCTAGCCATTGAAATCCAGTGGATTTTCAGTGGCTGGAACACTATTTTGAGAACCAAGATTAGAGGGGGGTGACCCCCTCTCTCCTTCTTTTGTTTGGTGGCCTTTTTGGCCTTCCAAAGAGACCCTACCTTGCATGCTTCGAAGTCACTTTCCATGGTCAATTTGGTGATTTTTAGGACTACCATATTTGATTTTCATAGTTTTTTATGCCATGCTAAATGTCTACCTTGCATGTGCTTAATAACTCCTTGCATGGCCCTCCAAAGTAACTCATTATTTTTGCATACCATGGTTGCATATCAGTGGTTATTTGGGCCTATTTTCATATGATTTATTCACTAATTTTTTCTGGTTTGGTGAGATTACGTTTGCTTCATATACTTGCCATGTAAACCATGATTGCTAATCAAGATTGTATGCTATTTTGTCCACCATGCTAGCATCTTTTGGCCATGCTTTGAACTGGAAGTGTCCATGTTTTGGGACTGCCTTGGCTCTGTCTTCATGCTTCATGATCAAATAATGCATGCTTTGTATAGCTATAAGTCATTCCATGTGCCTAGTTTCGAGTTTCGGGTTTCATCTCATGCATCGGGTGCCATAT
>NW_021024995.1:985071-1016573 GCF_004153795.1 Camellia sinensis
CTACAGATAGTTCGCGGATACGTGGGAAATTCAACCAGATTGGGACTGCCCACCAATCTCGCCAGTTGCACAAACAAAAGAGGCCTCTCCAGTTGGAAACAGACTAAGGGACTCAATCACCATGACACACGCCCCCTTACCATGGAGGCCTTGATGGAAAGAGTGCATCAGCACATCTAGGGTTGGCAGAGGATGGCGCCCGTGCCAAAACAAAATCTGGCACGACCGCAAGTACCAGATAAGAAGACCACAGCAAAGATCAACGCGGTTAGAACGTCCGAACAAAAATGGGCGAGGCAGGCGAGACAACGGAGAGGACCGAGGATAAAAGATGGTTTGAGAGTCCGCACTGCCATAACCACGGTATTCAAGAAACCGATCTATCAGATTCTGAGCGAAATACCACGATGAACCTTTCGTCAGCATGGCCAGCTAAGCTAAGAGAAGCACAGAAAAGACTACGACGAAAGATCACGATGCACCTTCCACAAAGGAAAGGGGCACCGTACTGAAATTGCATGCATTGAGACAGCACCTGGAGGAGTGGTGGTAGCTGGTCACCTGGATAAATACATTGAAGGAGGGACGCAAACCAGCCCCCAAGACCATGAATAACTCCAATTGGGATGCCAATTGACGCCCCACCTCAAGGAGTAATCAATGTGATACATGGTATGTCGAAACCTGAGCGTGTATGCAGCTCAAGAGGGTCGATCAAGAAGGCTGAGCACTTAAGGGAGGTACTAAGTGCCCAACTACAATAAAAAATGGGAGAATAGAGGCCAGGAAGTCATGTGCTTTCAGACAAAGATTTTAGAAAGAATATATTGCCCTCACAACGACGCACTGGTCGTCACCCTCCGCGAATCAAGGACTACGACATTCAAACGAATTCTGATAGACCAAGGTAGCTCGTGTGAGATAATGTTACTACGACACCTTCAAACAACTGAAAATTGGAGGACAAAGACCTGGCACCAGCTGTATCCCCCTGATCGGATTCATAACTCAATGCCAGAATGGCCAGTCGGCAAAATATCCTGCCAGTCAGGGCAGAGATGTGTGACAAAACAGTGGAATTTTGGGTGTTGAAGGGTCCCTTCCACTTAACATAATTTCTTGGGAAGAACATGGCTCCATGCCATGAAATCAGTAAGCATCATCCTACCATCAAGTAATGCGGTTCCCTAATGATGCCGGGGTAATTGAAGAGGTCTTTTGGAGACCAGATTATGTCCAAGCAATGCTTTGTCACGGTTAATGGTAGCCGCGCTGCCAAGGGATTATGTTCATTCGGTAGAAGAACCTGAGAGCAACGAAACTGTTCGCAGATGTCAGCAAAGCTACTGATCAAAAAGCGGTGGTAAGACTTGGTAGAGGTAAGAATAGATGAAAAGAACCCGGATAAGTTCTTTTTCTCGGTTCGTCACTGTCCAGCACTGAAGATTAAAGGTCTTGGAATTCTTGACCTCTAAGATCGAAGTGTTCGCCTGGACACCCTACGACATGCCAGGCATTGATCCAAACTTCATCTATCACCAACTCAATGTCCACCCATCCGCCAGACCAATCATTCAGCGCACTCACAGATCGGCACTCCACCACGCCGAGATAGTGGCGGAAGAAGTGGGGAAATTACTAGAGGCAGGAGCTATCAGAGAGGTACACTACCCAGATGGATTTCCAACACAGTCGTGGTGCCAAAAAAGAATGGCAATGGCGTGTCTGCGTCGACTATAAGACAGTCAACAAAGCATGCCCAAAGGACAGCTTCCCCCTACCACGGATAGATCAATTTGGTAGACCTAACGGCGGGGCACACCGGCTTAGCTTTCTGGATGCGTACAGAGGTTACCATCAGATCGCCATGTACGAACCAGACCAGGAGGTCACATCCTTTACAACTCCAAGGGATTGTATCTTCTACAAGGTCATGCCCTTGGCCCTAAAGAACGCAGAGGGCAACATTCCAGAGAATAGTCACCAAGATGTTTGAACCGTTATTAGGCAGAACAAATAGAGGCTTACATCGATGACATGGTGGTCAAGAGCAAGGATGAGAATGACCATCTAAGGGACCTAGGTGAAATGTTCCATGATTCTGAAGAAAGCACAAAGTTGCGCCTTAATGCATCCAGTGCGCTTCGGTGTAGGATCTGGCAAATTCCTGGCTTCCTAGTGACCAACCGGGGTATTGAGGCAGACCCCTCCCAGATCAAAGCAATTCAGGATCTGGAGAGGTCTAACTCAGTAAAAGAAGTACACATTTCACTGGCATGGCAGCTGCACTCAATAGATTCATTTAGCCAGTCGTCAGACAGACTACGACCATTTTTTCAAGCATTAAAAGCCAAGTTCGATGGGACGAAGAATGCGACCGCGCCACTGGAAAACTTGAAAGAATACATGTCTTCTCCACCATTGCTTGTCACCCCAAAAACCTGGAGAAGAACTCTTCCTGTACCTGGCAGCTCTCAGCGCGCATTAGCGCAGTGTTGGTCCGTGCGGAAGGAATCCAACATCTGCCCATCTATTATGTCAGCAAGACATGTGGGGTGCCAACGAAGGTACTTGCCACTCGAAAAACTGGCCTTGGCCTTAATGATGGCCTCAAGAAAGTTATCGCAACTACTTTCACGCCCAACCATAGTCGTTTCCTCACAGCTTTCTATTAAAAGCTTTGTTTGATGAGGGCGAACTTTTTGGGCGAATCTTTGAAGTGAGAGCAGTAGAGTTGGGACAATTCGACATCAAGTTCCAACCCAGAACCACGATAAAGGCCCAAGCTTTGGCAGACTTTGTCGCCAGAATTCACCCCAGGAAGTCGTCATCTGCCCAGTCAACCTGACTGATAAAACCAAACCAGGGATAGAAGTTGATGCCGAAATAGCACAACCCCTGGTGCAGGATATTCAGTCAGACCCCACGGCAGAGACCAGAATAATGAGAGCAAGGAAAAAGCGAACCATGCTACACCCAGCCAAGACTCACCAACAAATAAAGATTTGGTACAGGCAAAGATAGCGGGCAGACAGTAAGCATTGGACCTTGAAGAAAACACCAGCAACATTCTTGACCCACGACATCATTTGACCCCTCCACTGCTGTGAAGTTGTTCGTTAGAGAGATGTGGAAGCTCTTCGTGGACGGAGCATCCAACCGACATGGTGCAGACTTGGCATAGCCCTCATCTCACCAGACGGCCTAGTTTGTGGAGCAAGCAATCAACCTTGGCTTCCCAGTATCAAATAACGAAGCGGAGTATTGAAGCACTTCTTGCAGGACTCAAATCAGCATTCTACATGAAGGCCATCGAATTAATGGTCTACAGCGACTCACAGCTGGTGGTAAACCACAATTCTGGCGACTATGAAGCAAAGGATGACAGGATGGCCAAAGTACCAAGAATTGGTCAGAACAGAGATCAAGAAATTTGAAATAGTAAGGAGTTAGAACAGATTAGCGGGGAGAAAAATAGCAGAGCAGACGAACTAGCAGGCTTTGTGTCAATGGCAGATACATCCATTCCTCACCCACTACTAATTGACTACCTACCGAGACCAAGCTTTAAGACCCCAAAATAGAAGAGGTGTTGCGCCGAATTAGGCCCCTCATGGATGGATCCCATCATACTTTCTTAAAAGATGGCATCTTACCGGAAGACAAGAAAGAAGCCAAACAAAATAAGAGCAAAAGTCGCACGATTTGGCTCTCTCCATCTATGGCATTGTACAAAAAGTCATTCTCTGGACCTTATTTTAAAGTGTGTCCACCCAGCAAAGTGGAAGCCTTCTTGTTCAAATACACGAACGAGTGTGCGGAAGCCACCAAGGTGGAAGATCATACGCTTACAGAGCCATTTCATAAGGATACTGGTGGCATACATGCAAGCAGGACTTAGAGAAATATGTGAAGAAGTGCAAGAAATGCCAGAAATTTGCACACCAAATACATCAGCCGGCCAGAGAACTCCTACCATGACTAGCCCATGGCCTTTCGCAATGTGGGGCTTGGACATAGTAGGACCACTTCCAACGCACCCGGTAACAGGAAGTTCTTTTCCGCAGCAACAGCTACTTCACAAAGTGAGTGGAAGCAGAAGCATTAGCATCAATCAAGGAAAAAGATGTGAAGAAGTTCATCTGGAAGAATATCGTCACTCGGTTCGGCATACCTAAACCCTAATATCAGAGCAACGGCACTCAGTTCGACGGTAAATCTTTAGAAGCTTTTGTAAAGAATACAAGATAGAGTTCTACAATTCTACACCGGCATATCCTCAAGAAAACGGCCTAGCAGAAGCATCAAACAAGTTGTCTTGGATAGACTGAAGAAAAGGTTTAGAGAAGGCAAAAGGCAAGTGGGCGGAGGAACTTCCTCATGTTTTATGGGCTTACCGCCCACACCCCCTCGACGATCAACAGGAGAAACACCATTCTCCTTAGCATACGGCATGGAAGCAGTACCCACTGGAAGTTGGCCTCCCCACAATTACAAGCGAAAATTTGATCCAGACTTGAATGGAGAAGCCATAGCATTGGAGCTCGACCTCGCCGAAGAAAGAAGAGAAAGAGCACTGGTTCACATTGCCTCATACCAACAAGAGTTATTCAGAAAATACAACAAAACAGTGCATCCAAGGCAATTCAAGATCGGGATTGGGTGCTACGCAAAGTGATGGGAAACACCTTAGTACCAGGAGATGGCAAGTTAGGCCTACTTGGGAAAGACCTTACAAAGTAGTTGGATTAGCTGGCACAAAGGGGCATACCACCTGGAAGATGAGGACGGCAAAGCCATTCCTAGGCATGAATACTGTAATCTCAAACTATTTTATTTTTAGCTTCTTTTTTTTTTTTTTTTTTTTTTTACGTATTGTAATTTTCTTTTTCTCAAATAAAACAAAAATGATTCTTTTCAACATAGTTGTTTTTTGTAAGAGATTGTATTAGTGATTAGGGACATCAAAAGCAAGGTTGGCCGGAATAACCAACACCCCTCCTAAGCCCAGGATAAGGATCCAGGCTGCAGGACGTTTGGTCGGAACAACCAAACACTTTACTCTAGGATTGGCAGGAAAAACCAATCTAGAGGTTGGCTGGAAAAACTAACACCTCCTTAAGCCCAGGATAAGGATCCAGGCTACAAGACGTTTGGTCAGAACAACCAAACACTTTACTCTAGGTTGGCTGGAAAAACCAATCTAGAGATTGGCTGGAAAAACCAACACCCTCCTAAGCCCAGGATAAGATCCAGGCTGCAGGACGTTTGGTCAGAACAATCAAAACACTTTACTCTAGGTTGGCTGGAAAAACCAAGCCACCCCTCCTACGCCCAGGATAAGGATCCAAGCTGCAGGATGTTTGGTCGAATAACCAAACATTTTATTCTAACTTGGCAGGAATAACCAATTTAGAGGTTGGCTGGACTAAACCAACTCCTAGTACTCTTTAGCCGAAGTAAGGACATCGGCTAAAGAGTGGTTGGCTAGATTAAACCAACTCTTAGTACTCTTTAGCCAAAATAAGGACATCGGCTAAAGAGTGGTTGGTGATTAAACCAACTCTTAGTACTCTTTAGCCGAAGTAAGGACACTCGCTAAAGTGGTTGGCTGGATAAACCAACTCTTAGTACTCTTTAGCAAGTAAGGACATCACGAAAGAGTGGTTGGTTGATTAAACCAACTCTTAGTACTCTTTAGCCGAAGTAAGGACATCGGCTAAAGAGTGGTTGGCTGGATAAACCAATCCTAGTACTCTTTAGCCGAAGTAAGGACATCGGTAAAGAGTGGTTAGCTGGATTAAACCAACTTTTAGTACTCTTTAGCCGAAGTAAGGACATCGGCTAAAGAGTGGTTGGCTGGACCAAACTAACTCTTAGTACTCTTTAGTCGAAGTAAGGACATCAGCTAAAGAGTGGTTGGCTGGATTAAACCAACTCTTAGTACTCTTTAGCCGAAGTAAGGACATCGGCTAAAGAGTGGTTGGCTGGACTAAACCAACTCTTTAGTACTCTTTAGCCGAAGTAAGGACATCAGCTAAAGAGTGGTTGGCTGGATTAAACCAACTCTTATACTCTTTAGCCGAAGTAAGGACATCGGCTAAAGAGTGGTTGGCTGGACTAAACCAACTCCTAGTACTCTTTAGCCGAAGTAAGGACATCGGCTAAAGAGTGGTTGGCTGGATTAAACAACTCTTAGTACTCTTTAGCCGAAGTAAGGACATCGGCTAAAGAGTGGTTGGCTGGACTAAACTAACTCTTAGTACTCTTTAGCCGAAGTAAGGACATCAGCTAAAGAGTGGTTGGCTGGATTAAACCAACTTTTAGTACTCTTTAGCCGAAGTAAGGACATCGGCTAAAGAGTGGTTGGCTGAAAAAACCAACTTAGAGGTTGGTTGGATTAAACCCTATTACTCTTCAGCGAAGTAAGTATATCGGCTAAAGAGGTTGTTGCTAGTAAGCTCAGTCAGATTGCTCAGCTAAACCGGAATAAAGTATCTCGGCCGAAAAATATTGTGGTTCGTTCAAGCTGCAGTTAGAAAGCAAGACAAATAGGAAAGTAAACCGAGATAAAAGTTGGAGCAAAAGAATTCATTGAAAAACTCATTACAAGTGCAAGCATACAGATCAAAACCGGAATAAGTGTTGATACAAAAGATGATTTTCATTGATCAAATTCAAAGCAAATACAAAGGAGGGGCCTCAGCCGGTTACAAGACCAAAAGGGAAGAAGAAAATACTGAAAACAAGCAACAAAAAGAAAAGTACAGAATCAGTTGAACAGATCATCAAGATCAGCATCAATGTCAACACGAAGACCAGTTTCAGATGGTAGATCGGTCTCGGTTGGAGCTTGGTGTCTATTGGAGGCACGGTTTTAGTCGTCAGGTCTAACCGTTGGCTCCAACCGAGTGATTGATCGTTGGCTTTGATCATTGAGACCGGGGTATTATTGGTCTCGGTGTCTTCATCATCATTGAACCTTGTAGAAACTGTTGTTGAACGGATGCGCGTACTCCGCCAGTGAGCTCGGTACGAAGTACTGAGGAGGATTGTAGACCTCAGTCTCAGGTTCACAACGCAGCTGCACCACGGTGCCCTCCAACCGCATTTAAAGAAAAGATCTTTAGCGGCCTCACATTGTCGCATGTAGAGAGCCTCCCCCTCCTTGAAACATGCAGCATTCGCATTATCCGCCTTCTTTTTTAGCTCGGCGATCTCTGCATTTTTCTTTCCTTCGAGCTTGGCCAGCTCACGCAGGTACTTGTCCTTCATCAGGCCAGGGCCTTTTGTTTGTCAGCATTAGCCGAGGTAACTAGTCCGGTTAGACGGGGTTACCTCGGCCTCTAGCTCACTTTCCTCTGTTGGGAGTCTTTTAGCTCGGTGGTTTTTGCTTCAACTTAGCCATGGCTTGCCTTGCTATTTTACGAAGCTCCAACACACGCTTGTGCGCAATTTGACTCTTGCATGGCCTGAGAAAGAATACAAAGAAACTAATGACAAAAACGAACAGAAATTTGGAAAAATTAGAGAGACAAGAGGAGCTACTGACCAGGATCATTGATTTTGTTGCCGATCGGATGGCCTTGAGCTTGGTCAACTCTTGTGATGTTCCATGTCAGGGGCAGACATATTGCTCTTAGCCAGGTTGAAGGCCAGCATATGGTCTTTGTTAGCCACCACAGAGTCAGTATCACAAATAGCACGGTTTTGAAAGTCATTCTTGGAGACCATTTGGAGGAGCTAGCTCGGTCGGCACACTCCGGTTGCGGACTTGGTGGAGGGCTTGGTGGAAGACTGACTTCATCTTCATCAGCAAGGTTGCTCGGTTTGGGTAGTCCGGGCCGCTTGCTTGGGCGTGATGAAGAGGGTTGTTGAATGGGAGGGTGTAGACACACCCATTTTTGACCGCCCTTAAGACTTGGGCACCACTGATGTTTTGCTTGGGAGAAAGGTGTGCAGGGCAAATGTTCAGTTTCTTGGCAAGGAGAGAGGCAAATCCTTCAAAAGCACTTTGTTTAGGGGTTTGGAGTTGAAGAGAGAGGAAAGGAGAGGAGAAAACCATTTGGGAGGAGTTCGGCATGAATCCGGGTAGAAGCGAGTCGAGCAGCCCTCGCTGAATCGGGCTTATCTATCTTACACTTGGATTTAGTTATGAGGTCACCACCGTTGGAAAGAAGACTTCCAGGGTTCATTTTGCACTAAGAATCTCTTAAATCGAGACCGGAGGGGGGAGATATGATTGGTTGAAGTTGGGCATCATCCCGGTTGGACCGAAACTGAGCAGCCTTCACTAAAACAAGAATAACTTTTTCACAGTTGGAATTTTGATGCAAGGCTGGTGCCATTGAAAGCTTACTTTCGGGGTCAATTTTGACACAAGAATGACCTGAAAGGAGTTCATATGAAGAAGTTATGCCCCTTTGAAGTTGGACTGCAGAGCAGATTTTTCCTGCTGACGGCCAAAACAAATGGCACCCCGACCAAATAGATGGCCGACCGGCCAAATAGATTGCCGACGGCAAAAGATGGCTGACCGACCAAGTTTTCTAGCCGATGACCTTCCGAGTATTCTACAGATTGAATGGATGCCAGCTGTGGCAGCTGGAATGCACAGACCCTGCTCCCCATGCACGTGTGTGGCTGTTTTGCACCCTTTGCACACCCTTTGACCCCTTTTCTTGCACCCTTTGCTCAAGGTTCGAGGAAGCCTTGACCCCTTGTCTTGGCTTCCCCAAGAAGCTTACCAGCTGTCCTAGCTTCTCCAATAAGCTGACCTCCCCTTAGACCCCTTTGACCCTTTGTAGCTTGTCTTAGAAGCTTAGTCTTGCTATATAAGGGGGCTCCTCCTCCATTGTTTTGGTTGGATGTTTGAACAAAAAACCAGAGATATATAGATATATCTGATATATACATACATATATCCCTTCATCTCTCACTATATCCTCCCATTCAACCATCAAACACCCTTGTTCTTGGCCCATTTCTTCATCAACTCATAGCACAAGGCATCCTTACTCCATTGCAGAACTTGAGGCTGTTCTTCAGAGCTTAGGAGCACCTAAACTTGGTCCAAGAGGTGCTGGTTTGCTGGTCTTCAAGGGTGAGTCCTCCTCTTCCCTTTTCTATCTTCTTCTTGCTTCATATCTAAGCCATAGTTGCTTGCATTTTTGGGCTCCGACCCAAACTGTAAATCATCATATTTTTGAGCCTCTTCATGTTGATTGAGGATACTGTTAGCGTAGCCCTTCCTTCATTAGCCCTCTTTATGCCATAATTTTGCATAATATTTTTGGTAGTGTGTGATCTGTTTTGGAGCATGGTGTAAACTGTAGATAGGCTTTATTTGAGCCCCTCTTCAACATTGAAAGGGCTCATCACTGTTTGGGACCTCCATGTTATACTTTCCTTTATATTCTCTTTTTGGTCCCATTTTTGATGCCCTGGCAGCCCCTGAGTTGCTGTTTTTGGACTTTGGTCCGAACTAAAAACAGCCATATTTTGCCCCCCTTGTCATGTTTATTAAGGGTCTTTGGCTGTTTGTTAATATTTTGTATACTTTGTTGTTATAGCCTCTTTTGAGCCTCATCTTGCATGACATTTTGAGTGTATTTATATACTGTTTTTGGGGCTTCCAAAACTGTAGTAGTCATATTTTTGGCCCCTCTTCAGTGTTGTAGAAGAGTCTTTTTCTGTTTGGGCTTTGTATCTACCACTTACTTCTTTGTCCATCTTTCGGTCCAATTCTTGCAAAGAGCTTAGCCATACCTATGTTTGTTTTTGGGGTTTTCAGTGCTTTAAAATGTCATATTTAGGCCCCTCTTCAATGTTGTTGAAGGGCCCTAACCTGTTTGGTCAGCAGCTGTGAGTTGCTTCATTATCTCACACTTAGGGCCATTTTTGCATGCTAGTTTTGCCCTATTTGTGTTTGCTGTTTGACCATGCTTTGAACTATAAAATATCTTATTTTGGGGTGCCTTGCTTCTGTTTTTCATTCCATGTACCAATTATGCATGCTTTGTGTAGCTGTAAGCCATTTCATGTACCCAGTTTTTGCACTTCAGGAGAAATTCCATGCATCGGGTGTCATTTTGCCTTGTTTCGGGGCTGTTTTGCCCCTCATTTTGCTACTGTTTTTTGCATATTTGCATATCATATTCCATGTCTTTGCCATGTCTCATTAGAGTGGCATTTCGATGCCGTAGGTTCGGTCCTCGGTTTGGTGCATATGTGCACGCATTTCGAGTGTCTCATTTTCAACTCATGGCCACTGATGTGTGCGGCTGAGGTCACTCACATTGGTGTAAGTCCATTTTGCATGTGTTATGCCATGTTTCAATGCGTTGTGCATGTTATGTTGTTAGCATTGTGTGTGCCTGTAGTTATATTGCATGTTTGTATGTTTGCTTGCATGCTTAGGTCCATGTGCATTGTTGTGCATTGCCTCGCCTCTTGACCAACCATGATTGAGGTTGGGTCCCTTGTATGTTTTGTGTGCATTGCATTTGACATTGAAATGCATACTTGACTCTTTGGCCATCATGCATCGAAATGCGTGATTGGTGGCCCGAGGGTCGAGGGCCATGCTTCCTTGAGTCCATTACATGATAGGGAGTGTGTCCATGCATACATTTGCCTAAAAATTCCATGCCATACACTGCTTGCCCTCTGTTGCTGTCAAAACTGTCTCTGCAGGAAGTTTATGCCGATCGGCATCATTCAGTGCCGCCGGCAATCCTTCATGGGCCGAGGGCTTCATTAATGCCGTGGAAATTATGTATTGCGGGGTGGCATTTCCTTCAGCCGATGATATTCTGCAGTGTGCAAGGGACTTGCCCCGGAACTTTGGCATTTTTCAGAGAAGCAAGGCAGTAAAAACAGAGGCACAATGGTATGGTGGGACTTTCCCGGCAGACGGGTTCGAGCATGCATCATTCGCGCATCCCGAGGCAGGGGCCGTGGCCACTTCTCTTCTTGCATTTATTCTGATAATTAATTAGAAATTCTGTAATAATTTATTTGTTTATTATTCGTACTGTAATATTTATTCGGACCCTCCCGAGTGAGGGTGTAGCACGCGCCCGCGGAGGGGGCCTCGCTACTACAGTTCGGACTCTCGATTTGTGTCACGGTTCTAAGTCTGAACCAAAGAGTCCAAATCTGGCAAATCGTTTTGAGAAACAGATTTTTGAAAAAGTAGTGCCAAACATGGACTGCTTTGCCAGATACAGAGTCGCCACCTAAATATTTTAAAATGGGAGAATTTAGGAAACCCTGACTCGGTGCCGAAGGCCACATGTCCGTCATCACCGGAGTTGTCTCGGCTCGGGAGCTTGGGTACGATCGGGGGAGGGCCGCTATGAGCACCCCCTTTCGCCCGGTCCGAAGACCGGCCTCTACTAACCATGATATCCGATTTTGAAAACGTTATGTGTTCTTATTCCATTTATTAGCCTAGAATTACTATGTTATGCGCGCAGCAAACAAGTATAGACTAGATTGCCTAATTTGGAAAGAAACATTGCATATCCGTTTGTTTTGAAAATGCTTTAGAATTTGCTACTCGCAAGTAGGCTAAAACACGGATTTCAATGAGTTTTTCCAACTCAAACAATCCAACCTTCACCCACAGGCATTTCAAACAGTTTAACACATAAGCATTTAGCCGCATGGCAAGCATACTGTCATGTTAACATTCACACACATGCGAGATGCTAAAGCATAAATACTTACATCGTACTCCGTGCCAAAACAGTAAACTAGTTAGCGAAACATGCGTGTCCTAGTTCATGCTAAATTGCCTAATGCAACACATACAGGATGCAATTAGATAGGCTCGGCTAATCTAAGCATGGCATATGAAATGCGATCAACTATCACATATTCAATTTGTGATTTGAAGTACAGATGCAGTTAGCGTGATGTACCGAGCCTGATGCATGCAATACAAATGCATGGATGCACGCATGCATAGCATAAGGTATGCTAATTTAGACGTGAGGTTGGAAGACATACACACACTCACGCACACTTATTACATATTTACCCTCACTCGGAGGGACCAAAATAATAATACAAATTAATTAACTACGCAAGCTAATTAATAATTACAAACTGCTTAATTAATTAACAAATTAACTAAACTAAAGAAAAACAGTAAACCGCCTCGGGGCGAGGGCTAGATGCAACGCATGTTCGGGACTGGCTCGGAATCGCACTGCCATGCATAGTTTGCCTCTGTTTTCCCTGCTCTGCTCCTCTGAAAACTGCCAAAGTCTCAGGGATGCCTCTCAGGACACTGGGGGATATCATCGGCTGAGCAGAATTTCCACCGGCAGTAGCATTTAGTCACCGGCACAAAATAGATCCAACGGCCATCGATTGACTGCCGGTCGGCAATAAATACTGCCGGCCGGCAATAAATTCCTGCAGAACCTGCAACTCACAGCAGCAGAGGGCAAAATCTTGCATGGCAATGCAATTCAATGCAATGTTTCTTTCCAAATTAGGCAATCTAGTCTATACTTGTTTGCTGCGCGCATAACATAGTAATTCTAGGCTAATAAATGGAATAAGAACACATAACGTTTTCAAAATCGGATATCATGGTTAGTAGAGGCCGGTCTTCGGACCGGGCGAAAGGGGGTGCTCATAGCTGACCTTCCCCGATCGTACCCAAGCTCCCGAGCCGAGACAAATCCGGTGATGACGAACATGTGGCCTTCGGCACCGAGTCAGGGTTTCCTAAATTTCCCCATTAAAAAATATTTAGGTGGCGACTCTGTATCTGGCAAAGCAGTCCATGTTTGGCACTTCTTTCCTAAAATCTGTTTTCTCAAAAGGATTTGCCAGATTTGGACTCTTTGGTTCAGATTAAGAACCGTGACAACAAATTGAGTCCGAACTGTAGCGAAGCCCCCCACGCGGGCGTGTCTACAGAGGGCCATCACGGTTTCCTGAATTTGGTTCGGTGGCGGTACCTCGGCTCGGTTTGTTTCGGTGAGAAGGGCCCTTACTCTGTTCTTTTTGGCCATCTCTTGTTCGGTAGTCAAAGGGACAAGATTTATCTGGGGCAAAGTGAGGTCCGGTTCAGGGGCGTCCTCTAGCAAAAAGTCTGTTACTCTGGCTTTGCGTCGGCTACTATATCGGTATGTCGGCTCAAAATCTAGAAGCTTGGCCCAACTTCTTTCAGGGTATCGTAGTGCAGCGCGAAGTGTGTCTAGGTTGGGGTAACTGTATAATGACTTAAGGTGGGCTGAATCTGCATAAAGAAGACAACTGTTAGTTCGGTTCAGAAATAAGAAACCGAAATAAAAGAGAAGCAGCCAAAGAAATCGAACTAATTATACCGGGGGTTTCTTTCTTCCAATTTATACTACGGCCAGGGATCTGGGCTTGGTGATCTTCAAAATTCCCAGATACCCAGAAGAAGTCATCGTCGTTCAAGTCTTTATTCGGTGTGTCCTTTATTATTTTCTCTCGACGGCGACGTATTCTAAGATAATAAACCCAGCCATCTTCTTTCGAACCTATGGAGTATTGATGGAAGATCTCGGCTAGACCGAGGTTAATACCAGCATGGCGGTTTAGTTCGGCTATACCATTTATTATACGGTATGAGTTTGTGGAAAGCTGGGTTGGGCAAATTTTGGTTTGCCTAAGGAATTCACAAAGCAAGGGTTGAACAGGAAATCTTAGTCCAGTTTCTACTATGGACAGAAGGATGAAGGGTACAAAGCCTTGGTTCCCCCATGGAGTAATATCTTGCTTGGCTAAGGTGAGGTGGACATTGTCAGGGATGTTGTACTCCCTTCGGAATTCGGCCAAACCACCAGGTGTCTCTACTAAGAATCTATACTTCCCCATTTATGTCTTAAGTTATAAATAAATTAAAGCCGAGTGTTAGATCGGTCGAAGATTTGTGCTGAGTAGCTCGGTTGAGCGCTCAAAGGAGTGCCTAGGCAACCTAAGTCTGCAAAAGTGAAAAAAAGAAAACAAAGGTGTTAAGCACAGACCGTTGGACCGTGCTAAAGAGAAATAAAGGCAAGATACATCAAGTCCTAGCCCAGCTATGTGAAACGCTACGTGTCTTAGCACGGTTTGTGCAAAATGCTTTGTTATCCTGGTTTAGGTAAGGTACTCAATAGTTCGGTATGTTCGAAGGCATTTGCTATCTCGATTTGCACAAGGGATTTATTATCTCGGTTTGTGCAAGGATTTGTTAGCCCGGTTGAGCCTCTGGGGACAGCGTCCTCAGTTCGGTTTGAACTAAGAACGCTGGTTTAGCCCCAAGTTATAGCTCGGTCATGGACAAGGCTTTCAAGCACACTACTGTATAGACCTAGCGGTTCAATATCTCGGTTAAAAAGAAGGTTTTGTTAGACCGGTTGAGCTTCTAGGGGCTGCTTTCTTAGTTCGGTCTAAAAATTAAGAATGATGGTTTAGCCCCGAGACATAGCTCGGTCGGAATTAAGGTTTCCCAATACACTATTGTACAGCCCTAGTCCGGTTCATTAGCTCGGTTAAGAAGAGTATTGTACTTTGGCTTGTTGAGACTAATGGGGTAGCATGAAGTATTAGTTCGGTTGGATAGTCTGCCTAATTCAGCTTTAACTATAAACAACTTTCTAGTCCGGTTGCATCATGATTTTAGATCGAAAACCAGTGTTCTACAAGATATTACATGTATTCGAGTGTTCTATTGCTAAGTTTTTCCAGAAGTATACAAATCAAGTAGAAAGAAAGTGTTTCACAAAAACACAAACCTAAAGCTGTGGATTAAACAAATGCGAAAAACAAGGAAAGCAAGGCAGGTTTGAGCAGCATACCAGGACAAGAGAAGAAGAGAGAAACGGCAGCAAAATCACGAAGCTTCTTCGAATACAGATCAAAGAATTCAGCAAGCTCAGAAGCTCAAGAACGAGAGGGAGAGAAGAGGAAGTGAATAGTGCAGTGTTTGATCTAAATAAAGAGTTTTTGTTTTGATGCAAGGGACAAAGGCGGGAACTGTTCAAATTACGCGAGGTACGAGGGCGGCGTGACAGCTGCCTTTTTCCAATCAGAGCGTGCCCCGTGTCATTGAAATGAGAATCGATTCAGTCGCTGTGATTGAAGGGACGTTTTGACAGGACAAGCTGAGCCCGGTATGGAATTTAGTTCGGCTGGAAAGGCTTAAGAGTTTTAACTCGGCTGGAAAGACTAAAGGGGTTTAGTTCGGCTGAAAAGGCTGAAACTTTTTTAGCTCGGCTGGGGACAGGTAATCCCTATCATGCTTTGTAGATGGAATTAAGGGGCAATTGAGAGGGTAATTTATATGAAAATTGGGCCCAGCTGGGCTGTTATGGGCCTCAGTGCGAAGGGCTGAGTAAAAAGGGCATAAAGTTACTCCGGTCTTGAAGAGGTTTAAAGTTACTCCGGTCCCAAGGAGGTTGGCTCGATTACCGTACTAAAACTTATACCGGTTATGGTGCAGTATGGTTAGCTCAGTCTAAACCTTGCTAAAAGTTAGCTCGGTTTAGACTTACCACGGTTTGTACAGGAGGAACTGAGGTAAGGGCAGTAAAAGGACGAACCGAACTAAGGATAGTTAGGTCTGTTCTACGGCTAAGCATAGCCATGCGTACTTCGGCCACATTGGAGTTCAACCATGGTAAAACCATCTCAGTTGGTTTAAACAGTGAGGGGGGTGTTGAAGGATAAGCATTATCTTTCAGGAGTATGAATCCTAGGAGGACTCTACATAGAGGAGTAAGAGTCCTACTTGGATTGTGCCACACGGAACCTATAAAAGCTCACAAACATCACATTTGGAGAGGTAACACAACTTTGATTCCTGAATACACAGAGCCTTTGTCTACTTGTCTATTCTGCTGACTTAGGCATCGGAGAGGTTTCCGGCACACACCCGCTGGCTAGCTCACGTTTGTGTTTTTAGGGAGTAAAGCGACAATGTTTGGAGGAGCGCAGACTTGACCGCCGGCAAGCTCACGTTTGTGTTCTCAGGTGGCAAAGCGACGACGTTTCGAGGAGCGCAAGCTTGATCAACAGGATCATACGAGTAGAATTATTTCGTGCTCGTACAATAATCATGATTATAACCACGTCAATCTGATCATGCCCTAGGATAACTAAGTAGGTGTTTGAGGTTTTATTTTTAAAATTTTTTTATTAACTTATTTTTTGTTTTTTAGTAAAAAAGATTTTTAGATTTTATTGGACAAGATGAATTGAAAAATAAATTTCAAAAAATAGTTCAAGAAAAATTTAAAAAGCTTTTTATTTTTTAAATTCATTTACATAAGATGGACAGTATAAAAGTTTAACATATGCCTATTTTGAGAATAAGGTTAAAAATAGCTTATTAAATTTTTAGTTTTTTTAGTCACATCAACTCATTATTTTTTTTTTATGATTTTCAAAAAAAAATCAAAAAGTTAACTTTTAACCTGTTTTCCAAAATAATTCATAATTTAATATATATATATATATATATATTTTTTGGATGATCTAAATAGGTGTACTTTTTGACTTTTTACGAAAAGATGTGCAGAAAAATATAGAGGTGATGTAACTCAAAAAAGATAAAAAGATAAAAAAATGTGCTTATATAACACACTCCAAACAATAAAAAATTCAAAAAAATAAGTGAACCCCACCAACGTTGATCAAATCAAAATGGTCGTCCAAGTCATCTATACATCGCTATGATTAGGATTTAATCATGTTTATATCTCAATATGAGAGAAGTTGATGTAACAAATGGTTTGGAAAAAACATATTTTTCTTAAATTTTGGTCTAATTTTTAGGTGGGACCCATGCGCCAAGGTTGGCGGGTCCATGTGGTAACGCGTTCTTTGCCACGTAATGAGTCACGATGTATATTTGATTTCTCAAAACTATTATCGGGTGAATGAAAAATTAAAACTAAAGTGAGCTCCATGAAAATGTTGTGTTTGGTGAAATTTCCATAAAGATCGGAGTTAAGGATTGTCCCACATTGTTTTGGTAGGCAAACTTGATATGGGTTTATAAGCCTTAGGTTTACAACTCAGGGAGAGCCCCAAGGAGTATCCAAGTTTTGTGGAAATGTGAGGTTATGGGTAAAGTGGGGTAGACCTACAACACACGCGCACCTCACGGTCGGGCTGGGCTTGGGTGTGGGTGTGTGGTATGAGGTTGGGTTAGATTTGTCTGGCCCAATGCTTATTTTTTTTGGCCAAATACATTTGAATTTTATTTTTCTAAAATTAAATTCTTACCATTTGGAATTTGAATTTCGATTTGAAATTCAAAACTAATTTGTTTGGTCCAATGCACCTATTCCTCTTCACTGAACAGATTTTATCTATTCAAATTGAAACCCGAACAGGTACTGTATATGTTCATATCTGTCCGAACAGGTTTCTATCTGTTCAACACTATTTTGAACAAGTTTTTACCTGTTAAAACCTGTTCTGAAAAGCCACAAGTTCTCCTATAAATAGTCAGTCCCTCATTTGGATTTTGCACTCAATTTTTTCGTTCTTGCTTCTATTATTACTCTCTGTATTTTACTGCATTAATTTTCCTGTGAGCAAGTGTATAAACATAAAGTGTGTTCGTTGTGCAAATAGTTTGTAGTGTTACTACTGTTCGTTGTAGATCATTTCATCCTGAGAGATAGATGCCCATAATCTGTAAGCACCCTAGAGAGGACAAATCTGTCTTGAGGAAACAGTGTTAAACACTGGACTTGATTATTCTAAGAAAATATTTTCTATAAGTATTTTCTTGTTTTTATTTTGTTTTCTTCCTCCTACTCTATTTCCATTTTCTATTTGGTTTCTGTAATTAAACAGATTTTGGAAAAACTTTCTTTTAATTTATTCCTTGTGTGTTCTGTTTGTTATCAAATACACAAAAAAAATTTAATTTTAATACAGTGAAGATTGTTCAATAGTTGAGAGACTTATGAAACCCACTATAAGTCCCGTTTTGATAATCTGAATCGTTCACTTTTAAGACTTGTTGAGTAAAATATTCTTGTAAAAAATTAAGATGATCGAATATCGATAACTATTTATTTTAATTAGATTTTTATTATAAAATTTAAATATTTATTTTTAAAATGAGATTAGTTCATTTTTACCCCTATAGTTTGTCACGATTTTCAATGACCCCTAGACTACTTTTATTTTCACGCGTACCCTTATACTATTTAAGTTCCTATCAATTTTGCCCCTGCCGTCATATTTGAAAACAAAAAAGTCAAAAAAAATTACATTTTGACCCCAAATTTCAAAAGAAAGATGCAGACCCATCCTTTTCCTACCAACAAACCACCACCAGCAACCACCACATCAAGCCCTTTTATCTAGTTCGTCATAACTCCGTTTTGTCTCATTTTTATGTTGTTGGATTCAACTCACGGTCTAGTTTTTGTATCACATCTCACACGTCTCATTTTTTTTCTCTTTTTGCATACTATCGGAGCTTCGAAAGTCAATAATAATAATAATAAATACTTTTCTTCTCGTTTTTGACTTTTATTCGAGCCATCTTTCGGACTTCATATCTTTCTCGATTTTTCACGATTCTATTTCATTCTTTCGCCATTCTTTTCACCCCATTTCCTACTTTGCCCTACACTACCTTGCTTTTTCACTTATTCGTGTAATGAGTGGTTTTGGTATGCTGAAGTTGGCCGAAAACTAATTTCAAAAATTTCAAAAGAGAAAACAAACACAACCCATAAGCTGGAGGATAAGAAAAAAGAAATCAAGAGGGACAAATAGGGATTCATATGTATGCACATGGAAGAAACCATTGGTAGCAGTGTCTAGAACTTTAAAGGGCCGAGTCTCCGTGATGAATTGGCAATGGTGATAGATGGCTTTGGAATGAGGAACTCTTAGTACATATCCACAAAAAAGTTGTCAACAATGTCAAGGTAAACTGGACACGTAAGGCGCGAGTAATTGTGGAGCACCTCTTCTATGTCCAACACATGGTCCACATCATTCATATCCATCATCTCTAACTCTCTTATCTTCTCCGCCAACATATAACCCCCTCCTCCTCCATTGCCAATCTGTGAACATGCCTCTTGTCTTCTACTTTGACCGATGCTTCCTATTTTCTTCTCTTCATTTTCCTTCACTTTGCATTCTCTCTTCAAAGCATTCCCGTCTTCAAATTTCGTGAAGCTTCCACTAGTAGTATTTGCCTTATTCATCAGCTCTTTGCTTTTCATCGCCTTGTCATTATCAGATTGCCACTGCTTAGAGAAGTCCCTATTGAACTGATCTAATTGCTACAAGTTTGGATTGCCATTGCCGCCATATAAAGGATTGAGAGGACGGGTTTTGGGTAGCTTTTTGTATCTTTCAAAGAAAAATGACTTAAGGTTTTGGAGGGTTTTGTGAAGGAACATCTTGGTCTTGTGAAAAGTGTTTCTTAATAGCATTTTGTGGATTCCAGTGGTGTTTGTTTACAAGGAATATTGTGTGTGTCTCTATTTGCCTTTTAAGTTTTCAGTAGCAATAGATAACTGCTCCAGCTTGTTTGGCTTCTTATTCTCCAGAGATGTTGCTTCCAATATACAGCTAAGAGAGACAGAGACTGTTAAAGTTTCTCTCACTTTTCTTCAGATTAAAGGCAATGGATTTTAAAGGGACAATTTGTGTATAAGTGAAAAAGAAAAAAAAGAATGAGGAAGATGGAGAAGAAAGAAACAAAAAATGAATCTTGTGAAATTTTAGAAATTAGTTTTCGGACAATTTTCGGCATACCAAAACCGCCCATTACACAAAGAAGTGAGAAATCAAGGTAGTGTAGGGCAAAGTAGGAAGTAAGGTGAAGAGAATGGCGAAAGAATGAAGTAGAACCGTGAAGAATTGAGAAAGATATGAAGTCCGAATGATGGCTCGAAGAAAAGTCCAAAATGAGAAGAAAAAGTCTTTTTATTTTTTTTTTATTGACTTTCGGAGCTTTGGTAGCATGGCAAAAGAGAAAGAACGAGACGTGTGAGATGTGATACAAAAACTAAACCGTGAGTTAAATCCAACGACATAAAAATGAGGCAAAACGGATTTATGACGAAAGAGATAGAAGGGCTTGAAGTGTTGGTTACTGGTAGGAAAATGGTAGGTCTGCACATTTTTTTTTGAAATTTGGAGCTAAAATGTAATTTTTTTTAACTTTTTCCGTTTCAAATTTGGCGATAAGGGCAAAATTGATAGGAACTTAAATAATATAGGCGTACGCGTGAAAATAAGAGTAATTTGAGGGGTTATTGAAAATCGTGACAAAGTACAGGGGTAAAAATAAAATAATCTCTTTTAAAATCATATTTATGATTATTTTTTAAAAATTAATATAATTTAAAACAATTTAAATCATCTAATCAATTGTAAAATAGAGCTATTAGAGCATCTCCAATGATAATAGCCATTTTACCTATCTAAACATTACTATAAAGTATACATTTTATTTTGCCTATCAATTATTTTATATTTCCACTCCAACTATGCTTTTTATTTTACCTATTCATTCAAGGGTTCTGTTTAAGTGTGCAACCCTCTTAAGGTTGCACACCATATGCAACCCAATTGTTAGCCGTTAGATTACAATAATTGATCAAGACCATTGAATTGTTTAATTGTGAAAAAGCTGAAATCGGGGCAACTAGTTAATGCTTGTATTTGTATGATTGCATCCCACTCACTCTCTGTATTTCGTCCCTATCTCTTTCTGTTCTCCTCTCTGTGTAAGGTTGGGTCAGTGTAACTATTGATTTCCATTAACAGCGAGAAGCCCCTGCCGGGTTCGTTCCATTGACGAAGCTCTGTAGGGAACAGTATAACGGGCGATTTTCAACAACAACGTAACTACAAGCCTGTGTTGGTTCCATTGCTGAAGTGAAGCCTTTTTCTCCAACTAGATATGAGGTATGGAGCTGTCTCCCTCTCTCTGTCTCCCTCTCTGTCTCTCTGGCCTCTTCACTTCAGCTACTTTCCGTCAACTAAACCCCCATCCTAACTTCAACCGCTCTATGCTTCGCTCAAACGGAAACCCCTCCATTGGCAACTAACCTTTCTCTTTCTCAAGCGAGTGTTTGTGTTTGCACAAACAACTAAACCATGTGAAAATGTCATGTTTGTGTTTGTGTTAACATTTTTCGGTTATCAAGTAATTGTTTGTAGTAATGTCATGTGCAGTATGGCCCGAGCGGAAGTTCAAAGGGAAGGTGATGATTATGACATTCCAAATGAAGCAGATGACATTCGTTTGATGAATGAAAGTCAGGTGGAACCTTATTATGGTTGCGAAGTTGGTTCGAGCAATGAAGAAGCAACCAACATGAACGTTGAAGATGGCGGAGCCGATGTGATAAAAGAAATGGTTGACGATGCTCATGGCAATGACATGGTTGGTGATGTTGAATGTGCTATTCTGGAACAGAAATTTGATTCGGTCAAAGATGGAGAAGCTTTCTACAATGCGTATGCTAAAGCCAAGGGATTTGGTATACGAAAATCCAGATTTAACACAAATAAAGAGGGAAAGGTCGTTAGTAGGCTATGGTTGTGTTTAAGGGAAGATCAGAGATTACCAATATACTTGGACGGTGTTGCTGAGAAGAGTAGAGCTCCCAAGGCACTAACAAGAGTAGGTTGCAAAGCCCAATTTCGCATACGGTACGATGCAGATGCTGGTGAAGGGGAAAAGTATGTTGTGACTCACTTCGTCACAGACCACAACCATGAATTGGCGGAACAACACTGTGTAATATATCTGAGGTCACATTGCAGTTTAAACAGCGTTGACAAAGCTCAAGCAATGGCTATGCGCAATGTCGGTGTGAAGACTAGCCAAATCATGGACTATATGATAAATCAATCCGGGTCTTATGAGAATGTTGGTTTCGTCCGTACGGATCTGTACAACCATATTCAAGCCAAACGTAGAGCAGAAGTTGAGGATGGTGATGCGCAAGGTGCGTTGGTTTACCTATGTGCAAAACTTGTTGTTGATGCACGTTTTTTTTACAAGTATGATGTGTGTAACGATAACAAGTTACAAAATCTGTTCTGGGCAGATTCGAAATCGCGGGCCGACTACGCAAAGTTTGGTGATGTGTTGATATTTGACTCAACTTACAGAACCAATGCATACAAGAAGCCTTTTGTCATGTTGGCTGGTGTGACTAGCCACTTTAGGACCACGATATTTGCATGTGTTTTGCTAGCTAATGAGACAATTGAGACATACACATGGGTTTTGGAAACATTTATGGAGGCGATGGGCAATAAAGCACCTGTGTCCGTACTGACAGATGGGGATAAGTCGATGCGAGAGGCAATCAGAAGAGTATTTCCAGACGCAAGACATCGATTATGTAATTGGCATCTTGGGAAAAATGTTGTTTCAAATGTTCACATAAGTGGCTTTGCACATGCTTTCAAGCAGTGCATGGACATGGAAACGGACAAGACAAAGTTTGAGCATGGCTAGACGACAATGGTCGAAAAATTTGGACTTTAAACCAACAGTTGGGTGTTGGATACATATGAGAAGCGTCATATGTGGGCTGAGGCATATATGCATGGACATTTCTTTGCTAGGATGAAAAGCACTCAGCGCTCGGAGTGTATGAATGCTTATTTCAATCCCTTACACCAACACAAATTGAAGCTATATGAATTTGTTAGGCACGATGATCGGGCTCTTGCAAGGATAAGGTATAACGAGGCTGGAGATGATGCTGAAACAAATAACACTTTTCCGGTATTGATTACTCCATTGCGAGATATAGAGAGACATGGAGCTGAGCTATTCACTCGAAATATATTTACAATGTTCCGTGATGAAATCTTAGAAGAGGGGAAGTTGAATGTCAAGGACGTGTTTCCTTTGCCGGATGGTCAGAAATGCTATTATATTCATAAGTACAAAGTGAAGGACAGATCATGGATAGTAACACACAATCCAGTGGATGCTGCAATGAGATGTTCTTGCATGAAGTTTGAGTCGTTGGGGCTACCTTGTTGTCACATGATATGTGTTATGAAAGCCAAAAATTTAACGCAAATTCTCCCAACTTGTGTGCTGCATAGATGGACAAGGGCTGCAAGCAAGGATGGCCAGCAATGGCCTCAACCCTCAATTGATAGCACTACAACACAGACGGCCCGGTATGGGATATTGAGTTCTTCCTACAACGAAATGTGTTTCTTTGCCTCACAATCAACGGAAGGTTTCAAAGAGGCTAGGGATGCATGTCTTCCGATGACGAGCCGGATGAAGGAGTTATATGAGAGGAATCTGAACGATGGGAATGGAGACAAAGGGAAACATTCATTTCCTCGACAATTTGGAGTAGAAGATCCTGATATTGTGAAGACAAAAGGGAACTCGGGACGGGCCTCGTCCAACTGTCGAAGACCAAGAAAATGTAGGAATTGCAAATGCATTGGGCACACAAAGCGAACGTGTCCTAAGGTTCGGTTTAGCCGAACAGTGGGTACTAACTGAGATGCAGATACACCCCACATAACTGAGCGTGAGTACAATGCGGAGTCATTGCCCGTTCGCTGCAAAACTGGGTTGGTGGATCCAAGTACACCGCACATTAAGCAACGGCGACTATTTTTCGATACTTCTCCTGATTCCAAGCAGCCTGCGGGCCAATACGGTAGTGTTGAAGCATCAGTGTGCAAAAATGATTCGACCACAATTGATGAGGTGAATCAGGTAATTGTATAATTTGTATGATTTACTTATTCCCTTAATTTATTAGGTAGACAGTACTAGCTATTGAAAACACATGGAAATAATGTATGTAGTTTTCATTTTGCACGGATTGTTGTACGTAACGTGTAAATCATTGGTTACGTACAATGCCAGGAAATGCACAACGTTACCTATGTACAAGGCCACGAGTTGTAAATTTCTCATATTGTTTAGAGTGAAGTTGTCATTTGTGTTTGTAGTGACTTGTCATTTTGAAAACTAATTGAAGGTGAGATATATATGGGTTGTCTGTATTGTTTTGGGTGGGAAATTGGCTTATGTCTATATTCCAAGATTCCTACTGCGGGTTGCTTGTTTGTGTTCCATATTTGGTTGGATCTAACTGAAGGATTTTTTGCGGTGTGGTTTATCAACTAACGATGTGTTTGGCTTTGTATTGATTTGGTATGACTTGTTTCGGTAAATTAGTATTATATTTCGAGTAAAATACGAATTTTGTCCATGTGGGTTTGCAAAATTACATACCAGCACATGCATTTTGTATATAATCCAAGTGGCAGTTAATTTTGGGTGTTACTTGGAGAAAGTAACCCAACGAACTCGATACTTTATCTCCATGCCGATTACTATATGAATTACGAGTTACGAACAGGAGTTGTGAAATTATTTCATGTTAACTATGAAAGTATGGGTTTATTGTTAGTCAAATTATGGTGGGCCTATATCGACAGCAACGAAGCAGTAATTTAAAGTTGACAAGTTGAAGAAGAAAATCAAGCAATTGTGGTATTGGTTCGAATGCCTGAAAAGAATGAAGACTTCTTTCGATGAACTGATGGTAACAAAGTAGAAAGTAACAAAATAGAAAGTACAAAGTAAGTTGTTGTGTTGTTGTGTTGTTTGTAACAAAGTAGAAAGTAGAAGGGAAAAAACTACTCAGAAGTTGCAATGTAGAAAGTAAGTTGTGTTGTGTTGATGTCCTCTCTCTCTGCAAACATTATGCCCTTTATAGCTATTATTTCTCACGACCCCATGATCTGCCGATTCTGCAACTGCTTCTGTGCAACTTATGTAACTGCATGGTCATTTCCGTGTCTTCAAACCACATAAAACCTTCACTTGTACCTGTCGAAGTGCATATAATTGAAGTTGCCACCAGTGCCCAAGTCCTTTTAGCCTTTCCTCGACAGATACAGACTCCCAATTCGTTCATGTTTCCTCTTGGAGGCTGGCCACTAAATCCATAAGCACTGCCAGTAAATGCTCCAGCGTGTAAGTCAGGTGGTATGCAAGATTCAATGTTAGTTGAATGGAGCAACTGTTGGGAGGATGTGGCAAAAATAGGTGCAAAGAGGAATTTTGAATCTAATATCCAATAATAATTTAGCTGAAAATATGAGTGAATTTTTTTTAAAAAAAAGTAGCTTCGGTTTTTTTGATTACAAACCCGAAATGTATATTTTGTTTTTTATGTAAATAAGTTGTGTATTTTCGTTACGTAAAATGTAGGACTACAATTGTGTTTAAGTCATTACAATACAGAAAAAGGTTATTTCAAACATAATTTCAAGTTTACCAACATTGAATATATTTTGATTAAATTACAGGGGAAATTAATATTTGGTAGAGTCTGATGATTCAAAGTCAGGGCAGTAACAGTGAGTGGCCAAGTGTTGTGGTTCAGTGGCCCAGTTTGCAAGGATTGTGGTTGTGTTTAGTGGACAATATTTTGTCGATTTTTGTCTCATAATGATGAGGGACATGCCCCACAATGGTGAAAAGGAAGGTCGACAGGGAAGAGTCAATATTTGGCAGAGTGGACTTGAAAATTCGAAGTCAGGGGGCAGTTACAGTGGCAGTTATGGTGTAGACGTGTGGGATCATGCAATGATGAGCCACAAAAACAGTATACGGATATCGAAACGAACGATCTCCTTTCTAGGCTTTCCAAGTATACTAAACCTCCACTTGTATCTGTCGATCTCCCTTTTCTTGTGTTTATTTCATGGCCACCAACTGTTTGAAACTTCTGTTGACAGAGCAAGGCTCCTGCTTTGTCTCATGCTTCCTCCTGAAAGTGTGCCCACTAACTCATAATGATGAGGGACATGCCCCCGCAATGGTGAAAAGGAAGGTCGACAGGGAAGAGTCAATATTTGGCAGAAGGGACTTGACGATTCGAAGTCAGGGGCAGTTACAGTGGCAGTTATGGTGTAGACGTGTGGGATCATGCAATGATGGGCCACAAAAACAATATACGGATATCGAAACCAATGATCTCCCTTCTAAGCTTTCCAAGTATACTAAACCTCCACTTCTATCTGTCGATCTCCCTTTTGTTGTGTTTATTTCATGGCCAAAAGCTGTTTTAAACTTCTGTCGATAGAGCAAGGCTCCTGCTTTGTCTCATGCTTCCTTCTGAAAGTGTGCCCACTAACTCCATGACTGGTGCTAAAAACTTCCCCCATCACTTCTAGGTGACCCACATGCAGAGAGCCCACTTTGAAGTGGTGGACATTCCTTCAGACTTGGCCATGTGTCCTCGATTAAGTGGACCATCTGTCGATAGAGACTGGCAAAACTTGGTGCAAAGAATGGCCCCCTTGTTCAAGTTAAATATCATATGAATTAACCTTGCGGAAGTGATTGGGACCCCTGAATTAACCTTGCAGAAGTTATTGAGACCCCCTCCAATCACCCCCCACCCCTCCGGCACACACACACACGTGGGGGCTGGTGATTGGAGGAGAAAGAAAAAAAAAAAAGAAGAATTTTTTTTTTAAAACTGGCCAATCAGAGAGATAGGGGGTCATAGGATGGCCCCCTTGTGGGGGTCCAAGTCATATGATATTTAACTTCAACGAGGGGGCCATTGTTTGGGCCCAAAACAAGCATAAAGTACAGCCCAATATAAGAGCTTTTAAATATACTGGCCCCATCATAAGCTATAAAAGACCCACCCTTTCAACTTCAAACCACTTCATTTCCCTCTGATTCGAACTCCCCAGACTGTACTCCTTCTTCTCAACCATTGCCGTTCAAAACCAGAGCACCACAAAACCCTAAGCCATGGCACCGAAAAAATCTCAACCATCTCCATCTGAGGAGAACAATGAAGACCTACTCCGCTTCCCGGACCCTATCAGAGCACTTATCGCTCCTCTAAAATTTGCTGCAACCCTATTGCCCAGCACAAGCTCTGTCGCTAAGGCTACTCTAGGCCCTACCTTTGCGTCTTACTTCCCAGACGAGCTAGCTCCATACTATCCCCTTGGTAATGGTGAGAACCTTCTTCTCAACCAACCTGGACTTAAGTGGACTAACTTGAATGTCAGCAAAAACCCACTCAGATCGTGGAGGTCACCAGACTCTGTTTAGCGAAGCTGGGCCAGGAGAATTGAAGGTCACGACGGTGAAGTATGGAAGCACCAGGGCATTAGTGAAGCAATTAGGCTGTCGACTAAAAATTATGACATGGACAAAGGGCTGATTACTGCTGCTACATGCTTTTGGTCGCAATCTTGTAACTCCCTACTCCTGAATTTTGGTATGATTTCCCCTACCATCTTAGATGTAGCTCACTTGACTGGTCTCCCAATCTTGGGCAATCCAATTCATGCTCTCCTTGAGCCTTCAAAAGTGAGTTTTACTTTAAACACTGACATGTGTTATACAGATTTTGCCTAAAAATACAAAGGCAAGCCTGGTTCCCCTGTCCACGACAAAGAAAGAACTGCTTTTTACTTACTTTGGCTTTGTGAGTTTCTTTTTTGTGTCCCTGGGTACAAGATCACGAAAGAGTACCTCCCCCTTGCCTTGTGTATGCAAGATGGCCAACTTATGGCTTTAATAAACACTAACATGTGTTATACAGATTTCGTCTAAAAATACAAAGGCAAGCCTGGTTCCCCTGTCCACGACAAAGAAAGAACTGTTTTTTACTTACTTTGGCTTTGTGAGTTTCTTTTTTGTGTCCCTGGGTACAAGATCACGAAAGAGTACCTCCCCCTTGCCTTGTGTATGCAAGATGGCCAACTTATGGCTGTAGCCCCTTATCTTCTTGCCACCCTTTACAAGGCCCTATTTTCCTTTGTCCACAAGAAGATTTTTGGCAACTGTGGTGGCCCCTTCTGGCTTTTCCAGGCCTGGTTGTATGCCTATTTCCTTGAGGCATGACCCCCACTAGCTAACACCGTGAAACCTGTTTTCTACTCCTATGCTGAGCAACTGCTCACTTATAACAGCCAATCCATCCTCACTTTCAGAAATCAGCTTACCATGCTTTACAACCTTCCTTCGAAGAGACCTTCCAACCTGTACATGCCATTTCAAAACTTTGAATTCTCCTCCAGCAGACTTCGCTTCCTCTTCGTAGACCCTTCTGATTTACACAATGAGCAAGTCCAAGAACAAAATGAGACTTAGAGGCACATTCTCACCTCTAGACATGTGTTGGTTGGCTGTTCCATATCCTCTGCCAAGATGTCCAACTGCAGTTTTGAGACATACTGTCCCAATCAATGGGCCAGGCAATTACGTCTTTCCCAAGGTATACCATATCCTTATTTCCACCCAACCATCCATGAGGAGATTGGCTCCATAATCTTCTTCAAAGATCCTACGCAAGCTGAATCCATTTTGACAGAGAACACCAAACTTTTCCAAGATTTTGGCCCCTTCCTCTTCAAACCTGCTGTGGACTACTCGACTGCTTTTGACCATTGGTGGGGACTTATGTCTACCATTATTTTCTGCAAGCCACTTGAAACTTGCCTTCACGACACTTGTATTCATAATCAGGGCCCCATATCCTGGCCCCATATCCTCGCCTTCCAAGCTTAAGGCTGCAGGTATTCTTCCTTTATATACTTCATATCCCTGATTGTGTCATGCAAATTTTATTTTTTTTCTCTACAACACTAACTTGTTTGACCTTTGACAGCCAAAATTGGGTTTGTTGCTGAACCATTGGTTAGGGACCAACATAAAGGCAAGGCTCCAATGGATGTAACTACTCAGACAAACACCCCCCCAGTTTCGAAATTAATGGCAGACTCTTTCACAGCCGCGCAGACACAAGCACAGAGAGGAACTACCACCGTACCCCTGCCGAGACAGAGGTCACGGCGAAGAAGAGAGAAGAGCCTTCCACTGCTCCTGCTTTAAGTACAGACCTAAGTGATTAGGATATCCCTCTCAGCCAAATGGTTAGCCAAACAACATCAAATCCTTCAGGGTAGCTCTACCAAGTATGCCTTCACTTTACATATTTACATTATCTCAATTTCCATTCACGCCCGACTGATCACTTACTTTTGTGCAGAGAAAAAGAAGGAGATTACTCCTTACTGCTGCTGCTGATGAGGATCCTTCCACTTCTCCTTAACACATTCATCCCATTCCCAGTCCTATCAGTAATGTACCCAGAGAACCCACTGTACAACCAACTCCACCACCACCTGAAGCATCGCAACAAACTTCCTTACAACCTGCTTCACAGTCTTCGCCACAGCAATCTAGACAATCTGTATCACAACATCCTTCCACTTCTCCTCAACACATTGTCCTTTCTGTCTTTAGCCCTCAACCATCACCATCCAACCCCTCCAATTCCCAAACTTCAAACAAAGAATCAGAGAGGATTGAATTTGACATTTCAATCAATAGCCAATCCTCTCTAACAGATGAAAATACAAAATCCCCTGAACCGGAAGTTCACAACAACCAAGGTAAATAGAAATACAAATGTGACTGTTCATTTGAAAAAAGAAAAACTTCTCTTTAAGTAACTGGTATTGTTCTCCAATTACAGGGATGGAAATAATACACGACTCATCTCCACATCCAATGTCTGAGGCAGAACTTGAAGGTCCTCATCACTTTCCCTTGTTAGCAGAACTAGAAAAGGAGCCTGAAGGCGCTGATGCTGCCATTTTATCAGTACCAGAAACAACCCCTCCTGCTGCCACAACCGCAGCCGAACAAGGCTAACCATCTGCGGGCACGTTATCAGGACAGGTACTACCATTTCCAACCTCATCCTATTTACTCTTTATTACTTGCAAGCATATATTCTCACCAAACTATTTATGTTCATAGGCCATCGGTCCATGTCAGGATATTTGGGCCGAACTTTCTATTCTTCAACAACATCTAGACGAAATATCCCCATTGCCTCGAAGGCTACATCTCTTTCATGCTGAAACTCAACAAACCTTAACCACCTTCATGAACCTCATTAACACCCATGTTGAAGAAATCATTCTCCACAAACCTGATGAACATTGGGTCATCTTACTGCTGTTCTAAACCTCTCCCCTAATCCTTTCAACCTCATTCAACTGAAGCAATTGGCCAAGATCATCACGGAATGGCCAACCCTTTCAGAGATAGTTCGGACTTGCTCGAAGGATATTCAAACCAAAAAAGATTTCCTAAACGAAGCCCACACCATATCTACTTCACTGAAACTCAGCCAGCAAACCTCTGCAGCCATTATTGACCAACACTCAGCACTTGAACTTGAGGAAACCAAACTCATGGCAGAACTTGCCGCTGTCCGGCAAAGAAAAGCTCATCTGCAGCAGCAACATGACCAGCTTAATCATGAAGCAAGGATGATGCTCTCCCAAATTACATATCGTTCTGCATCAATTCAGACAACTAAAGCTGAGTTGGACCAAGCCCAAGCCATGCTAGCAGATGCTCAATCAGAATGGGGTGTTCTAGCCATTCTGTTCCCCAAATCCTAGCCTACTTTATATATGTATTGTTTTGTATTGCACAGCTAGGAATGATTTGGAAAGCTAGGAATGATTGCCTTTTTAATGAGAAGATTGTTGATGGCCCTGAATTGGCTGAGATGGTGAAAGTGAGGGTTGCACTTTGGTGTAAGCAAAGTTATAGAGGCCTACAGTATTCAGTGGAGGACATTGTCAATAATCTAGATAGGATCAAAGTCTGATTGAGGGGGTGGTGTTTGGTGTTTTTGCAAATAGGGTGCAGGATTTTGGTCAATCTGTGTTATGCTGATGGAAGCAAGGGGAAGTGGGCGTATACCTGGTATTAGCAGATTTTCTTGGTGGCTAATTTTGCTCTGCTGTGCTTCAATTTTGCTATGCTTTGCTTTATTTTTGGGTTGTTGCTCTGCCTTAGTTTATGGGGTCAAGCATGCTCATTTCTGGTTGCTGCTCTGCTGTGCTTCAACTCTGCTCTGCTATATATGTACTCTGCTGCTGCTATATGGGATCAAGGAATAGGCTTAAGTCTGCTGCTGCATATTGGGCTTTTTGCAATTGTTGGAATGATGTTTTGGTGTGCTGTATTGGAAGTCTGCTACTGGATTAGGGAAAGCTATTGGAGATCTGCTGCCTGCCTTCTTCTAATTGTTGGTCTGCTGCTGTAGTTATTTTTTAGTTTTGGATGTTGAAGGATCAGGCTCAAGTCTCAATGGTGGCTGCTGCTGTGAGGTTTGGATCAGGTCTAATGGATCAGGCTCGTAGCTGGTGTCTGCTGTGATCTGTGTGAATTCAGACTGAAATGGGGTCATACTTGGTAGTGTGATGCAGCAGTATGTCTTTAGGTGATTTCCTGGTTTGGTTATATCCATTCAGCGCAGAAGTGCAGGATCTGGGTTGTGTAGCTTGAGTTGTAGGGTTGCAGTGCATGTCATGGTTCTTCTCTGCTGCAGCTCTGGTGTTGGTGGGCTACTGTCTGCAGGTCAAACAGCAGTTCACTGATCTGGAGCTGCTGTCAATGGTTCAAACTG
>NW_021024995.1:1016963-1030151 GCF_004153795.1 Camellia sinensis
TGTAAGCAAAGTTATAGAGGCCTACAGTATTCAGTGGAGGACATTGTCAATAATCTGGATAGGATCAAAGTCTGATTGAGGGGGTGGTGTTTGGTGTTTTTGCAAATAGGGTGCAGGATTTTGGTCAATCTGTGTTATGCTGATGGAAGCAAGGGGAAGTGGGCGTATACCTGGTATTAGCAGATTTTCTTGGTGGCTAATTTTACTCTGCTGTACTTCAATTTTGCTATGCTTTGCATTATTTTTGGGTTATTGCTCTGCCTTAGTTTATGGGGTCAAGCATGCTCATTTCTGGTTGCTGCTCTGCTGTGCTTCAACTCTGCTCTGCTATATATGTACTCTGCTGCTGCTATATGGGATCAAGGAATAGACTTAAGTCTGCTGCTGCATATTGGGCTTTTTGCAATTGTTGGAATGATGTTTTGGTGTGCTGTATTGGAAGTCTGCTACTGGATTGGGGAAAGTTATTGGAGATCTGCTGCCTGCCTTCTTCTAATTGTTGGTTTGCTGCTGTAGTTATTTTTTAGTTTTGGATGTTGAAGGATCAGGCTCAAGTCTCAATGGTGGCTGCTGCTGTGAGGTTTGGATCAGGTCTAATGGATCAGGCTCGTAGCTGGTGTCTGTTGTGATCTGTGTAAATTCAGACTGAAATGGGGTCATACTTGGTAGTGTGATGCAGCAGTATGTCTTTAGGTGATTTCCTGGTTTGGTTATATCCATTCAGCGCAGAAGTGCAAGATCTGGGTTGTGTAGCTTGAGTTGTAGGGCTGCAGTGCATGTCATGGTTCTTCTTTGCTGCAGCTCTGGTGTTGGTGGGCCACTGTCTGCAGGTCAAACAGCAGTTCACTGATCTAAAGCTGCTGTCAATGGTTCAAACTGTTGCTATAAACTGCAGATTTGTGATGTTAACTGCAAATTTAAATCCAAACTGCTACTGTATGTCTTTTGGTGGTTGTTGTTAAGTAGCATATTTGGTCTGCTGTTTCACCTCTGTGTGCTTGTTTCGGTTGTGTGGCTGTTGGTATGTTGTTCATGGTCTGAAGTTGGCCATGGTGTTTGTGGCTACATTGTGCTCTTCGTCTGAAGCCTGGCTGTATGGTCTGATGTTTGTTCATGCTGCTTTGGAGTTTCATCTGGTTGTCCTGTTATGCGTTTTTGTGAGGATGGGCTTCGAGTTACATTCTTATTGTTTTCTTTCTGGTTTTGTTTCTCTTCGTTAGTCTCTCACCAACTAGGAGTTTGGAGCTTTTTTAGCTCCAAGCTCCTCTTTATTGATGTATCATTCACACCTTGTATGTGCTTTTTCATGAATAAAGTTTTTTCTTTTGCCGATAAAATAAAAAAATGAATGTCATTACTCTGTGTTTTAATGGTATGTTGTATGGTTTTTTTATTTTTCGTGTAATTTTTCTCCGTTTGTGCATTGTTATGAAGTAATCAACTTCCCTTCAAAGTTTCCCACATGGTTGGATAATTCTTCTTCACATGTCTTCTGTTTATATATCTCCTATGTGGTTGGTTGCCCTTCCAATGATTCGTTTATGTAGAGGATGTCATACTTCTTCACACCAATATATCTGTCATGTACAGATGTTTAGTAGTTTTTATTTAGTATCAAACTCTGCATGTTTAGTGTGTAAAGTCAGTCAGCCAAATATTTCTGAAAATATGTCATCTACAATACACAACTGCCGTAAAACACTTACTTACCGACCGATACACTGGAAACAACCAGGCAGTATGCAACATGACATTGATTGCAGTTTAAAATTTGTGGCACGTTTACTATTTAAAACTTGTACTTGCTTCTGCCTGTTCACACGTGGATCAACCACAACATGACATGTGTGAAAGTCAGCGTCAGAGTCCATCAGTTACACATATGAAAGGGGTTTAGTTTAACTGCACGTGAGGGCCCACATGGTGCAGCATTTAGGAGGATTGTAGAAACGGTCATTGGCAGACTACAGTGGTTGACCTGAAGACAGGTGGACCCCTGTGGACAGGTGGACCCTTGGTGGTGCATTATAGTCACTGCTATTTGTTTGTTTCATGGGATTTTTTTTGCTTTGTTTTGGACAAAATCATGGCATTCAAAAAAATCGAACAAACATAATTCATGTGGTAAAAGCGAACAAACATTAGTACTTTCAACTTGCATTGTTTGTTGGACAAATATCACATTGCATTGGACAAACATTACTATATTAATTTGGGCAAATTTCACATTGCATTGTTTGTTCTGTACCCATAACATTAGAATTATGTGTATCACATTATGTACGGGCCACGATAAAAGCAAACAAACATTACTACTTTCCCTCGTTTGTTCCAGTCCCAAACATTAGAATTATGTATACAATCAATACGCATGGGAAATTAGTATTATCACAGCTACGACCTGAAAAGTTGTCACGACAAGCTGATGCAGTAATCCAGTTCTGGTTGGGCATCGAAATTACTCTCGTACTGGCAGGCCATGATAAAATCGCTGCCATATTTGTTGTAATTGCAATCAATCACATGCACGAAAGATACTCGCTGATCTTTGTATTGTTCACATCCATAACGAAGTCAAGCACCAACTTCCGACGCACAGAAGGATGAAACTATGTACAGAAAGCGAATAACACAAATCAGGTACAGTTATAGCGGTAGGAAATAAACAGATTTATTTCGCAATTGGAAATTAAATCGTAGAATGTACCTTGTGTGGACCGCTGGGTATATCAGGCCGCTGCATGTACTTGATCACAAACATCCCACAGTCGAAAGTGCTACAAATGAAATGTAACATTCAGTTTCTCATAAAATATTAGCAGGTTCGTTAAATGAGTGATTCAGGAGTCAAGTCAATGTGACGCAGGATTTGTGGATTACTCGTCTAGCTGTTGTAATGGCCTTTGTACTAACATGCGAACGTCAAAGGTACGCACGTGTACAACATATTCATTTCCAAACTGTAGTTACAGTAAGTCATGCATTGTTTGAACTTGTTACAGAATGAGACGGTTAGTTTATGTGCAGGATGTGACAGTGTGGAAGTAGATTTGTGAAATTCAGCACGACATACCAACATTTTTACCGCGTTCAGCTTGTTGGTGTCCAGTGTGGCGGATGCCAATGAGTCAAATAGGTATGCCACACGGTCTACCATATCTATTTTTAGGCACAACCAATGTACTCCTCTATAATTGAAAGGCATGTAAATCTACACACAAACACAAGTGAAGACGTTGTTTAGAGGGCATGCGAACATGTACGCACTTTCATATTTACATTGACATTCATGTAAATGGGATCGACAATCATGTTACCGATGTTCATATTAAATCTACTCGCTTCAATAGAATGGACATTCATATTACCTTCTGACATACATCAAGCACCCCAGTATATCTGTCATGTCCAAAATATGATTTGACGATATTTTCATGGTTCAGAGGTTGAGTTTTTTTATTTAGTATCAAAGTCTGCATATTTGGTGTGTAAAGTTCAGTCAGCCAAAGTTTTCTGAAAATATGTCTTCTAGAATACACAACCGACCTAAAACACTTACTTACCGACAGATATACTAGAAAGAACCACGCAGTATGCCTCCCGTCTTTGTGTACTTGCCGTTGTCCTTTAGTCAATTGAATCGCGACCAAGTTGATTGGCTGGAACATTGTAACACACGAGGCAACTTGCGAAATAAGGTTTGCAATTTGTTTAAATGTAAAACAAAATAACAATGTCCGTACATGGAAATGTCCATCATGCAAATATAGTGGAAATAACATTGTCAGATGCCAGGACTTACCGTGTCGGATAGCCATGCCCCTGGTTTAAGCGTGCGTATGTCACGTCGCGTAGCACATTCGCAAGGCATTTCATGAAGATTCATAGACACGATAATGTCCCTACATTAAACGTATACATGAATCAATAAGAAGCAACCTACAGCCTAGTACAACTTAAACGTATCTGGCTGAACTCTACAACATAAGATTAGTTTTTCTGTTGTACAACTATGCCAGATATTCCTGATTCTACTAGGCTCCAATCCAATTAAGATTAGTTTTAAGTTTTGAAAAAACAAAAGTAAAAAGAAAAAGTTTTACATATTACAACTTATGACATGTCTAATAGTATTTGCTAAAATAATATGTGAAAATTGAAATGCTCATTTACAGGTGAGCAAGTTAAAAAAAATATATATATGTTTTTTACAAACTGGAGCCAACAATATCCCAAAATGATCAAAATGGAAAATGTAAGCAGACTAGAAGAAAATAGCTACGGAAAATTGCACATCATTATAAGTTTTCAAAAAATTTTGCAAATCATTGGTAAACTTTATTAAGTTTCATAATTAAAATTATAAAGTTTTCTAAGAATTTGTAAATATTTTGTGAAAATATCAGTGATTTGCAATTTTCCCAATAGCTACATGTGTGCAGGATAAGACCAACAGAAGAAAACTCCGTAGCCCACTGCATTAAATTCAAAGAAAATCCTACATACGACATGGATAAACCCATCATAAACCCATCATAAACCCATCAAAATCATAGAGAATGAAAAATTAAAGAACTGATACCTACAAGAATCAAATAAACATAGCACGACACATGAAAATTGTGGAATTCAAACTTATTTCACAAATACTACGGAACAGGTTAATTGCGAGTACTAAACTCATCCGTACCTTTCATTTTTTCTGTCGTCAAGTACATAGTCAACGACTTTCTGTTCGGCCGCTGATAAAACCTCTCTGCTCTCCAGTGTCATCAAGTCCTTCTATCAATATAAACAATCAAGTAACATCAACTCCCCCTATTAATATAAACAGTTAACTAACCGAACACTGTTCAAAAAAGTAATTTACAACATACGTAACACATCCTTATGCATCTAAAATTGGTGAAGCGATGTCTAACCTCTGAACGGAACCGCTTCTCCAACCTATGTAGTTTGGATAGGACTTTGTCCGAAATCTGTAAGACAATTGTACAACATTTGTTACTGCAAACTTGCACTACAATGAAAACTATTAAAATACAACACAAATAAGGGTTCAATTATGATCAGTAATGATGTCGGCATCAATTGGTAATGAAATATACGAAAGGTGAAGTGATGTGGCGACTTGGGAATTTTTCTACAATAAGTCGAGTACTTATTTTGCTATCATTGCACGAATGCATATCCCCTACGTCTGTCGCTCCAACACCTCTTCCTCTTCCTCTTCCTCTTCCCTTTCGTGTGCCTGTTACAATTTGTCTCGCTCCCAATGTTTGGGTAAGCTTACCGGCAGAAGGATGCACATTGTCTGCTTCTCCTCGCATTGGTGGCAGGGTTTGCAAATCATCAAAGGAAGATAAACTCTCTTTTGCAACGTTCGTCATGGCCAGAAACTGAACCGAAAGAGATTTTCTTTCTTCACTTGCGTATGTTTCCTCCAAGGCAAGGCCACGGTTGTTGTGCGTGTCCCCAACTTCTTGGACGGTAGACAACTGTCCAACGTGCATATCAATTATCTCATTGGACAACATTCCATTCACATTATTGTCCTCCCAATCCACCCCCTGTAAATCTTGAACATTACCCTCATTTGGGCTACCATAGTAAGTTGGGAAGACCACACCGCCATTATGCAACTCGACTCCCACGGTAGGGTCAACACCCTTTTCCTCTACGTGAGGCAGTTGTGCTGTTTCCGATAAACCTTCCAGCACTTGCTGCATCATTTGCTTCATTTTAGCAATATGTGTCTGTTCAATAAACGGTTGTTTCCCAGACAATATAGCTGCAACCAGTTTGTTCAGCATTTCTTTGAGTTCACCAATGCTGGAGGATATGTTAATGTTACAATTTCTTTAGGTCGACTCCACCTAATCACACAAACACATACATTAACTTACTACGATATTTCATCTTCAAGTAATCTCTGTGAACTGTGTGAAGCATGTGTAGTTATTGCTTTTGCTTACCTTTGCATTGTCAACAGCTTCCTTCCCTCGGAAATTGACCAACATGTCCCTTATTTCTGTATTGCTGTGAAGCACTTGCTTCATGGTTTCCTTCAGTTCACCAATGTCGGACTCAACCTTGCTCAAACGAACTTCATCAATCAGTGGTTTCTGTTTGTTATTGACATGGTGTGTGTCAATTGCGTCATCAATGTCGTTGCTTTCCGCTATTGTTGGATGAAACTCCACCTAACATAGTTGTCAAATCGGGATTCAAATCATGAATGCAAATGGTAATGTACTGAATCGCTAATCGATCTCAACTGTGAATAGTAAAGTTTCGGTCTGCTTTCTTAAGTTGCACACAACGTATGTGTACACACCTTACATATTAAATATATATAATAAAAATTAATCACTCCATTTGCCTGAAATGAACAAAAAATTTGTTGTAAATGATGCTCATCTGGTGTGGATAAAAACTTCACAGTCGATCCCATGTTTACCACTTTACCTTTTCCCATTTACATAAACAAAGAGAAACTTTCAATTACAAACTAACTAACAATAACTGAACGGCAATGTTTTGACAGTTGTACAAGGTTAAAAAACCAAAATCTTCAAGCTTTTCCAAAAATCTGACTTCAGGGCTTAACCAAAATTCATTTCGTAACGGAAGTAGTACATAAAATTGAATTGTAAGGCTACAATATTGTCCACATGGAAACTTCATGTTTTCCCCCCAAAAGTTTGAGTATTTGACAGTAAATAGGGGGACAAACTGAAAGTATTACATACGCTAAGGAATGGGTCACTGTTTGTCACTGCTTGTCACCTAGTCATAGGAACACAAATTCAGTCTGTCACTGTTTCCATAGCACAGGTGGGGCAATGCTGTCAAATGTGCACAAATGGGTTGATTACCTCATGTTGCTCCAACATTTGCTTCCTTCCCATACGTCGCCGCGTCTCCTGTATTTCGGCATCACCCCAATCATTTAGCCGAGGGATGGAGCGTGTAGTAGCCGACGTACTCTTATAGGGAGGGGCAAAACGATCCAAGTAAAATAGCTGCATTATAAGAGGGAAAAGATATTTAGTATACAGTTTCGAGCAAAATAATCCATATTTGTTAACAATGCATACAACTTACAACACAATCATATCTATCTGTTTATGTGTCTCGATGGCAGAATCCCCATGTAGCTTTTCGGTTAAACAGATAAGCTCTTTGTGGTTACAGAAAATGTGGCCCGTACGAGTATATTTGTCATGCTGTTCAATAAAAAGTAAGTTTGTATTTCGCAACGACTGCCATTTTATTGAACCATATGCACAGTAATGGATGAAATATGTAATCGGCGTGGTACAAACAAACAACAGTCGATTACGTTACCATTAGAAGGAAAACACATCCAGTTGCCTCGCGCTGACCTTTCATCTTATACTTCCGAACACTTTTGACAAGGAATTGCAGTGTCAACTTTGCCCAATTACATGCCCGCATACCGGTCACGTCCTTCACGGCATGAATGAACAACAGGCTCAAGGCGGTCATTGTGGTAGGACACAACATGGCCCCTAACACGTACAGCGCAAACTTTCGCCGAAACTCGTCATCCGCACCATTACTCTCAGTCAGATAAACTCTTAACTGGTTCAAAGGAATGATTCCCTTAATAGCTCCAACCTCTTCGTAGATATTGGGATATGCGTCTATTGAACCAGTGAACTGCACGTCATTGCCTTCTGACCGTATACCCAATACGACATGCACTTCCTCACAGGTGAGCCTCAAGTGATGGCCATGAACACTCAATGAACACGTGTCGGGATCGAAGTTCTGTACCAACCATTGGCACAAGTTGTGATCTATACGGGTACACTTTAACTCAAGGAGGCCACCGAACCCAATATCAATGACTGCCTGCTTCTGTGCTTCGTTACACCGGTTCACTATATCAACAATTGCCTTCAACGATATGCGGACTTGCATTTTACTCTGCAATGTTATTAACGTGAACATTAATACAAAAATTTAACCAGCATTGTGTCAATAGCAGGTCCTCCCCAAATGCAGTTCCGAAAACATTAAGCACGTAAGTACCTTTGCAACTTTCTTTGCAACTTCTTCGCCCAGTTTCTTGGCACTTGCCTTAGCCATGTCCTGAAACCTCTTCTTCTCATCACAGGGGAGTTCCTTCCACCTTTCCCCAAGATCCTTTCGGCTCTGTAAGTGTTATACCAACGTGACGCACATACAAGACAAATAAGAACTGTAAGTCCAAAATAATTGTCACCACAAGTTGTATCACTCGCAATGTGTGCACATTTTGTGGTATTTACATATGATTGCACATACAAATTACTATTTCTCACACATTTGAAATAAAAACGGATATGGAATTTTACAAATAATCGGAGTTTATAAGAACATGCAATATGGCGTCTATGACTGCTGGAAATCGCTGAATGCGACACAGTAGAAGCACATGACTGGTGTGCGCAGGGAATAGAAGTCCATACTTTGCTGTGACAGCAGTCACTTGTTTCCATCACTGTACTCTACTTACTACATGTCTGCACACTAACCATACTCGGTCCAGGGATGTCTGCTTCTCGTCTTTCCTTGAATTGTTGCTGGTTGCAACCATTGTCAATTTCGGGGTTAAGTATATGTTAGATATGGATGGATATATATATATTTATGTACACAAATCGCAACCATTGACATTTACAGACCAATTTGTGACACAAACAAATTTGGTCCCAACTACATAATAATGCATCTGTAATGTCCAATTTTCGTTGCTAAAAATATAATAACCACATGCTTTCTGCAACAACAACTATAAATGGTCCAAATTATTTTGGCCTTTACTTTTGGTCTCTAAAATCCTAATTTCTTGCAAGTACAAAGTCAAATTTGCACAGGGGCAAACTATGAGTTGAAGATATGTAATGCACAATTGTGTAAAAATACTGTCAGACGTTTATGACGAGAGTGTTCGTACTGTGAGCCGCTTTGAAGGACACAGATCGAACTTGTAAAAAATAAATGGTCCAATTGGCCACTTTCGACGAGGGGGCTTGGTAATGTCAACTGTTTTGATTCGTGAACCTTTGCCACTTGGGTTCAATGTTTTCCTTTACCTGTAACAAATATCAGTGTAAATGAAATTTTATTGAAGGCCAAATTACATCGGAGGTATGTGCGTTTTGTGCATTCTATCATCTTCGTCGGTTAACTTTAAAGGCAGTCAATCTTGCCTTGTCATTTCCAAAGTTGTGCCATTTTCATGAAATTGGTAATGTCGTTTTCCGTTGTCACCAAAAATTATTAACTGAAGTGGTTTAGTATTACTCAGTCAATTAGGGATTTCACAAATTCTCTCCGTAGAATACACGACATGTGTCGTATGTACATATATTCTGCTAAGAAATGAACAGTTTTAATCCATTACACGAAATTCATGGTGCAATTTGAGGCTATTGCAAATGTGTGAAACACAAATCACACAACCTCCTGATGACAGTACATACCGCCACAATATGTCATACACGAACAGATCATGGAATTCAGTACGTACACGAAACATATCCTTGCAAAACTAACTGTATGAAACAGTGAACGACATAAACTCACTGTTGCTTCGCATCGTCTGACATGTTGCCCATATCCAATTACGATAGTTCCTGCAAAGAATTTCATGGAAGATTGATAAGGATGCAGAAAGAACGTTACTCCCAAATTGTAACAAAACGAAATTGACTATTAACAACTTACAATGAACGGACCATTCAGTCGTACGTACATTGTACGAGTGGTACTTTTCGTTTATTATTCAAGTACGATATGTTGTCGTTAATTTATGCACGTATGGCATGTCACTGTTTTACGAAAATTAATTGCCATATTTTGTACTCGTTTTATAGTGTTCACAACTTCAAGCCAGAAACAACAACCAATACGCACACTTCAAACAGGGTCACATCGGACATTCAACCCAGGAGCACACATACGCAACTTACAATCATGCTGAGAAATAAAAAACCGGCTACACTGCTCAACCAAGACCGTTTGTCACTGTGGAACTCCTCAATGGCAATATCAGTTTGTCACCCGTGTACTTTGTATACCTAATCGTACGTATGGTTTCAATGACCTAAGGAGGAACAGTTTAATAGTTGAGAAATGGTAATGTCGTGCGAGTGGAACACAGTAGGTGATCATAATAATGTGCTCCGAAATAAAAAATAGACAGACTCACACATGCCCGATAAAATGACCAGTGTTACCTTTATTAAATTTTTTAGTTCAAAAAGAAAAAAATTGCACTTTTTTAGTCCAATTGTTTTTCCTCAATTTTTTAATATAAATAAATGCACTTTTGACTTTTTGTGAAATATGGGTTCCGTTTGGGTTGTGAAATATGACTTTTTAATATATATATATATATATGTATATGTATATGTATATGTATATGTATACATATATATGTAATAAACAAATGTGTATAATTAATTTCAGTTTCAAAAAAATAAGAGGCGGCAAAAATTTGCAAACAAGTACAAAAAATCCCAACATTATAAGAACATAAAGTTCAACGACCCGTACAGATATTGTTGTGGTAGACGTCCGGTGTGACTCTCAGTCGGATGTCCGGGACAGCTTTCTCCCAGCATTTCTCTGCCTCCCCTCCCATGGTAAAAACGGTAGCTACTGTTAACAGGCAATCTAACATTGCACAGTAATTATTTTCAGTAACGTTGCCCTTACCGTTGCACAGAATCAACAAACAAGAAATTTTGTTAGGAAAAATTTAACAGCTGATAGTAACAAATAAAGTAACGCATCCATTGTGGATGTAACTAGAATGTTAGCGATAGAATTATAACAAACTACTTATTCACAGTAATAAGTAGTGGATTACTAATAGTTAATTTTGTTTTCACAGATAGGAGTTACAATTAGGGTTGTTGCTGTTTGGTAGTGCTTGCTGGCTTCTAAAGGTAAAACTGTTACATGCAAAACGAGGCATAAATTATTTTCATTCAGGACTGGACATATCGAACGCATAAGTACAAACAAACTAAGACAGCAACTTAATTACTAAGACCATCTCCAACGCTTCACCAAACCTAGCATCAAATTTGAAATTTGGTGAAAAAAGCACTGTTTGGAGCTCCAACGGTTTCACCAAATTGATATCAAATCGAGAATTCACCAAACGTTTCACCAAATCGAGGATGGGCTCCGCATTTAACCAAAACACCGTGCATGACCGTTGGGGGAGACCAACCGGTTGACCAGCCGGTCAACCACAAAATGGTTCAAACAGTTCCCAAAAAAGGGTTCAAACAGTTAAAAAAAAAAAAAAACTTACCGGGCGACCAGCCGGTCGACCGGTCGGTCAACCAACCGGTCGACCACTAAAAGGTTCAAACTGTTCAAAAAAATTGGTTCAAACAGTTCAAAAAAAAAATTCCCGGTCGACCAACCGGTTGTCCCCGGAGCAGATTTGATAAAAGGTGAAGCGTTGGAGCCAGTGGTATCAAATTGAGGAAAGCATCTTTTTTTCATTAGATTTGATGAAAAAAGAAATTCACCGTTGGAGATGCTCTAAGGAAGTATATTAAGTACATTACATAGGATAACAGGGGCCAAACCAGCAAATCTACGTATATATCGAGGGTATCATAATCCCAACGTATTCTGAATGCACCAATATTTGGCATTGCATTGGACAGTGCTGTTCGGCCCGTGGGGGCCATCAGGGGACCCATTTTGATAGTTTGAATCATTATATATGTACAGTTCGTCGAGTACTACATGCCTGTGGAAAATCACGTTGATCGAATATCAATAGGTATCTGATCGGAGTAGTTTTTTTCAACCGTTAACTATAACACCATCCCATATTTTTATACAAAACTTATTTGATCATATAGTTAGCGATATCCGATGAGCATGATTTTTAATAGACATATAGTACTGGATGAGTTGTATACATTGAACGGTTCAGGTTGTGAAAACGGGACCTGTGATAAGCTCCCATGAACCGAACAACACTGTCCTGTGTAATTTTGTTGTGCACCCATGTGTAATTTGTACCGGGACAGACCAATCACTGTGTCTTCCATTATTACTTGTAATTTGCATCAAGCAATTTATGTTTTTAAATTTTTTAATTTCTGTGTAGCGGTAACTTTTTAGCTTGTTCAGTAAGTTTTTTTACTTTTTGTCTTCTTGAAAACATGCCAAACCAGCACTAAACCATGACAATATTACTTGTAGTCCCATCACTGTCAGTCTCCTGACTACTAATTCCCTCAGTAACAATCCCACCCCTTATAGTTACCAATACTATTATTGCCATCTCACAACTACATTTGTTGTCGGTTCAATGTTCTCTCGCTGCCTGCGTCATGACTAAAGTGGAGACTGGCCTCGTTTGGGAACAGCCTGATTCTTGCAATTTTTGGCTATTTGGGTAACATATGAGCTAGAAAAAACTAGTGGGTTGTTTGGTTTGTTTTTGGGAGAGTTCTTTTTAAAAAAAATTTTGGGGACAGAGTTTACAAATGTTTTTGTTTAGTTTGGTTGTATGTTTTGAGTGACAAATTTTTTTTGGGAGTTTGACATGATTTGATATTTTGGGAGAATTGAGTAGATGTGTGTGAGAGAAAAAGTGATTGAGAAGGACAGAGGAGAGAGAAAAAGTTCTTGATTGATGTGTAATAGAGAAACTGATTTTCGAAATTTTTTGAGAAAAATGTCAAACCAAACAATTTGTGGGTTTTTTTCCCCTAAAACTCATCTGTAAAATTCAAACCAAACATACCCAGTACGTTTGAGACGAATTTTTAGTTTTTTACAAAAAGATGTGCAAAAAGTAGAGACAAAATAAAATTTTTTAATTTTTCGATGTGTTGTTGCCTTTTTCATTTTTTCAGTGAATTTTTGGCTTTTTCACTAAAAATTAAAATAAAGAAATAAAAATTTTCGTTTTCCCACTCTGCTATACAGGTTATACAGAGTATACACCTCAATCTCACTCTCACTCCCCCTCACTCTCACACTCACTCCTCCTCCACCAAACCCAGCCTGACCGGCGACCAAGACAGCAACTTAATTACTAAGACCATCTCCAACGCTTCACCAAACCTAGCATCAAATTTGAAATTTGGTGAAAAAAGCACTGTTTGGAGCTCCAACGGTTTCACCAAATCA
>NW_021024995.1:1036582-1193506 GCF_004153795.1 Camellia sinensis
CTTTACACATTTCATAAAAAAAAAAATGAAGCTTACATTACAAGGTCGGTAGTCATAAAAAAGAACGTGAAATGATGTATAAACTGTGAACCTCAGAGTTTTCCCAACTTGTGATGTTTGGTGCGGAGTTTGTTAGAAATGTGTACAAACATATGCCAACAGTCATAACTGCAAACATGCAATTGTTTGACAACTAGTACAATACAACACAGATGATTGTAAAATTACTGATTCACATTATTGATGTGGGCATGAATTGGGTATTCAGAACTTGTGGGGCATTAAAGGCAGTATTTGTACCTTGTTCACCTTATCCACACCATCAACGCCCACAGGTGAACTGATGTCGTCAACTCCACTATTTGTTTTGCTATCGATGCACCGAACCATATCCCCGACCTCAGTGGCTTGAACTCCACTTCCGCGCATTTTCCCTTTTCCTTTTCCTTTTCCTTTTCCTCTTCCCTTTGCATTTCCTCTAATGATTCTAGTTGCTCCCAATGGTTTGCCAAGCTTAATAGGAGAAGTATGCACATCACACGGCATGTTCTTCACAGCCACTGACTGAAGGTCAGGAGTGTATTTATCTTCAGTTTCGTATGTTTCCCCTGACTGAAGGCCTCCCTTCTTCTGGTTGTCCCCACCTTCTTCGATGTTTAGCTTGTGCCCCATCATGGAAATGACTTTTGTCCCTTGCCAAGATTCCCTTCAAATTCTATTGTTGGTGATCCACCCCTTGTACATCTGAAATATTACACTCCATTGGGTTAACTTTGTCAGATGGTTTGACCACGCCATCGTCATGCGCCTCGACTCCAACAGCAGGGTCCACACCCTGTTTGTCTACGCCTACCGGTTGTGGTGTAGAGAATATACCTTCGATGAGGTGGTGTAGCATTTGCTTCAGTTCACCTAAATTGGTTTGTTCAGTGAACAGTTCGTTGCAGCCCAAACTGAAACGTTGAAGCAGTTGCTTCAGCATTTCCTTTAGTTTGGCAACATTAGAGGAGAGGTTAATGATACATACATCATTGCCTTCCACCTAATCATACATACACATTCGTGAACTTAGTCTTATAAATCATCGGTAAAATGATGTGGCTCAACTGTGCCAAAATTGCGTAATGCTTGGATAGATTACCTTGTCATTGTCAACAACTTGCTTGCCTTGGAAATGTCGCAACATCTCCATTAAATTTGTTTGGTTGTGGATAACTTGCTTCATCATTTCCTTCAGTTTGCGAATATCAGACTCCAAATTGCTCATACGGACTTCATTGTACTGTCCTTTTTGTTGGTTCTCGACATGGCATGCATCCATGTCAGCATCATCGGCGTCGCTTTCATTGTTACTGTAATTAAACTCCACCTAATCATAGAAACGCATAAATGAAGTCTGACATTGTATGTTGAAGGCAAGTGGGTCGATGGTGTGAAATGTGCACAGTGGTTGGAGTGCTTACCGCAATTGTTGAGAAATTTTGCTTCCTTCTGATACGTCGCAGCGTCTCCCGTATTTGGGCATCACCCCAATCATGTAGCCGAGGTGTGGACCACGTAGTAGTCGAGCTCAGACAAACACAATCAAGGTACAACAGCTGTGGACATTAAGGGGCATACCATAATTAAGTTGTTCTTCCCACAGAAATGAACTATATTCAGTAACAATGACATTCATTATTCTCAATTTTGCAGTGGAACGTACATAGCATACCGATTTTGTTGAGGATGCTGTCAACTTTATAGGCACATATCATGCAATGTTTTTTGGGGAAAAAATTGTACAGCACACCAAGGACTTTATTGATGAAACCAAGAAAAAAAATTTATGTACATGTTCCCCTCTTCGCAACGTAGTTTTAATTAGTTCCTCCATTGAGGTCCGGCATACTTTTTGCCCTGTACTCTTTGTTCTTAAATTCATGACGGTAGTCACACAAAATTTATTTCTGCAAGTACCATACTTGGTCAGGAAGAGTGCTGTTTGTCGTACTCACAAAGCAGGTACCATTGTATGTCCCAATCAAGGCCAATTTGTTGAACCATGACAGAACAATGCATGAAACACATGAAGGGGGGAATGGAAAAAAAAAATTCAAGGTATTGGCATACCATTAGCAGGAAAACACATCCAGTTGCACCGCGATGACCTTTATACTTGCGAACACCGTTGTGAAGGAATTGCAGTGTCAACTTTGCCCAATTACAAGCTCGCATACGATTCACGTCCTTCACGGCATGAATGAACGATGGCTTCAACCCGGTCATTGTGGTAGGACACAACATGGCCCCCAACACGTACAGCGCAAATTTCCGCCGAAACTCGTCCTCCGCACCAGCAGTCTCGGTCAGATAAAGTCTCAACTTGTTCAAAGGAATGACTCCGTTAACAACTCCAACCTCATCGTAGATATTGGGATATGCTTCTAATGACCTAGCCAACTGCACGTCATCGCCTTCACACCGTATTCCCAATAAAACATTAACTGCCTTGCAGGTGAGCCTGACTTGACAACCATGAACATTCAATGAACTACTGTCAAGATCGAAGTTCTGTACCAACCATGCACAGAAGTTGTGATTTATACGTGTACACTTCATCCCCAGGAGGCCAGCAAACCCAATGTCTATGACTGCCTGCTTTTGCGGTTAACTAGCTCAACAATTGACTTCAATGATATGCGGAGTTGCCTTTTACCCTACACATTTTTTACCCTTAAATTAATACAAAAAAACAACCAACAATGTCAGCAAAGCAGGACCTAGCCAAATGCATTTACGAAAACATGAAGTACGTAATGACCTTTTCAGACTTGGGTGCACATGGTACTACTTTGGCGTGTTCCTCAGCGCTCGCCTTAGCCATTTCGACAAACCTCTTTTTCTCATCAGAGGGGAGTGCCTTCCACCTTTCCCCAATCTCCTTTCTAGTCTTTAACCAAGAAAATGACAGACGTACAAGACAAGTAACAACTATGAGTCTGAAATTACTGTAACTACAACTTTATGCCAAACGCAATCCGCGTGCATTGTTGGTAATTAAATAAGATTGCAAATACAAATAACAGTTGCAGGAAAAAGTCAGTGAAAAAACGTAGCTGGACTTTTACAATGAATTGAAATGTACAAAAACAATAGGAATGTGACATTATTACATGCTACAATCCTACAAAAGTGAAACAATCACAAGCTCACTACGACCATTCAATACAACGTGTGGATAGCAACCCAGCGATGTGTTTCCATCATAGTATATTATAGAGAATACAGATTTCGACACTCACCATTTTTCGTCGAGTGTTGTCTGGCCCTTGCATTTCCTTGAATTGTTGCTGGTTGCATGCAAGCATGGTGAAGCTTATCATCACTAAATCTTAAATATGAATACATATATATATATATATATATATGCAAGTTTTTATGTCAAGTTGGCCCCGAAATTGGCATAAGACACCTTTCGTACATCCGGGACTGAATCGACACCAACTTAAACATTTTCAGACATGCAGAACGAAACCAATTTCAAACATCACAAACTGAACTTCGACAAGGCGCATAATTTTAGTACGAAAAATGTAATTCCAGATTGTCAACATGAACAACTAGTACCTGTAACAAATGAATGGTGCAACTGGCCGCTTTCGACAAGAGCCAGCAATAGTGTCAGACATTTGGATATGTTGATCGGCAATTGTCTTCAATCTTTTCCTTCCCCTTCATGAAAGAGCCAATCATACAAATTAGATTGAAGGGAAAATTACAGGGGTGGTGTACACATTTTGTCGGTTGTCTAATTTGGATCGATGCACTTTAAACTCCCTCAATTCTGACAGTCCATTTCAAATTTCCTCGACATTTTTGATGAAATTGCTAATGCTGTTTGTGATTTTTAAAACAAATATTGTAATGTCAATTGATTGAGATTATGTAAGTTCAGTAAAGTTATAAGTTGACTACTACAAAAAGTACAGTTGCCACGTATATGCATATTGTCTGATACAAAACAGTTAAGAGTCGTAATCAAATGGACGTAATTGAAACAAAAGTTCACAATTGATTATGCAAAGTGAGGCCATTTAAAATTTGTGCAAAACAAATAACATAAACACAAAAGTACATGGGCTGCTGTAACAATTGATCTCGAAAAAAAATCAGCGAATTCCTTGGTGATGGATTTCGTTTGTTTACAAACGTATGTACGAAACCAATTGGTAGCAAGTCTTGAAGGAGAAAACTAACATTGTTGGTGCGAGGTGACCAATATTCATTAGATGCAATGATGGCAATTCCTGCAAAGTATTCCAATCAATATTTACAAGAACACAAACAAATGGCTGCAACATGTGGTTGTTAACCAGAAAATTTTGCGTAAACACAAACAACAACATGCACAATTTCCCAACACTTAGACAGATTTTGAAACGCACTAAAGAAAGGACACACATCAAAATTTTGCATTTAGTTCACACAGCTTACAATTGAAATAATTATGTGTACAAACGATAAATGCATAATTTTTCAAAAATTGAAGACGAATGACTACATTTTGTTTTTCATTTAGTGCTGTAGGAGTACACGCACATACTTTTATGAAGGCCCGACTACAAAGAACAAAGAAGCAACTGAACTATTTCATGATAGGGTTCAACAATCTAGACACGATTCTGCTGTCAGTCAAATTGGTGCTCATCCTAGGTACAAAAACCAGATGAAACCCCATCAAGTTGAGGGCTTCAATTTCCTACTGAGCAACTTGGTTGCAGAGAATCAAGGTGGCTGCATCCTGGCCCATGCTCCATTACCTTCAGGTGCTCAGACAGTGGGCAGATCAGAGAAGAATACTTTTCCGGGCATACAAGCAAGTTTCTTCAATTGTATGTGACAATGAAACAAGTAAAACTGTCGCTGCTTGCCAACAAATATTACTAATGTACCCATCCATTCTTATTCTGGACGAAGGTCATACTCCCACAAATGAAAGTACGCATTTCATGAACTCGCTCAATAAAGTCCAGACAGCTCGCAACTCATGAATGGCAGTTACCTTCCTCTTGAAATGTAACTGCTATTCAACAGCAAGATGATGACTTCAAGAGAAAGGTTACCGCCATTCAAGAGTTGCGTGCAATGACAGGCAAGGCTGTCCATTTCTACGCATGAGATTTTCTTCGTGAATTGCGTGGGCTTGTTGACTTTTCTGAATTTCTTCATGTCAGCCCTACGACAGTTTGTGAAGTTGAAGAATTGAACAACTTTGTTAAGAAGTTGAACATCACCTGGGATGGGAGCACACTCTATGTGCACGCACAGTTAAGATCCCTCTTGAAGAGTTCACCTACAGACACGTCAACCACAGAAACAGAGGGCATTGACGATGCCCGAATGGACCACATCCTAGAAAAGTTGGATATTAGAGAAAGACTGAAGGCAAACTTCTTCCTTAATCTATTAGGCTTGTCCGAATTAGGTGGGGAGAAGGTATTGGTTTTCAGCCATCGTGTCCACCCGCTTAAGTTGTTGGAAAGGCTAGCCATGAAAGTGAAGGCTTCAACTCTGGATTTAGAATTGGGTGTGGGGAACGAATAGCTCTCTACAAAATTTGGAAATCGTCATCCTCGTTTCAGCTCTTTCAATTGGCTTTCCTATGTTTTAAGTTGAATACCGTCAACTATGCATGAACTTCAGCACTGAAACAAACAATTGTTTCTTGTGTTGCACGGACTCGGGTACGGGTGGCGTGTGCGGGTATGTATGTACAAGTCCGACTCATTAAATCTTAACCCTACATTCAATGGTACGCGGTCTGGGGAAAAAATATCATATTTTTAATCTAATGTGACATAAAATGGTACTATATGTAACTTACAGTGTCAAAATGCCATTTATAGTAATTTGACAATAATTTGCACATATAATAATTGTGTTATATACAATTATATAAGAAGTGTCCATTTTTCAAGTATCCGACACATATCCCATACCCTTGTCCGACTCTCAGGTGTCCGACACGGGTATTTGATCTATTTTGAAGACTCCGTGTAACACAGATTGTTTTTAAACATAAGTTCCGGCAATATAAAAGCACCGAGTACTACAAAATTGAAAGCAGAATTCAACCGAGTGTGCTAGCCGTTGTGGGATCAAGATTAGTCATTGTTTGTTTATTGAGTTTCTTATTTTTACTTTCTTGGCTACTCTTAAAAAAAAATTGTTTTTCCCGTGCCAACATTACACAAATTTTTTTTAAAGTCTCTTTCGTTATATATAACCTAACCTAACAAGTTCGCCATGTAAATGCAGAACACCTTTTATGCTTGTTGCTAACTACTATGATACCTATGTTCAACTTGCAGCACTGATAGCAAAGGGAAGATTCCTATTCAAAAGGGAGAAAATACAAAAATCGAGTACAGAATAGTTCCTATTGGGTCGATTTCGGTTAGCAGAGGGAAAAGTTCCTATTCGAATAGCACAAAATACGGAAATAGAGTACACAACTGTTCCTATTGGGTCGATTTCGGGTTGGGTGTGAAGGCATATGCGAATGAAAGAAGACAAACAAGGAGACAGAGAATGTACCAGCACGAAATAAAGGAAATACCAACCGGCACAGACAAACCGACGGTGGTGCTCGATTAACCCTTGCAGTTGTGCTCCACCGACAAAAATCAACTTCAAAAAAGAATTTATGCATCCACTTCCCCGGCTAGCCTTCCCAACGACTTAAGCCCTCAAATATTTTTCTCTGTAAAACCTACAGTTACGGGGAAATGGAACAACGGAGAGACGGGGAGAGAGAAAGACAAACAAAGAGAGAGGTCCGAGATGGAAGAGAGACGGACGGGCCAAGGGAACTTACACCTCTTCTGAACACTTCGGCATCTTTGAAAATTTTATACTTTATCGGACAACTTACACGTTTTTATGAAAAGTGACATCATTTATAAATTAATTTTCTTCATAAAAGTTACACCTTGCAACTTATATCTTTTTGTAAAAACGAAACATTTATCTTCATTGGTCTTCTTTGAGAACTTATATCTTTTGTAAAAATGAAACATTCAGCTTTTGGTCTTGTTTGGGAACTTATATCTTTTGTAAAAACGAAACATTCAGCTTCGATGATTGGTCTTCTTTGGGAACTTATACATTTTGTAAAAACTCACAAAGTTTACACCAATTCCTAAATTTTACACCTTTTCAAAAAATTTACACCTTTTCTCGGAAATATTTACAACTTTTTTGAAAAATTACACATTTTTGTGGAAAAACCTCTTTCATAAAATTTACACTTATTATTTGAAGTTACACCTTTAGTGAAAAACAAAACTTACATCTTTTGTAAGGTCATTTACACCTTCATTGGAAAAACATACACCATATTTGAAAATGTTATACCTTTTGTCAAATAATTTCTTTTAACAAACTTTATCAAAAGCATATTTTCCATAAAACGTGTAAATTTTCAAAAAAGGTCTAATTGACTTCACCAAAGATGTAACTCCTATTTACAAGGTGTAAATTTTTTTAAACATTTTGTTTCACAAAAGGAGTACCTTTTTAGAAGAGGTGTAAGTTTTTAAAATAATGAGTAAAGTTTTTAAAAATGTGTAAGTTTTGCTGGCAAAAAAAGTGTAATATCCCAGAAAAAGTGTAAATTATATGGAAAAGGTTATTCACAAAAGCAGTAATCATTTAGAAACGGTGTAAGTATTCCCAGAAAAAGATGTAATCATTCAGAAAAGGTTAATGTTTTTAACAAAAGGGATAAATTTTATGCAAATATTCCTTCCATGAAAGGTGTATATTTTCAAAAACATGTATGTGGTTTTCACAAAAGATGGAAGTTATGTCACAAATGGTGTAACTTCCCATTAAAGGTGTAAATTTTATGGAAAATATAATTCAGATTTCCATAAAAAGTGTAAACATGTTCCGAAAAGATGTAACTTATTTCACAAAAGGTGTAAGTTCTAATGAAAGGTGTATATTTTGTTCCTAAAAATGTTTCACAAACAGAGTAACTTCTCATAAAAGGTTTAATTATTTCCACCAAAATGTGTAAACTTTCAAAAAAAATTAAGCTTCTAACAAAAGGTTCTAACCTATATGAAAACATATTTTCCTTACGTATAAATTTTTTCACATAAGAAGTCCGTTTCAGAGAAGACGAGTTTGGGAGGCCTTGGAATAGCGACTCCAAGTCCAAATCCAACCATGAAAAAAAAACATTCATATAATTTATGTCTTTTGCTAAAATTTGCACCTTTTCGTAGAAGTGCTTATATCTTTTCTGAAAAGTTACTCATTTTGTGAAACTATTTATCTCGTCAGATTTATACTTTTTTTTCGAACATACACCTTTTGTGAAAGCCAAACTTAAGCCTTTTTCTGAAGTCAGTTATATCTTTTGTGAAAAAAAAAATTCATCGAATTTATAGATTTTGCCTAAACTTACACTTTGTCGTGAAAAAACTTATACCGTCGCTGAAAAGTTACTCCTTTTGCGAAAGAATTTTTGTCATAAGATTTATACCTTTTTGAAACTTACACCTCTTCTGAAAGTCCAACTTAAACCTTTTTCTGAAGTCACTTTATATCTTTTGTGAAAAAAAAAATTCATCGAATTTATAGATTTTGCCTAAACTTACACTTTGTCGTGAAAAAACTTATACCGTCGCTGAAAAGTTACTCCTTTTGCGAAAGAATTTTTGTCATAAGATTTATACCTTTTTGAAACTTACATCTTTTCTGAAAGTCCAACTTAAACCTTTTTCTGAAGTCACTTATATCTTTTGTGAAAAAAAAAAAATTGATGAAATTTACACATTTTGCCTCAACTTACAGCTTTTCGTGAAAAAACTTACACCGTTGCTGAGAAGTTACTCCTTTTGCGAAAGAATTTTTGTCATATGATTTATACCTTTTTGAAACTTACACCTTTTCTGAAAGCCCAACTTAAACATTTTTCTGAAGTCACTTATATCTTTTGTGGAAAAAAAAAATGATGAAATTTACACATTTTGCCGCAACTTACACTTTTCGTGAAAAAACTTACACCGTTGCTGAAAAGTTACTCCTTTTGTGAAAGAATTTTTGTCATAAGATTTATACCTTTTTGAAACTTACACCTTTTCTGAAAGCCCAACTTAAACCTTTTTCTGAAGTCATTTATATCTTTTGTGAAAAAATAACATTCATATAATTTATATCTTTTGCTAAAATTTACACCTTTTCGTGGAAGTGCTTATATCTTTTCTGAAAAGTTACTCATTTTGTGAGATAATTTTGAAATTATTGTAAGTTCAAAAGGCGTAAGTATTATGTGTAAGTTGTCAAAAAATTCAAAAGGCGTAAGTATTATGTGTAAGTTTTGAGAATTTTATGAAATAAAATCTCTCACATATGGTGTAACTTTCAGAAAAATTATAACTTGTTTTACAAAAAATGTAAGTATTATGTGTAAGTTGTCATTCACGTATGGTGTAACTTTCAGAAAAATATAGCTTGTTTTACAAAAGATGTAAGTATTATGTGTAAGTTGTCATTCACGTAGAAATAAAAATTTTCACATATGGTGTAACTTTCAGAAAAGGTATAACTTGTTTTACAAAAGATATCAGTATCATGTGTAAGTTGTCATTCACCTATGGTGTAACTTCCAGAAAAGGTATAACTTATTTTACAAAAGATGTAAATTTTTTTACAACTTACGCATAATATTTACGCCTTTTGAACTTACAATAATTTCAAAATCATTTCACAAAATGAGCAACTTTTCAGAAAAGATATAAGCACTTCCACGAAAAGGTGTAAATTTTAGCAAAAGATATAAATTTTACGAATTTTTTTTCCCACAAAAGATGTAAGTTACTTCAGAAAAATGTATAAGTTTGGTTTTCCGAAAAGGTGTAAGTTTCATAAAAGGTATAAATTTTATTACAAAAATTCTTTCACAAAAGGATAACTTTTCAGCAGCGGTGTAAGTTTTTTCACAAAAAACTGTAAGTTTAGGCAAAATGTGTAAATTTCATCAATCATTTTTTTTTCCACAAAAGATACTTCTCACAGGAGGTTTAAGTATTTCAACGAAAATGTGTAAATTTAAAAAAATAATTTATTTCACAAATGTTTAACCTTCCACAAATAGTGTAAGTGTTTTCAAGGGAGATGTAAGTAACTTCGCAAAACCTGTAGATTCCTAAATCCAATCAAACTATATTTGTCTTCTTCAAATAATGGCAATGTGAGAGAGAAGGGCGTTTCGGAGGGCTTGGTCTTTCTCTCAGTAGAAGTCCGTTTCAGAGAAGACGAATTTGGGAGGGCTTGGAATAGCGACTCCAAGTCCAAATCCAACGAAGAATGTCAATGTAAAAGAGAACCTTTTTAATTATAGAGCAACGGACAGACAGAGAGTGATAGACTGAGATCAACAGACAAAGACCTAGATGGACAGTGATCGACAGAGACAGCCAGACCAAGATCGACAGAGAGGGACCGAATCGACAGAGACAGCCAGACCGAGATCGACAGAGAGGGACCGAATCGACAGAGAAGAGACCACATGGACATAAACAGACCAAGATCGCTGGAGACAGACCGAGAGAGACCGACATCGACGGCCGACATCGATAGAGAGAGACCAAGATCGATAGCCAGAGAGAAAAAAAACCTTTGATTTGCGGCGGCAGTGGCCGTGGAAGTGGCCGTGGCCGTGGAGGCGGCGGTGGTCATGGAGGTGGCGACGATAGTGAGCACCGGAGGCCACCGACGCTTGGGTGGTCAGCGGGGGTCACGAACCCTTTGATTTGTTCAGTGGTTGTCCCAATTTGTTTATGAACACTTTGAAGTGTTACTCCTTTTGTGGTTATGAACACTTTGACACGTTACTCCTTTTGTGTTTATGAACACTTTGAAATGTTACTCCTTTTGTGAAATTACTTTTTCCATAAAATTTATACTTTTTATTTAAATTACACCTTTTGTGAAAGCCAAACTTAAACATTTTTCTAAAGTCACTTATATATTTTGTGAAAAAAAAAATCATCAAATTTATATACATTTTGCAAAAACTTACACCTTTTTGTAAAAACACTTACACCGCTGCGGTAAAGTTACTCCTTTTGTGAAATAATTTTTGTCATAAGATTTATACTTTTTCTTGGAATTTACACATTTTGTGAAAGCCAAACTTAAACATTTTTCTGAAGTCACTTATATATTTTGTGAAAAAAAAAATTCATCAAATTTATACATTTTGCTAAAACTTACACCTTTTCGTGAAAATACTTACACCGTTGCTAAAAAGTTACTCCTTTTGTGAAAGAATTTTTGTCATAAGATTTATACATTTTCTTGAAATTTACACCTGTTGTGAAAGCCAAACTTAAACCTTTTTCTGAAGTCACTTACATCTTTTGTGGGAGAAAAAATTCATAAAATTTATATCTTTTGATAAAATTTACACCTTTTAGTGGAAGTGCTTATATCTTTTCTGAAAACTTACTCGTTTTGTGAAATAATTTTTATTATAAGATTTATACTTTTCTTGGAACTTACACCTTCTGTGAAAGCCAACTTAAACCTTTTTCTGAAGTCGCTTATATCTTTTGTGAAAAAAAAATTCATAAAATTTATATCTTTTGCTAAAATTTACACCTTTTCATGGAAGTGCTTATATCTTTTCTGAAAAGTTACTCATTTTGTGAAATAATTTTGAAATTATTGTAAGTTCAAAAGGCGTAAGTATTATGTGTAAGTTGTCAAACAATTCAAAAGGCGTAAGTATTATGTGTAAGTTGTCAAAAAATTCAAAAGGCGTAAGTATTATGTGTAAGTATTATGTGTAAGTTGTCAAAAAATTCAAAAGACGTAAGTATTATGTGTAAGTTGTCAAAATTTTATAAAATAAAATTTTTCACATATGGTGTAACTTTCAGAAAAGGTATAACTTGTTTTACAAAAGATATAAATGTTATGTGTAAGTTGTCATTCACATATGGTGTAACTTTCGGAAAAGGTATAACTTGTTTTACAAAAGATGTAAGTATTATGTGTAAGTTGTCAAAATTTTATGAAATAAAATGTTCCACATATAGTGTAACTTTGACAAAAGGTATAACTTGTTTTACAAAAGATGTAAGTATTATGTGTAAGTTGTCAAAAGTTACGTCTTTGGTGAGCAATTTTACAAAAGTTGTAAGTTGTCAGAAAAGTGTAAGTACTTTCACAAAAAAGTGTAAGTTCTCACAAAAGGTATAAGTTCTCACAAAAGGGGCGTAAGTTTTTACAAAGGGTGTAAATTTTCAAAAATCACTTACGCCTTTTTCTGAAATTACTTACGTCTTTTGTTAAAATTTACGCTTTCTGTGAAAATTTACAAATTTTGTGAAATTATTTACACCTTTTGTAACAAAATTACACTTTTAGTCATATAATATATATTCTTTTATTCATTTACCTAGAAGTGACCTGCTTTAGCAGGTCATCAATGCGTTAGTTTTCAAATATTTTTGTATAACTCAATACTCAAAAAGGTGTAAAGGTAAAATAGAAAGGTGTAAGTGCCTTGCATACCATATGTAAGGCACACATAAGAAAAGTCCTTCATTCAAATATTATTAACTTTATAAAATGTCACATCAATAACAAAAATAGAAGAAAATGATTCTAATGATTAAACGTTTTGTCTAATTTTGAAGACTAGTTACATGTAGCTAATGAAAGTACGTTAAACTAAAATGTTTAATCATATATTTAGGTCTTGTTTGAGAAGTGATAGTTTTAACTTAAAAGTCAAAAAATTGCTAAAAAAAATCAAAAAGTCTATAACTTATATAAAAAAGTTAAAAATTCTTTTTTTCTTTCTATTTTTTGCACATATTTTTGTAAAAAATCAAAAATTCATTTCAAACATACAAATTTTTTTTACCTCATATTTTAGTCAAAAATTCAAAAAATTTAAAAATTACTAAAATAATTTATTTCCAAACGAGATCTTAAGACATTAAAATTGAAAAAAATAAATTATATTAAACATTTTAATTAACAAATATTATATATTTAATAGATTGGAGATGCTGTTAATCCAAAAGGACAACCAAAATCATATGAACAGTAATACATCTCTTTAATTTTAGAACTCTGACAACGTGACAGAGTATAAAAAAAAAAAATAAAATAAAACCACGATCAAACATCCTATCGCAGTGGGTCCATTCCATTAGAGCTCTCTCCCAATCATTTTTCAAATCATATCGCTATCATCGAATACGTACACCCAAGTACGACACACTCGTCGTGACATTAACAATATATATCTTCACACGTGTCCTGATTTAAATTGCCAAATTTGAATCATAACAGAAAAGAAAGAAACTAGCGAGAGAGTAGCAAGAGTTTTAGATAGAGAAACTACAGTAAAGAGGAGAGAGAGAGAGAGATTCTCTCAATCAGTTCAGGAGAGAGAGAGAGAGACATATGGTTCCAGAACTGTTCCATCCATTATTTCATTTTGATTTGGTTGAAATTCATTTCAATAGTTTGATTTCGATCATCTCGAAGCGAATATGGTGAATTCTATGGTGGAACGAGCCACGACCGATTTGCTCATCGGTCCAGATTGGGCATTGAACATCGAGATATGCGACATTTTGAATCATGATCCTTCGTACGTTTCTCGCTTCTTTTTTCAGTTTTTTGTTTCATATCAATTTCAATTAATAGCATCTTAACTGCAAATTTGGAACGTTGTATGATTTATTGGTGTTTTCATGGATTATTTTTGGAGAATTTGTTTGAATAATGTAGGATTTTTGGAGAATGTGTTTGTGTTTGTGTGTGTGTGTTTTTAAATTGTTAAAGAATGAACGTTTACAATTCGTTTGGATTAAGTGATTTGGAGAGAAATGAAGAGAAATGAATTTCTCTTGGTGTTAATCACTTGTTTGGATTGCTAAGAGGAGGGAAACGAGGAGAAATAAAATGAAATGGAGAGAAATTGATTTCTCTAAATCACTTCAAGATTGGAGAGATTGGGAGCAAGAAGAAATGTGATAATTACTAATTTTATGAAATATCAAAATTGTCGTAAAAGGTTATTTTGGTAATATAAAATTTATTTTCTTTTCTTTTTATGTAGTCTATCTAAACAAGATTGGAGAGAAATTACAATTTTTTCTTTTCTTTTCTCTCCAGTCTAACCAAACAAGAAGTGGAGAAATCCTAATCTCTTCTCTTATTTTATTTTCTCTCCTAACTTAACAAATCATTTCTTTTTTCTTTCTTTTTTTCCTTCTAGATATTCAAACGTATTCAGTTGGATTATCTTATCATATAATTTATCTAGCAATGTAACCAAATGAAGGATGGAAGTAAGGAGAAAATGATAGGGAAAGATTTGACATCGTGCTAAAATTGGAAAGGGTACATTCACCTTCCTAATGTTTGAGAAAAATATAGCTAGCCCCACAAGTTTTGAATAATTACATTGACCTCCCTTTTAGTAAGGTAATGCAGATTGTGGATAAACAATAAAATAAACAATGGTAAATATACATTCTAGTAATCTATACGACTCACAAATTACTGATGAAAAAGGACCTAAGTATTATGTGAATTAAAATTTTGAGGGAAGCCAGTGTAATTATATCAAAAGTGTGTGGCTAATTGTATTTCCTTCAAATCTCATGGGAGGTGAATGTAATTTACCCAATTAGAAAAGAGATGGATAATAATAGAAGGGAAGGCATGAAGTGGTTTTCCAAGCCTTTTGATTATAAGAGAACAACTAAAATAAAATATAGAGAAATAAAGGAAGAGAAGAAGAACTACCTGTTACTAGCGTGAGTTGTATCATTCACTACTCCACTGAAAGCACCAAAAGAGTTCCTTCAAATTCCTTGCTAAAAGCCATTAACAATAACATTTAAAATTAAATTATTATGTCAAGATTGATATGATTTTTCCAATAATTGCTTAAACCACTATTATGAGTACTAATTTTCTTATATGACACAAACTACTGTTATTAGAAATTGTTGTTATTTTGGTGATCATATGATTTTAATAGGAAAATAACCAATGTTATGCATGATTTGTTATTATTTGGGTGATCATATGATTTTTAACAAGATTTAATTAGATTCCATCGGACCCAACATGTCTTTCACCTTTTTTCCTCTAATTTTTTTTCTTCTAAAGATGCTTAAGGTTAAAATAACTTACATGCCATGAATTTTTAGTGAAATAAATATGGATTAATATTATGTGGATCATGTTAGTCAAACCTAATAGTTACATAATTTATTTATTTATTAATTTGTTTTTTGAACAATAAGCATCCACACATTTTAAATTGTTTTATTTTGAAATGAAGGATTCCACTTTAATACTAAAAGTGGTATATTTTGTAAAAAAACTTTTATAAATGTGGTCAAATATTGTTTAATAAGTAATTGTGCATTTGGGGATGTTGGGTTTTCTTTAATTTTACTAAGTACTCTTGGCTTTTATGAGTTTAAAAATTTTGTACATTCTATATGAAAGTGTGTGCATTAAAGAATGCATAATCTTTTTAAGCTTTCTCAACACACTTTAAGAAGACCCAATATATAATATTTACAGCAATAAATTCAAAATAGTCTACCAAAATACACCAATATGTACTGTGTCAATGGGAGAAAACAGTATGCTGACTGGTACAGGACTGATAACTATGCATCAAGCATGAATGGACATGGATATGCTACCCTAAGAAGCATGACCATGCTGCCTAACATTGGGATGAAAATTATCATTTTAGATGAAAATGACCATGGAATCAAGAGTCATATTGTTCTCTTTCTATGATGAACTAGGGATCAAATTCGGCAATGGCATGATGGGCCAACCATGAACTGACATGGGGCCGTCTCAAAATTTCCTTGGATATCTCTATGACACTACACAAAGATATACTGGCAGAGGCTTAATATTATAGCAAAAAGAAAAACATTTTTTTGTCTAGACCAACCGGAACAACCTCAGTGTCTAAAGTGCTTTATAAGTAGATAGAATCAAGGTTGAATACAGCATTTTATTTAGTAGCAGAATGACAGATTTTGACTAGCAAATCCTCACAAGAAGACAGAATTGATAACTATGCTGTGTTGGATTTGCATTTATTACTTTTAGTCTCTCATTTAGTAATGTTCTTTCGTCTCCATGGATGCATTTTGAACTTTCAAAAGTTGGAGAGCAGTCAAGCAATGCTACATTGAGGGAAAATTACTTGTCATCTGCAGATGCACATGTTCATGCATGTTTCATCCTCTGAGATGAGCGCACTTACTATCTACCACTTTTATGCATATTGAGAGTGTTGTTATTTGCTCTTTTGTGCTCCACTTCTCTAGTTGGGAAAGTTTTTATTTGTGATGTTGATATTAGTGCTGAATTTTTTGGGGTTGATTCCTCTGTAATGGGTACCAGTAATTTGGTTTTGGTTCACCAGGCAATCAAAGGATGTTGTAAAAGGCATAAAAAAGCGCCTTGGAACCAAGAATCCGAAAGTTCAACTTCTTGCCTTGACAGTAAGTTCAGAAAAGACTACTACATTTTCTTTTCAATTATGTGAATTTTTTTTCCATGTTAGGGATGGGCATTTTTATTTCTGCTTCTCCCTTATGTGATGTTCATATTTCTGTAATCATCAAGTTTGACTTTTAACAATCAAATATTGGTTACTTTTAAATTCTTGGCATCAGAAAACGTTTATAATCTGCTTAGTGTGCATGCTAACAGTTTATTGCAAAACAATTACTGCCATTGATTTGGTCAAATGTTATGACTGTCTAGTGATTGTAGCATCTTGTTGAAGGCCAATCTAATAAATCCTGTAGGAAGTGCATAAGCTTCTATTAATCTTGCTCCGTTGAGGAGCATCTAGGTGGGGCTTGCAATCATAATTTGTTAACCCTATTAAGTAAGTCTTACTTTTTCTTGCAACGAACCCTTAAAGCCCGACCTTTTGAACCCTAATTTATGGCTCACAGCCCTGAACAGCTTTAATTTTAGCCACCAGAGTCTTCTCTTCACAAGCTCAAACCTTTATCAATTTAAACCGTACACAACTCTTGGCCAATCTTTCGCTAAACCTAATCCTTGCAGCCAAATAACCTTGCATTGCATCTGTGGGTGCTGCATCACCAGAAGTTAGAGCTTTTATGGTGTTGCATTAAGAAGCTTACCCATATTGTTAGTTTGGCTGATATTAGTTGAAGGATCATATTCAATTACAATTTTTGTTTTTGTAGATGTACTTTCCATTAGGCTTGCCAAGAAGACTGTAAATAATGGTTTACTACCATCTAATTGATTATATAGGGCTCTGCAAGAAATCTAGTCAATCCAGGAAACCCCGGTCTGATTCTCTTTTTTCTCTCTCTTGACCAATGCCTGGGGTTCCTTCACTCAAAAGATCAGCCGTTGTGACATAGGTGTATCAAGGTAGGCCGTGGATTGAATAGAGAAAGAAGGGCCTGTACTTGACAAATTTCAAGCAACCCCCAACCTTCTACAGTCTCCTTGCTTCTACTGTTGCTCCATCTCTCTCACTCGCAGCGCGCCTACTTTCATCCCACAACCACCTTTGCTTTCCTTTGCCACCAAACTTCCACAACCACCAGGGACTCTAATGCACCTCACTTGGTTTGATTTGTTAGTATTGGTTTGTAGCCACTTTTCCATCTCTCTTAGTAGACGATCTTGCCATCACTGACCGTCCACATGACCATGCTGCCTAACATTGGGATGAAAATTATCATTTTAGATGAAATGACCATGGAATCAAGAGTCATATTGTTCTCTCTCTGATCAGTAAAGCAATTTTTTTGCATTCTTCAACTTTTGAGTCAGGGTTTTTTAGTTTCCCTTTCTGATTTAGTTAGGGTCTTTTTCAATTTGATTTTTTTTGCAAATAAAAAGATTAGAAGTGACATTCAATTTGATTTGAGATAGGGATATTGAGCCATCCAGCACCACCAGTCTTATACCTGAAGTACTGCTTATTTATCTCTCAACCTTGATATTATTGTTTTCTTTCTATCAAACTTGAATTGAATTAAAAAATAAATAAATAAAGGTTAATTGTTTCAAATTATTTGTTTCTGATAACGGTTTATGTGTTTTTTATTAAGAGGTTTTTAAGTTGGGCCTTTCTGATTTAGGTATTTTTTTTAAAGCAAGAATTACAATAATTTTTTCGAATAGGAAAGCTGTGGAACTGAGAACCAAATTTGGTTCTGGTCTGGTTTTATTGGTGTCAACGGTTTGGTCTGGTTTTCAATATCCTAGAACTGTTAGGTAAAGTTTTGTTCCTCGATTTCCTCAAAACCAAACCATCCAAACCGTGTGCACCTCTAATTGATTATTCTAAGAACCTTTGAATTAGCTTCACTTTTCAATTGACTGAAAATCCATTGATTCATATTCCTTGTATGAATAAGTTGGCCTTTTCTGCTGGAAACTTGATTGCAACCAGAGATGAATTCTCTGATGTTTGATTTTTTTTTGAATGAAGTGCAACCTACTCCTGTCATTCTCACAACATTTTCTCACAGAAGACTCAATTGGTTTGCTTGGTCTGTTTACCATATTCTAGTTATTGGAGACAATAATAAAGAATTGTGGGGACCTTATCCACATGCATGTCGCAGAGAAAGATGTGCTTTATGACATGGTGAAAATAGCGAAGAAGAAGGTTAGACTATCACTTCTACCATTGTTGCTACTCTATGTATGTATGAATATTTTGATTTTTTGGTTAAAACTGTTTCTAATATAATATTTTGTTTGTTTTTATAGCCTGATTTTCATGTGAAAGAGAAGATATTGATTCTAATTGATTCTTGGCAAGAAGCCTTTGGTGGGTCTAGGGCTAGATATCCACAATACTATTCCGCATACCAGGAGTTGTTGGTAAGTTGTCTAATTAAGTATTTGTCAGATTTGAGAAGTAAGGAACTCAATGTTTTTAGGTATTAATATTTTATGTACACCATTTGGTAGGTGTGACACTGTCACTTGGTTATTTTGTGGCTTTTGTTGTATATTCTGTTTGACAACCAGTTTCGTTTTTTAAACTCTTTGATTCAAATTGCTTGTTGCTTTCAGCGGGCTGGGGCAGTATTCCCTCCGAGAACTGAAAGGTCTGCACCTGTATTTACACCCCCACAATCACAGCCTCTAACATCATATCCACATAATATTCGGGCTCGAGAATATCAGCAAGAAGCGGCTGAATCTTCTGCAGAGGCTGAGTTTCCAACGTTGAGGTAAATGCTGCGTCCTTTTCTTTTTCTGTTTGAAAGAAAGATAATTCAGTAATTAACACCCAATCTATCAGTGTAGCATACTCCCCCCAATTTGCCAGTTGGTGCTTCTTTTCCAGTAGCATTAAACTAAATGATCTCAAACAATTTCGGATGGGAAACCAATTCTAATTCCTCATATGCATTTTCTAAAGAGTACTGTCACGTCCCAAGCTCCGTGACAACGCCGCACACTCATTTAAGTGAGCATGCAAGGCTAAGAGTCCAACACATAACTAACAATGTAAAATACTCCAATCAAATCCTTAATTATCATAATACTAAAATCTATAAAAAAAATTGATTATTCTTATCATATGAAATTATCCACCAAGTCCACTAATAAAATCCATTAACAAAACAAATAATCCAAGCACTTAAATCATAGTCCTACTCTCGGCACTCCCATATGTAAAAAAAATCCCGCGCAGCTCTACTCTTCAGAATCTGAAAAAAATAAAATAAGGGTAAGCTAGACAGCCTAGTAAATAACCAACCATCACTGCCAGCTGGATCAAGTATAAAAAAATAAATAAATAAATCGATAATCAATAAATATAAATTTTTCTACAGTTCAATAAATGAACAATTATTTTGTAAGATGGTTTCATAGCTAAAAATAAACAATGTACAATACATTTTAAATGAAAAGCCAACAAGATAATTCAAAGTAATTCATTGTTCAAATCGATGGTTCGATATTCAGATGGTTCAAACTAAATGATCTCAAACAATTTCGGATGGGAAACCAATTCTAATTCCTCATATGCATTTTCTAAAGAGTACCCTCTGAACTTTTTGCTTATACGCATGTTAGGTGATCAGGTGTTGTAGTGAAGCTGTATGCATCTTTAACTTCTGATCTTTTGTCTTCATTCAATTCTTTCTTCACTCGTGGAGTAAAGCATAAATAGATGATGAGCAATTGTGGCACAGTTCTCGTATTTTCGTTGATAATCTGTCCTATTACATAAAGCCAACAAATGAGTGTTTGACAGGAAATTTCAATAAAAAAAGTAGGAAATAACTGTATGAGATATTTAATCCAATGAGGGGATGAACATGTGCATAGCATGTGTTCCCCTCTAGTGGAGTATAGTTGCATCTTATGAGGTTTGCAGATTTTTTTGTATGTCACAACCTTAATAATACATGTCAATGAAAAAATGATCAAGTCAATCCTGATGAGATGAGCTTGGGCCTGTTCTGGGTTAGCTGTGTAACCAAACTAGTCTTGGAACTGCACACATGGTCTCTACTTTTATAGATAAACAAGCTTGAACTCCATTGTTGGTTCAAACTTGAGCTGTTTGTGAACAACTTGGTTTGTTTGCATTGCAGCCCTAATTTATACTAGTCACTTTGTTGTTTCTATTTTATGGTTGCAATTTTTCCCTGACAAACTAATTTCTCTGCTCTTCATTGATTAGAGGAAACAGGATTTGAATCAGCACAAACTAAATGTGCTAGTTTGCAGTAAAACTCTTTTGCATCTTCTACTGAGTTGATTATTATTACTTGTGGTTATGTCATTAATGGATAATTTTTCTGCCAGCTTGACAGAAATTCAGAATGCACGAGGTATTATGGATGTTCTTTCAGAAATGTTGAATGCAATAGATCCGGGGAACAAAGAGGTATTTTCCCAATCTATAAGCTGCAAGGCCTAATTTTTTATCATCTCTTTTTCTCTGGTTGAAGATTCTGGTGTAGTGTTACATTAATGATGCACTTCTATGTAAAACATCCAACATACTGAACTAATAATGGGCTATTTAGACTTGGTGAAACCTCCGTCTGATACTTGGTTTGTTAAGGGACTGAAATAATGCTAAAATTAACAAGTTTATATGTCTTGGACCTATTATTTTTTCCTCGCAAATTTCTTACACATTACATTCTTAAATTTGGTAGTCAATCCTTGCGTTGAATTATCATATTTTCACTTTGCAGGGGATTAGGCAGGAGGTTGTTGTTGACTTGGTGGATCAATGCCGCACATACAAGCAAAGAGTGGTACACCTTGTTAACTCGACTTCGTAAGGCCTTGTATTACTTACCCTACTGCTTATGCCCATTTGTATAATGAATTTTAGTGCTCCTTTAAAATCAATCTTGTATGTCGTTTTTCCCTTTCTCCTTTTACTTTATTAGGAAAATAAATCAGACAGCCATTTCCTAACAAAAGGAGTTACAACCCAAAGGGAATATTGCAGATAACAACATCCACATCCTAGACAGGCTTGAATCAGACCTTCCCCCAACAACCTTGAACACTTCAGAGGCCATGTTACCCCCCTTGATTGGATTGGTTTAGTTGTTCACATGTTTCACTTAATTATGAGGATGCTTTCCCCAAAGGATGCCTCACCCTGCTTCATCTAGCTGCTCTTCTATAGGGAGCTTCTATTTCCACACACTACATTATCTCAGTTCACACACTTAATTTCCGAATTCTTGGTTCAGAATTTGATTTTTGAACAAAACTATTTGGTTTGGAAGTTGGTTTCCAACCAAATAGTTTGTTTAAAACTTGATTTTTGAACCAAATAGTTTTATTTGAAAGTTGATTTCCAAACCAAAAAGATGTGTGCATTAAGAGGAAGGGCTAGACTTCTCTCCAGTCCAAGATCGGACTGAAGCGTGCTGTTGGGCCTGTGGGGGCCCACCACGGGTCATGTTTCGATAATCCAAACCATTTAATGTGTAGAGCTCGTTGAGTACTTTATCTTTGTAAAAAATTACATTAATCGGATATCGATAGCTACTTGATCGGATCATATTTCTGTTAACGGTAAATATAATGTTCAAAATAAATTATTGACAAAAATCTGATTTGATCGAGTAGCTATCGATATCCAATCAACGTGATTTTTTTAGAGATAAAGTATTTGACGAGCTCTACACATTGATGATACGGACTATAGAAACAAGACCTATGGTGGGTCTCACGGGCCCAACAGCACCGTCCAGTCCACAAAGGACGCGACTAGGACATGTATCTTCTCTCCAGTCCAAGATCGGACTGAAGTGTGCTGTTGGGCCTATGGGGGCCCACCACGGGTCATGTTTCGATGATCCAAACCATTTAATGTGTAGAGCTCGTTGAGTACTTTATCTTTGTAAAAATTTACATTAATCGGATATCGATAGCTACTTGATCGGATCATATTTCTATTAACGGTAAATATAATGTTCAAAATAAATTATTGACAAAAATCTGATTTGATCGAGTAGCTATCGATATCCAATCAACGTGATTTTTTTAGAGATAAAGTATTTGACGAGCTCTACACATTGATGATACGGACTATAGAAACAAGACCTATGGTGGGTCTCACGGGCCCAACAGCACCGTCCAGTCCACAAAGGACGCGACTAGGACATGTATCGCCAGTGCCCTTACACGTCGGAAACACTTTTGGGGTCATGTTGTAAATTTCAAAAGAAAATTTAATAGCCAAAATGAAATATTAAAGATTTACGTGAGTGCAAAATTGATTATGGAATGTGGAAGCCCTGGGAAGAGTGAACTCTATTGGAATGTGGAAAAAGTGCTTGGATTGGAGATCGTTGGGGGTGTAAGATGGAGCTTTGATTTTCAAACCCTGAGAGTTAAATAGCCTCCTTTCCAACTTTGTTTTTGAACCTGGGGTAAGTCCCCTTGTATTATTGGTTATTTTCTTAACAGTTGACCTCACATACTCGTTGAAACAAGGATGAAGGTTTCCATAGGTTGATCTTCACTTGCCTTTTATAAGAAGAGGTTCCAGAGTGGAAAGATGAACAAAATTAAGGTATAAATGTTTGGCTAAGGGCGACTAGTGAGACCCTGTACTCAATCCTTTTCAGGTAGGTAGTTACTTGTATTTTGCCTATCGAGATAATATTGTGTTGCCTTGTAGGTCTCTAATTGATACCCTTTTAGCATATCTTTTTCTATGTGTGTGGGGGGTTGGGTGTGCATGTATGTATTTACGTGTGTGGTTTTTGATTTATAAATGAACAAGCATTATGTGCAATAAAAAAATGCCTTGGGACTGGATGTAGTAGATGCTACAGCTTACTCTTTATATGCAACCAATGCTGTTGTCACTATGTATATTCATTATTCATATACCTCTTGCAGGGACGAATCACTGCTATGTCAAGGACTTGCACTGAATGACGATTTGCAGCGACTACTAGCCAAACATGAATCCATTGTCTCAGGAATTTCTGCCAAAACAGAGAAACCGAAGCCTGAACCTGTTCAAGCACTGGTGAATCTGGATGCTCCTCTAATTTACACAGGAGACAGTAAACATTCTGATGGGGGGTAAAATAAGTTTATTTGAATTTTTATTCTTTGCAGTATTTGTGTTGGCTAATATCCCTGATACATCAGTTATTGTTGGATTTGGTCTTTTGAAAATTTATATTGGGTATAGTTCATACATGTCAAAACATTAGTGTTTATGTTTTGCACAATTTTTTTAGAAAGCCAATGGCTAGACTATTGGGAAATTAGATGCCACATTCCTTCTAAATGATTGACTGAATTGTTTACTTTGGAAGACTTATGCAATGGATATCTAGGACTTGAGTGAGTTTATTCTCATTACAGAACTGATGTTTTGACTTTCTATTTTGACGCCATACTAATGATATTGAAATAATTTTTTAAAAAAATTTAAAGTTCTTTGTTTTCTTCCCGAGCAGCTGAGTTTTGTTTTTTCTTCCTTATCTCTCCTCATCATCGTATGAAGAGGTTGGAATTTTGATATGGCTTAAGCATCAAACCTAGCGCGAAATTTTAAGAAAATTCATATCCTTTATAATGAAGCCACTGGTTATCCTAAGCAGTAAACACCTGGATTTTTCTGCAGATCCACCTCCAATGCTGGTGCAGGGAAACAGCAGCAGCTTCCTGCCACTAATGGTCTGCCAACAATTTCAACAAAGGTTAATCCCAAAATGGACCTTCTGAGTGGAGATGACTTCAACTCGCCTTCGGCAGAGAATTCGCTAGCTATTGTTCCTTTGGGAGAACCCCAGACCAGTCCTGTAGCTGGTCAGCACAATGCCCTCGCTCTTGTAGACATGTTTTCTCAAATTAACAATAATCAACCTGCTTCTCCAGTTGGACGAGCATACCCCTCATCGCCACAATATCAGCAGCATCAGAATTTTCAGTATCCACAAACCTCAGTTTACCCCAACGGAATTGTCCCAAACATGATGGTACCTCAGTATGAGCAGTCACCATACTCACAAGGTGCTAATCCTGCCTGGAATGGACAGATGTCCCCACGTCAGCAGCCACCTTCGCCGGACTATGGTGCACTTCTAAACCACTCTATAAGCATTTTTTATTTTCAAAGATCTTCTTCACATGCATTCTTACAGATTCAAGCTTTGCAATCACCTTATGCTCCGTCAGATAGTTAGGAATTGTCATCCGCTATGTCAACCTGCCCGGTATTACTAATTTTAAGGGATTGGTTTGACGTTTTGGACTGATATAAATATTGGAATTGGTTTAGAGCCTCCTGCAAACCTTTTTTTTTTGGGTCTTTTCCCTTCTCCTGCTAACTAGCCTACTGGTTATTTTTCTATAGTTTTCTATAGATATTAATAACATATATAGCTTTTATTATTTAATAATTTTATGTGTTACCTTAAATTTTATGGTTTCTTGTAATTACATATTGTATCAGTACAAATATTTGCTATTAGTTTTAGGGTAAATTACACTAACCTTCCCTTGAGGTTTGGAAAAAATACACTGAGCCCCACAAGTTAGGCATTATTACACTGTTCACCCTTAAGGTTTTAATTTACTAACACTTTGCCCCCTTTCCATGAGTCATTCATTAGTCATATCATATTGATGAAAATGGGATACAGCCTAGAATCCTACATTCCTCGGTTGGGGTTAGGAGCTAAGTGCCCTAGCTTGCGTAGGTAGAAGGCCACATTGCGCTGTTATTCGCGAATATGTGAATTGGGAGTGAAATCGCCCCAAATTCGCAGATCTGTCTTGGGAAATTCATGAATTTTGTTTTGACTGATGTTTACTTGCCATGTAGCTGGAATTTTCTGTTTCTGACAATGGTTTGTTGATGTGTTACTTTTGTACCTAAGTTATACAAATGTAAAGCTATACAAAATTATTAGAAAACATCTTACACACAAGATGTACATACATATATGAACATATAGACGCTCTGGAGGCTCCCTCAGTCTTATACATTTCACAAATTGATGCTCTCGCTCTCGCTCCTACTCCTTCTTCTGCTTTAAGAGTTTGGCACTTGGGTTTGGAGGCCTCATGACTCATTTGTTAAATACTCCAGGTTTTGGTTGAACATAAGCATGTACTTATAGGCGGGCAGTTAGGATCTGAACCATTTTGACACCTAAGCTTGTTAGTCATTCTTGTGAAAATTCACGGATTATTCATCTTCACAAGATTTTCGTGAATCTGACAGACAGTAATTTAGCAGGGCTTTGGGCAAGCACCTTGTAGAGAATGTAAATGTACAGGAATTACTCTTTTATCATTTGACATTGTGCAACGTTCCTCAGGTGCTCAGAGCGGTAGTTCACTGCCACCACCCCCGTGGGAAGTTCAGCCATCAGACAATAGTCCTCCACCAATGCAGGTTACTCAGGTGGTTGTCACACACTCCCAACCAGTTCCAAGTGGCATGCATCAAGGTAACGATCAGTTGGTGGGCATGTATATTCAGCCAATCACAACCGGTCATCTGTCAGCAATCAATAACCAGGTTATTCAGAGCAATCAGCTGGTTGGAGGACACCAGCCAATGGGTGTGTATCCGCAGCAAATGCAATCTGGGCTGCCTGCTTTAATGTATCCTCAACAGATGTATAACAACCAAATGGCGGGGTATGGGTATGGATACGGTCAGCAACAAAACGCTCAGTTCCTTGACCAGAGAATGTCAGGGCTGTCTGTTACGGACGATGGTGTCTTGAGAGATTCTTCTTACCAGACATCCACTCCATCCTACGTTCTGCCTGGAAGGCCCACAAAGCCAGAGGATAAGCTATTTGGAGACCTTGTTGACATTGCAAAAATTAAGCCGACGACAAAAACTACTCCTGGCAGAGCTGGTAGCATGTGAAAATAATGACCCGTGGATTTGCATTTTGCGACCCCTATCTTTCTGTTTGCTTAACTTGTTTTATTTTATTCATATATTTATTTTAACATTTCACTATTACGCACATTCTTTATCTTTGCCCCTATAATTGAGTTGCTTGTTTTAATTGGATTGTGTACATTCATTGTAGATAAATTTTTTTGATTTATTATTGTTATTATTATTATTATTATTTTATTGAATACAAATTTTTTAAGATTAGGAACTTGTTTTTTTAGCAGATGCTAGTTTTGTGGAGACGTTAGTTGGAAACACATAATTTTCATACATAATGATGTGACTCAATGTAGGCTATTCACATTAAATCAAAACACCCACAAAGATTATTTATTTACCAACTGGTACTGACTTTTCCACCGTCTACTGAAACTGCCACTATCTGTTAAGCACTTCAACTATCCAGACTTAATCTCTCACTCTGCTCTATTTCTCTACCCGCTCTCACATCTCTTGTACAAAAACTACATGCTCTCTTCTGGTACATTATTGATAAATATATGCTCTCTTCAAGTACATTGTTGATAAATTAAGTGAAATTTAACTTCAAGTCAATGCATTTCAATCTCAAACCAAGCAAGCATATTTTACAAAATAATTTTTAAGTTGCAACATGTTTATAAGAAAATTTTAAATTGTATGTGAAAACAACGTGACGCACTTTGAAAATTTACTCAGAAATTAAATCAATGAATGATGTTTAATGATTCGTATGTGAATTGAACTTTCAATTTTTTTTTTTTAAATATAAAAAAGACATGCAAAAAAGTAACGATAATAAAGTTAATTTTGTGTATTGACCTTTTTATTATTTTAGTCAATTACCAAATATTTCTTAAATTTACACCATATACTATTTTTTAAAATAAATACATCGTGCACCCCTAAAAAGGGAAATTGGGGTCCCTGCTAAGTGCGTGTTAAGGCGCACTCTGGGTATTATTTTAATAATTTGAATAGCTTATTTTTTGAAATGCATCTTGTAGAATATCCCTACAAAAAATTAAATTGATCGGACGTTGGTAGTTCCTTCATCAAAACACATTTGCATAGAAAAAAATGAATAGTAAGTGTTATTTTAAATATAAAACTAATATAAATATGTTTTAATGAAAGGGCTAATGATATCAGGTCAATTTGATTTTTTTACAAGTATATTGTACATAATGTACTCTAAAAAAATGAATGTTTCAGATCATCGAAATAAAACTCCAAATATACCTCACGAGTGCACAACAATGCTGACTGTGCTTCACTCACAACAACACCTAATTCCCTAAAAAGATACACATCGTAAGAAAACTAAGGCACTATTTAGTTTAGTTTTTGAAATGTGTTTTGAATTGCATTTTGAAAGATAAGTTATTGAAAGTAGTTTTGAAAGTTGAAAATTTATTTGGTTATGAGTTTTGAAAATAATTTTGAGATGATTTGTAATTTTTTTAAATTTATTTTTAATTGAATAGATAGATGTGAGAAAAAATTTGATTGGTTGATTTATTAATAAAAAAAAAAGAAGGAGAAAAGAGAAAGAAAATTGAGTTTTGAGTTGTATTTTAAGAATTCATTAACCAAATAATATTTTTTTATTTTTTTGATTCAAATTATATTTTAAAAATTAAACCAAACATTATCTAAGATTATTTATAATGAAAATCATGGTTGATTGTTTATGATGTATGCCATGATATTTTATGATAAAATTATGTACATTTTAAAATTTCGTTTCGGAACATATTATTTTAATAATTTTTAATTTTTTTACAAAAAAATATATAAAAACAAGAAAGATAATGTGACTCATAAAAGATAAAAAAAGTTCAATCTGTGCACCTTTTTAATTATAGCTAAACAATTCCTTACTTATCTAAATTATACATCCATCACGTGTATCACCCGCCAATCGATCTAAAGTGAACACCCATATTAATATCTTGAAGTCTCGGCTTTTCAACGTGCCAAATGTATTTCTTAATTTTTTTTTTTTCAAGAAAGAGGGAGAGAAGAGAGGAAGAAGAGAGGAGAAGAGAAAGATGAGGAGAGAGGGAGAAAGAGAGAGGAGGAGAGGAGATCGTCGCAGCACTACTGCCGTCGCCTCACTGCTGCCGATCGTCGCAGTACCAGAGATCGTCGCAGCACCACCGCTATCACCTCCTCCTCCCCCTATGATTATGCCCCCTTCAATCCTCCTCCTTCTTCCTCGTTCCTTCTCTTCTCATTCTGTCTTCTCCACCCTTCTTCTTCTTTTTCCTTTTGCAACAAAAACACAAAAAAAAAAAAAAAAAACCAAAACGATATCATTTTGATATCAAACTAAATTCGAACCAAACTCTTTCGAATTAGGGATCGATATATAATTCACCAACCATCCTAAAGCAACTTTTAACTTTTCAATTAATATATATAATTCACCAACCATCCTAAAGTCTGAAATGATATGTTACCGTAATTTATGTCTCTCTCTCTCTCTCTCTCTCTCTCCCTCTCGGAGTATACCGAAGAACAAATCCTCAGCAACATCACCAGCACCGAAACAGAGGAATATGAATTTATCAGAGGAATGGAAGTCAATGTGGCCCATCTCCTCCGTCTTCTCCTCCCCCCTCCTCCTTCTCTCCGCCGCCGTCCACGGCGGCGCCACCTCCTCCTCCTCGAAATCACAACTAGGCCCTCTCTTCTTCAACCCCTCTCCCCAAACCCTAACCCTACTCTTCTCTTCTCCCTCTCTCTCTCCTCTCCTCCCTCCCCCTTTCCCCTCCCTCTCTCTCCCTCGCTTCCTCTCCACCACCCCCTCCTCCTCCCATCCCTTCTCTCTCCTCCCCTCCACCGCCTCCTCTCTCTCCTCCTCCTCCCTCCTTCCCCTCCCCCCCCCTCCTCCCCTTTTCCTCCACAACCGCCTCATCTCCCTCCGCCTTCCCTCCTCCTCGTCCCTCCTCGTCTTCTTCCCCACCGGCCACAACTTCGATCAAGTCGGGTTTCTCATGCTTTCCGTAAAAAATTCTAACTTGATTCTCAAAACCCATGATTTTGGTGGCATTTTCACTGCCAAAAACAAGTTGAACCATCAGATTCTTCGATTGTTGGTTAGCCCTGCAGCTAATTCTTCACGGTCTGGTTCAGGTAATAATAATTCCTCTGTTTCTGTTACCACTACTATTAGTATTGGGTATTTGCTAGCTTGTACTATGTATGGTGTTCATTGGTTTAGTGTTAGAATTAGGGGTCGTCTCGGTTCGGAGGATTTTGAGAGGCCTTGTTTAGATTTTATGGGTAGTAAGTTGTTTAAGAGTTGTTGTGTTGTTCATGCTTCTTGGAGTCATCATTTGCCTGAAGAGTGTGTGGTGCTTTTAGAGAGTGGTGAATTATTCTTGTTTGATTTAGATTCTTGTTCTAAAAATGCAAGATTTAGTGGGAACAAGCTGAGGGTGTCGTGGAAAATTTTTACTGGTTTGGGAAAAGGCGGATGGTTGAGCTGTGAATTTAGTTGGCATCCGAGAATTTTGATTGTCGCTCATTACAGTGCTGTTTTTCTTGTTGATTTGAGGGCTGAGGGATGCAATGTGAGTGTTTTGCTGAAAATTGATACGTTGGCTATGTGTAATTCTGTACAAAATGATCGATTTGTTGTGCTTTCTAAAGCGGGTTCCAATGGTTTCTGCTTTGTATTGGCCTCTGACCATTGGCTGCTTCTTTGTGATGTGCGGAAGCCATTTATGCCATTGTTGCAATGGGCACATGATCTTGCTAACCCATCTTACATTAATGTGTTTCCGTTGTCTGAGTTGAGGTCACATTCTAAGGATGATAATTTAAAGTGGGCTTCTGAGTCGGGTTTTTGCATTATAATGGGATCGTTTTGGAACTGTGACTTCAGTCTTTTTTGCTATGGACCACCCCCTAAAGGAACTATTGTATCTGAAATGTCAAGATTTTATAAATCATTTTATGCATGGGATCTCCCTTCAGAGCTCTCACTGTCAGGCCGTGAGTGTCACTGTGGAAGTTGTCTTGTGAGAGAAGAGTTCTCAAAGGATGTTCTTCCTGAATGGATTGACTGGAGGCAGAAGAAAGATATAGTTTTGGGTTTTGGCATCCTTGACAGAGATCTCCATGCTGAATTGTCTGAACAGGATGGTTTTGGTGGTTTCACACTGATTAGGCTGATGTCTTCCGGGAAGCTTGAATCACAAAGATACTGTGCCTCATGGGAATTCATGAAAGTGTTGACTAAAGTGCACAAAGAGCCATCTCTTCATTTTGAAGATACTCTTTTATATGCCATGGGTGAAGGGGATTATAAATTTCCCAAGAGATTTAAGTACCTGAATCTTGACTACCTCAATGGGTATATGAAAGACAATCTTGCTGAACTTCTGCGTAAAAGAATGAAAAATCCTTGTAAGGATCCTTGTGAAAAGATTTCCTTTAGTGTTGCAGATTTCCATCAATGTATATGTGAGAAGTTAAAGGCATGTGGATTTAATAGATTAAGATCATCTCCTACTGTTTCTGATGTGTTTGAAGATATCCAACTGCTAACCAGCATACATGAGGTTGCTTTACGGAGAATTTGGACAAGCTTGCCTGCAGATCTTTTGCAGTTGGCCTTTTCTTGCTACTCAGAGTTCCTTGAAGTTCTTGTAGACCACAAGAAGGTGTCCTTGGAATTCCTAGATGTCCCCAGCCGACCCCAGTTGCCTCCTTTTGTCTTCCGAAGACCTTCGTTCCGTAGTGGTAAGTGGTCGCAGAAGGTGCCGCCTAGTACTGGTTTTGTGGGTCCAGTTCTTCCCACTCCTGTTTTGCTTACTCTTCGCAAGTTACATGCTGAAGCAGAAACAGATTTATTGTCAGTGAACGATGAACTTAGTGACCAGTGCAATGAAGTCATACAGGTGGCTAGTGAAATGGCTCTATCAGGGTCCGGCCTTGATGCCCATAATGACCATGCTGTTTCACTTGCTGACAGTAAAGATGAAATATTTTCTGATACCCAAAAAGTGAATCTTTTTACTTTACATAAACCAGCTGCAATCTCTTCTAAGTTTTCTGCCATGGATCCTATACCAGAGAATTCTGTTTGTAACAATGAGAGATTTACAACCTTTATTTCCAAAACACCTGAAAAGGGGGTTGTTCCCAACAGCCAAATGGAGATGGTTGGACCAGAACTTTTTAATTCTTTGTCACCATTAGAGTTTAAGTTTGATGATCATACGATAAACTTTGGGCCGAAGGAATTGAAAACGTTCAAATTGTTGATGAGACAGTACTCAAATTTTTTGACAAAGCTTTAATACATATCAGGAAGTTCTTGAGAGTTCCGACTTTCAGAAACAGGAAGACCTTCGATATTCTTTTTCATTTTTTTTATTTCCTAACATAGAATTGTAAGGAACAACAAGTGTATAGAGCTAGAACAGAAATTCTGTTGTATATCACATCCACAAACAGAGGCACAAGATATGATAATTTAATGAAGAGGGGCTTCTTACTTGCTATCTGATGCTGTTTGTGTCTAGGAGTGGAGACAATGGTTGATCAATTGGGTAAGTTGGATTCAGTCCTTAATTTGTTGTGATGCTAGGTGAAGTGGAAGAAGAAAGCTTGGATGGTTGTGCCTTGATGTCTTAGATGCACATTTTCTTTTTTGGTACACTTGGATGCTCATTTGAGGATACAGTGCTGGGTGTACTAAGGCTCACGATGGCTTTACTGGATAGTTTTCAGTTTTGGTGTAAGGAATTTTTGCCCCTCTTTTGATTTTGTAGATTTCATAGATGAGCTCGACTTTTGTGTTGAGCATAATTTGATTGAATTCTAGAATGCCTCTTTCAGTTTATGTACATTGTCTGATTATAATTAATGCAAATAGGTCAGCGTATTTATTTTATTTTATTTATTTATTCAATTCTGGTGTAAGTCAAAGCATGTTGATGTAAAACAGAAATTTTGATACAAATGATATGGCAACTCCTTTTGAAAAATATTACAAAAGAAGAGGGAAACCAAATTCAAAAGCCAACATTATTATTTGGCAATATTCTATCTTAGAATTAGCCTAATACTGATGTCTACTACATTTAGCCAATTTTCAGCATGATAATGTTGAAAGTTTAGCCACCAGCCACCAATAAGTCTAATTTTCAGCATGATAATGTTGAAAGTTTAGCTACCAGCCGCCAAGATTTTCCAAGTATTATCATTATTTTGAAAATCTCATTAAAGTGTATCTTTTACTTTGAATTTTGTATTTCAACTATTTGTCTTCTATTGTATTGAGATGCCTATATGTAAGCTCACAATGCATTGAGCACAACTTGAATAAAAAAGAAAGCTTGTTATATATCTAGATGTGTGATACATCTCTTATTGGGTGTGATTGTCCTTGAACGTAGGTGTTATGAAGCACGGACACGGACACGCATATGGACACGGACATGGGACACGGTAATTTCTAAAAAATGGGGACACGGACACGGACACGGACACGACAGGGGACACGGCAAATTTTTTAATTTTTTTTATAAATATTTTTATTTTAATACATATTAATTATTTTATTTATTTATTATATTTTTTAAATAATGTGTTCCAATTAATTTTTTATTTAATTTTACATACATGTGTTTATTTTTTTTATTATTAATATGTATAAGTATATATTATCTTATAATATAAAGAAAGCTTGTTATATATCTAGATGTGTGATACATCTCTTATTGGGTGTGATTGCCTAGTTTTCTTTGATTTAATTACCATTTCACCTCATTATTTCTACATTTTCCTGCCTAAAATCCAGCGTGTTTTTCTTGTTTTAAAACTCAAATTTCAGCCTTTTAAACTCTACCTTAGAACACCAAAACCTGATCACAATTTGTCCTAAACCTCCCATAAACTTTCAGCCTACCTTCTCACTTTATTTAACCTATTTTAGTGTTGAAAGTTTAAAGATCTTGCATCAGTTTGGTATCAGAGCAGGTTCAGCACCATGTCTACTCGTACAGGAAGAACTTTCTGCGGGAGACTCATTGACAATCGAAGAGATGACCTACTTCTTCAGATTTGGGAGCAGATGCAAAACCTTCAGTCTCGTGTGGGTGACCTTGAAACAAGGTTTGCTCATAACGTTGCTAACCAGGCTGCCAACAATGGAGGAGAACCATCCGGAGGCATTGTTAATGGAAGTCAAATGGGGCTCTGGATCGTCGCTGATCAGGTTTGTACTCGTTTTTCCTTTCATTTTACTCTTGTCGCTGTGTCGTTGTGTCCATAGCGTGTCCAGATTTGGACACGCGTGTCCCCACAGTGTCTCTTCCGTATCCCCTGTAAAAAAATAAATTAAATTAAGGGGACACGCCAGATGCCGTGTCCCGTATGTGTCTCCGGCGTGTCCCCGTGTCCGACACCCCCACGGCTTCCATTTTGGCGTGTCCATGCTTCATAGCGTAGGTGTGATTGCCTAATTTTCTTTGATTTAATTACCATTTCACCTCATTATTTCTACATTTTCCTGCCTAAAATCCAGCGTGTTTTTCCTGTCTTAAAACTCAAATTTCAGCCCTTTAAACTCTACCTTAGAACACCAAAACCTGATCACAATTTGTCCTAAACCTCCCATAAACTTTCAGCCTACCTTCTCATTTTATTTAACCTATTTTAGTGTTGAAAGTTTAAAGATCTTGCATCAGTTTGGTATCAGAGCAGGTTTAGCACCATGTCTACTCGTACGGGAAGAACTTTCTGCGGGAGACTCATTGACAATCGAAGAGATGACCCACTTCTTCAGATTTGGGAGCAGATGCAAAACCTTCAGTCTCGTGTGGGTGACCTTGAAACAAGGTTTGCTCATAACGTTGCTAACCAGGCTGCCAACAATGGAGGAGAACCATCCGGAGGCATTGTTAATGAGGAAGAAGGCGGAGAGCAAGAGGGGCAGCAAGTGGAACAACCACGCAGTCCAATGCCAAGAGGGGAAGTGAGGGTTGAAAGACCACAACCAATGCCACAATTTCCTTTTGTTGACTGGAATAGGAACTGGCTCGAAAGGTATTGTCTTGAATCTCAAGACAACGCTGGCGATATTATCAAGAAGGTAAAGGTGGACGTACCAGATTTTGATGGGAGACTAAATCCAACAGTCTTCGTTGATTGGTTGTCTTCAATTGAAGAGTATTTTGATTGGCATGACATGTATGACGAGAGGCGAGTTCGCTTCGCAAGAATGAAGTTGGTTAGTCTTGCGAAAGTATGGTGGAATGGCATCGAAGGTAACATAAGGAGATTGAGTTAAGCATCAATTTCTTCTTGGCAATAGATGAAAGCAAAGCTTCGTGAGAAGTATATTGCGTCCTATTTACCAAGAGAAGCTTTGTGAACAACTTGTCAATCTCAAACAAGGCAATTTGTCAGTGGCAGAATACATGCAGAAGTTTGATGAGCTAAAGACTAGAAGCCAAATTAGTGAAGATCCTTGTAATACTTTGGCTAGATTCAAATCTCGTCTTAGATTTGATATAAGACGAGAGTTGCTTCGACGACCCCTTTACAGTGTGAAGCATGCGTTCCAAGTGGCTCTTAACATGGGGTACTTACGTTTGCCGCCAGTGAAGAAATCTCCTTCCCAAGTTAGGGAGGCAGCAGCAAGAAGATTTAACGATGGTAACAAGGGTACTAGAGTAGCTTCCTTCCAGCCTAATCAAAGGTTGAATGATATTAAAGGGAAGAATGTGATAGGTGACGCTCCAAGAAGGCCCGAAGGCAAAGACTTTTGTTTCGGATATGGTGGCTAAGGACATAGGGCCTACCAATGTCCAACCAAGTCCAATCTCCACCTTGAGATGGAACATGAGGAGGAACTGACTCATCAAGAAGGCCACGAGAATGATGCGACCAATGAAGAACCACAATATCATGCTGATGATTTGGAAGATTCGGATGTAGATGAGTCTTTTGCCATGGTGGTTCGTCGCATTCTTGCCACTCCAAAGACTGAGAAGGAAGACTGGAGAAAGACTACCACTTTCCAGACATTAGTTACTTGTGGAAAGGAACTACGCAAGCTGGTCATCGATGGAGGAAGTTGCATGAATGTAGTATCGAGTTCAACAGTTGAAAGACTAAATTACGTACAAAGCCACATCCCTAGCCATATCGTGTTGCATGGATCAACAACACCACTATACCGGTAAATCAATGATGTTTAATCTTTCTTACTTTCGGTAAATATACAGATTCTATTTGGTGCGATGTTGTTCCCATAAATGTTACACACATATTATTGGGTTGACCTTGGCTCTTTGATCGTGATGTGTATCATTGTGGAAAGGAAAATACTTACCACTTTCTGTGCAACAAAGATGAAATCACTCTTTACCCAAAGAGTACCGAAGAACTGAACAAATTAAAGGAAAAGAAGCCAAAACATGTTGAAAAGAAGAGATAACAAGCTGCCACCGAGAAGAAACCTCTTCAATTACTTACCAGGAAGAAGTTTGAGCAAGAAAGCAATGAAGTTGGGGTTATCTATGCTGTGGTGACCACAGAAGTGAGCAAAACAGTAGCTGTCCAGCCTAAGGAAACGCCTCAAGAAGTGATCCAACTCCTCGAAGATTTCTCTGATATTGCCCAGAAGACTTACCAACTGATTTACCACCCATGTGCCACATCTAGGATGCAATTGATTTGGTTCCTGGTGCACCACTACCCAACTTGCCAGCTTATCGATTGAATCCTAGTGATCATGCCAATTTGAAGAAACAAGTGGAAGAGCTTTTGTCAAAGGGATATATCAGAGAAAGCTAAAGTCCATGTGCGGTACCAGCATTGTTGACACCAAAGAAGGATGGAAGTTGGCGAATGTGCGTAGATAGTCGTGCCATCAACAAAATCATCGTTAAATATTAGTTCCCAATTTTGCAGCTTGACGACATGCTAGATATGATTGCCGGAGCAACTATCTTTTCAAAGATAGATCTCAAGAGCAGTTACCACCAAGTTCGCATACAACCTGGAGATGAATGGAAAACAACTTTTAAGACCAAAGATGGACTGTACGAGTGGCTAGTCATGCCTTTTGGGTTATGTAATGCACCCAACACTTTCATGCGAATCATGACGCAGGTACTCCAACTTACCACTACCCAACTTGCCAGCTTATCGAAAGAAGCCTAGTGATCATGTCAATTTGAAGAAACAAGTGGAAGAGCTTTTGTCAATGGGATATATCAGAGAAAGCTAAAGTCCATGTGCGGTACCAGCATTGTTGACACCAAGGAAGGATGGAAGTTGGCAAATGTGTGTAAATAGTCGTGCCATCAACAAAATCATCGTTAAATATTGGTTCCCAATTTCGCAGCTTGACGACATGCTAGATATGATTGCCGGAGCAACTATCTTTTCAAAGATAGATCTCAAGAGCAGTTACCACCAAGTTCGCATACAACCTGGAGATGAATGGAAAACAACTTTTAAGACCAAAGATGGACTGTACGAGTGGCTAGTCATGCCTTTTGGGTTATGTAATGCACCCAACACTTTCATGCGAATCATGACGCAGGTACTCCAACTTTTTGTTGGTCAATTCCTGGTTGTATACTTTGATGATATATTGATTTATAGCAAGGCCAAGGAGGAACATCTTTTTCATCTCTGACAAGTAATGAGGGTTCTCCGACAAGAAAAACTCTACATTAATATGAAAAAATGTTCCTTCATGACTTTTAGAGTAGTGTTTTTGGGCTTTGTTGTGTTCACTAGGGGAGTGAAAGCAGACCCAGAAAAGGTTAAAGCCATCCTCGACTGGCCTGCACCCACTATCGTGCATGAAGTAATGAGTTTTCATGGGTTGGCTACCTTTTATCGACGATTCATCCAAAACTTCAGCACCATTATGGCACCAAGCACTTATTGCATGAAGAAAGGCCAATTCACATGGACAAAGGCATCTTCCAAAGCCTTTGAAGAAATCAAGGATCGTATGGTTCAAGCTCTAGTATTACACCTACTAGACTTTGCCAAAGTGTTTGAAGTAGCTTGCGATGCCTCTCATGTTGGCGTAAGAGGTGTCCTTAGCCAAGAGGGCCATCCGGTGGCAATCTTTAGTGAAAAACTAAACGATGCCAAGCAAAAATACTCCACCTATGACAAGGAGTTTTACGCGGTGGTACAAGCCCTACGGTATTGGCAGCATTATCTTATTTCCAAGGAATTTGTTCTCTATTCTGACCATGAGGCTCTCAAGCATATCAACAGCAGAAAACGATGAACCCGAGGCACGAGAAATGGGTCGAGTTTCTTCAAACTACACTTTCGTCATCAAACACAAAGCAGGCATTGAAAACAAGGTTGCTGATGCTCTCAGTCGGTTAGTGTATGTGCTTACTACAATGTTCGTGAAAGTTGTGGGATTTGAAAATTTGGAAAAAGAGTACCCCACGTGCAAAGATTTCAGCACTATACATGCTGAATTACTTGCTGGAAAACAATGTGATCATCCGGATTTCTCCCTACAAGATGGTTACTTGTTCAAAGGGCATCGTCTATGCTTGCCTTCTACATCTATTCGTGAATAGGTTACTTGGGAATTACATGGAAGGGGTCACTTTGGGTGAGACAAAACAATTGCTATAATATAGGAAAGATTCTTTTGGTCCAGTCTTAAGCATGATGTTGCTGTGATGGTTTCCTAATGTTGTGTTTGTCAATTGGAAAAGGGGAGAAAGAAGAACACAGGTCTCTACATGCCTCTTCCAATCCCTCATGAGCCTTGGCAAGACCTGAGTATGGACTTTGTCCTTGGGTTACCAAAGACCATTAGAGGACATGATTCCATATATGTTATCGCTTCTCAAAAATGGCGAACTTTATCCCCTGCTCTAAAACAAAAGATGTCGTGTGTGTGGCCAAGTTGTTCTTTCAAGAAGTGGTGTGACTCCATGGGCTTCCCAAAACAATTGTGTCAAATCGAGATGTCAAATTTACCAGTTACTTTTGGCAGACATTATGGCGTCTTATGAATACACATCTAAAGTTCTCATCTGTTTTCCATCCACAAACTGATGACTAAATAGTTGTCAATAGAAGCCTTGGAAATCTACTTCGCTGCTTAGTAGAAGATAAGTTGTCAACTTGGGATTTGATCTTGCCTATGGCTGAATTCGAGTACAATAGCTCTATCAACAGAAGCATCGATCGTAGCCCTTTTGAAATCGTGTTAGGCATGCAACCAAGAAAGCCAATTGACTTGGTCCCTTTGTCTCATTCTGGTCGACATTAGTGTGGAAGCAAATAAATTTGCTGAGCACGTTGGAGCAATTCATGCTGATGTATGTCGTAAAATTCCTACTAGTTATGATAGCTACAAAAGTCAAGCAGATTTACGTTGTCGCCATGTTGAATTTGAAGTTGGAGATAGAGTTATGGTGCGTGTTCGACCTGAGCTTTTTCCAACCAGTAAGTATAAAAAGCTCCAATACCAAAGTGTTGGTCCATATAAAATTCTTCACAAGATTAATTCAAATGCTTATGTTTTGGAATTACCAGATGACATGGGAATTAGCAACATTTTTAACATTGAAGACCTAACCCTCTATCGTGGTCATGTTGATATCTTGTTTGCCGATGTTGCTACTACTCGCCTTCCTCTAGCTACTAACATTCGTGATGAGATAGAAAATGTTGTGGATACTAATGTTATTGCAATTCGGAGTGGTGGGTACCAAAAGTACTTGGTGAAGTGGAAAAATAGACATTTGTCAAATTGCACTTGGATTTTTTATGATGAATTTCAAAGGATCGATCGAGATTTGTACGAGAAGTACCATTCTTTCAACTCGCCAGAGTCGAGTTTTCCCAAGCCAGGGAGAAATGATGCAAATGATATGGCAACTCCTTCTTGAAAAATATTACAAAAGAAGAGGGAAACCAAATTCAGAAGCCAACATTATTATTTGGCAAGATTCTACCCTAGAATTAGCCTAATAATGATATCTACTACATTCAACCAATTTTCAGTAGGATAATGTTGAAAGTTTAGCCACCAACCACCAAGATATTCCAAGCATTATCATTATTTTGAAAATCTCATTAAAGTGTATATTTTACTTTGAATTTCGTATTTCAACTATTTGTCTTCTATTGTATTGAGATGTCTATAAATATGTAAGCTCACAATGTACTGAGCACAACTTGAAGAAATAAAAAAGCTTGTTATATCTCTAGATGTGTGATACATCTCTTCTTGGGTGTGATTGCCCTTGAACGTATGTGTGATTGCCTAGTTTTCTTTGCTTTAATTACCATTTCACTTCATTATTTCTACTACGCTTTCCTGCCTAAAATCTAGCCTATTTTTCTTGTCTTAAAACTCAAATTTCAGCTCTCTAAACTCTACCTTAGAACACCAAAACCTAGTTACAATTTGTCCTAAACCTCCCATAATCATTTAGCCTACCTTCTCACTTTATTTAACCTATATTGGTGCTGCATCAAATTTCCAACTTGGTTTTTTAAAGTTAGAGATTCATTTCCCTTTGCAAAACACATCCCCCTCAATTGTACTAGGCCTCGTTTGGGAAGCGAACATTTTAGCCAAAAAGTCAAAAAGTTACTAAAAAAGCCAATAAGCTTATAAATTTCACCCTACAAACCTATGTACAGTATCTTCACGTGATGTGTGGCAGATGTAGTGTAAAAAGACCATTTTGCCCCTCATTGATTTTCTTTATTTCGTTTTCACCCCTGCTTTATATCAAACGCTGATGGGAATATTTTCAGAGCTATTATCACAGAGGGTGTACTATCTAGAGCTATTCAGCTACATGAAGATGAAAAGGGTCCTTCTTTAACGCCAGAACATAGTAGAAACTTTGATCTGAAGAGAAAGAAAAACGAAGCGACGACGACAGTTCGCGAAGACCAATAGAAAAGCAGTCCATCCTCCGACGATCCCCCCAACCACAGGTATGGTCTTCTTCGCTCTCTCTCTCTCTCTCTCTTCAACTTCTCTTCTTTCTGTTTCGCTATGTAACCATGAGTCGTATGTTCTGTTTGTGATATATGTATGAACTCTCCCTCGTGCTCTGTGTGTGTGTGTGTGTGTCTAGCGTTTTGTCTGACCACTTTCCTGTTTGAATGTCTTCAAAATTCAGACTTGGGTAATATTTTCAGAAAGTCCCCTACATACTGCCATGTTGGGGGTTTTAAGTCTTCCTTTGAACTACCGAGAGCAGTTTACAAATAAGCGGGTTGTTTGGTGGTGGTGGGGGGGTGTGTGGATCTGATAACCATGACTTGTATGCTCTGTTTTTTGTATATGTATGAACTCTGTCTCTGTCTCTGTCTCTATCTCTGTCTCTCTCTCTCTCTCTCTCTCTTCCTCTGTGTGTCCCACCACTTGCCAATTTCAATTTGTCTTCTAAAAATAAATTACTTTTTGTTTGGGTAATTAAAAAGAAAGTCCCCTAAACAGAAGAGCACAATTTGCATCAGACATGAAGTTTTTGATTTATAGAATTCATGAATGCTTGATCCGCACATATGTTTCAATACAAATCCTTGACATACAAAAAAAAAAAAAAACAGACCACATGTAGCAGCACAAGGAAACCTTTATATCTTGTGCTTGGGCTCGCCATAAAACTTTGCAAATTAAGGGTGTAGGAATAGGGATTCTGAAATTGTGTAGCAAGGAAAGGGGGGGAAAAAAAGTAAGGAGAAGGAAAATGAGTCTTTAACTTTTAAACTACAGGGTCGTGTACTAGAGCATCTCCAAATCCTTATTTTGCTGACAGTGAGCTACTGCTTAGCATATGATTTGGTCAGCCCTTTATCCAATATACATATATATATTATATGGAGCATTTTCTTAAACAAATATACTTCTAAACTTTATGTCCAATATCTGTGCCATAGTTTATTTTCATGATTGAACAAAACTATTATTTTATTTATTTATTTTTTTACTTGGTCTTTGGTAAGTGTTGGGTCTTCTGCTAATGTTTCATGGCTTTACTTTTTCTGTTAGAGAAATAAACTGAAATGTAGAAACCCCATTTTTTATTTGGTGTGTATTTTGTTGTGACATTATCTTTTTCCAATTTTATACACTGTCAATCTTCAAGGAGCATCCCAAATGTATTTTGTTTTGACATTATCTTTTTCTAATTTTTCTATGGTATTCCGGGATTTAAATGTTCTGTGGGGGGGGGGGGTTGTTTTTTTTTTTTACTTAAAAGTGGATAATTTGTTTTTTTGGGGAAAAGTTACCACAAGAAAATTATGTCCATAACAAAAGTGTCACACCCATTCACCTATTCTTGTTGTGCTTGTCATGTCCTGAAACAAGTCACGAAAGAAACCATGGCCTCGTTTATGTCAGCTGCCACATCAACACAACCAGGTTGTATGTGTGCTTGTGGCTACGGACACTGTGTTGTAAAGATTTCTCGTTCTGCAAGAAACCCTGGTCGTGCGTACTACCAATGCCCTCGTGGAGTGGTGAGTACAAGCACGTTTGCTTTTACATTTCCTTCTGAAACCGTCACTAATATATTTTTTAACCTCAGCCATGTGTCAGTTGGATTGGGTGGTGTGACGAATATGGGCGCCAAAGGGCTGCTGAGAATGACACAGAGAATGTCGCTCGTTTTGAGGGTCGTTTCAGTGATATTGAACAAACTTCGCGTGTGCTTACAGTAGTGACGTGTGCTGTGCATCGTTGTCATTATTTTGTTGTTTTGGATGTGATATATGTAACCGTGCTGTGACCTTACCCTATTGTTATTAAAGGTATTATGTTTTGTGGCCCAAAAAAAATTATTAAATTATGTTTTGTTCGTAAACATGTATTTGTTATATATTTCCGCAACCGTTAGTTTTGGTTTCAAATACTAATGTCGTTAAATGAATCTATTGCGCTATGTTTTGTTTCAAATACCACATTTCTGACATAAAAGGTGTTCGTGATATTGCTAATGCTTGTATTGTGAGTGTATAAATATTTTTACGTTGGTTCCCGTTACACGTTGTTGTTATAGTCGCATGGTGTCACATCGATCTGCGCTGCGTACCCCTTCTGGCAAAGGGAAATGACAACAACCCTATCATAAAGCAACTTGGGATGGGGAGTCGACACAGATTTTCTTGGAACTGGTCGTGAAGGAAATTGAAGCAGGAAACCGGCCACACATGTCAATCACTCCGAACGGGTACCGTTCGTGGTCTAAGACATTTGAGGCAGCAACTGGGCGGCTGCATTCACTGAAACAACTTAAAAACAAGTACAATTTATTGAAGAGTGAGTGGCGTGCGTGGTGTAAGCTAATGGATTGTCGGAAATGCCCAACTGGAATTGGCTTTGACCAAGTTACTGGGTTGTTCACTACGTCGGCTGATTGGTGGGCTAAAATGGAGAATGTAACACTTTACATTTTGTTTTCCCTGTCCATTATTACAGAACTAATATCTCAATTTTTGTATGTATACCATGCTTTCCTATGTAGTTTAAAACGTCGTATGTTTACAACTTTAAAGAATTTGGGATGGTGTGGCCAGGATTACGAAATATTTTTGGGATGGTCAAAAAAGGTGAACAACATTTATTTGTCAAAACACTTGTGTATTTTTACCTAAATGCTTTGCTGTTATACTTTTTTTGAGCTAACAAATATTACATTTCAATTTGTAGCTATTATACTTTCTTCAAAGGTTGTCAAATGCATGTTAACAATTAACTTCATTGTGAAATACATCTAACATCTTCATTACACAACCCATATGTGGTTGTCTTACAGATTTGGTTGAGAAATTGTGGTCAAGTAAACATCAATGCAACTGGTGTTGACTATGTTATGGCAACACCAGACATGATATTGCATAGTTGAGTTGCTTATGTGGCAATGTTCCTTGATTTATGAGAGTGAGGTCTGGTGATGACGTGAGAGCTTGGCCTGAATTGGGGAAGGAGGGTAGGTTGAGTAGAAGCACTAACACAAAGCTTAATATATGATGTTATCCTCTTAATCGTAAGTGAGCAGGACACCAAAACAGTAAGGCTTATATTGGATAAAGATCAATTCAACTATTTCAAATGATTGGGAGTAACCTATGTAGCTAGGATTTAGGTAATGGTATGGGTACCTTAATGGAAAAAAAACTTTTAAAAAATAGGATTCAAGTCCAAACTTTTTATTTTTTTGAAAATTAAAGGAAAGATGAAAAGAAATTAAGGAACCCCAAGTCTAAGTACAAATGGATCATCTAGTGGCAGCATAGTGGCTTGGTAGGTGGAAATTGGAATGCAGTGAGTGCTCCTAAAATACCTATTTAGGAGAAATCTGAGATCATAGTTTGTAGAAATCTGAGATCAAAATCAATGAGTGCTCCTAAAATACCTAAAATCTAAGATCAAAATAACATGTTTTTGTTGATCATAACATGTTTTTGTTATTAGAATGCAGTGAGTGCTCCTAAAATACCTAAAATAACATGTTTTTGTTGATCATAGTTTGTAGAAATCTGAGATCAAAATTAGTTGTTGAGATGAGACAAACAAAAGCTCCCATCCTGTATAGTATTATCTTAGTTATAGTTTAATGCATGCTGTTAGACCAGCAAGCTCTGGAACATATGAGTTATTGGCTAGCTCATATGACAATGTTGCTTAAAAAAAAGAAAAAAATGGTGATAATTTGAGCTTGGGGCTCAAATGCAGTGACTGCTAGATTGAACAGAAGTAGTACAGAATCAATCTAACGTGTGAAAATGTTCTATGCTTCTAACACTAACTAAAATTGGCATGGATCAATTCCGTAACTCTAATAAAGTTTGTTGCATTATGATCTGTACGTCTTACCAACACAGTTGATTGCTAGATTCCAACTGACCAATCCAACTGATTGCTAGATTCCAACTGACCAATCCAAACAATAACCAACTTAGTTTGTCTTACCAACACAGTTGTTTGTCTTACCAGATGCAAAATTGATTTGTTCAGTGTAGCATAACAGATTTGTTCAGTGTACCAGATGCAAAACTGAAAGCAGGAACTTGTTTGTCTTACCAACACAGTTGCATTGATTTGTTCAGTGTAGCATACTTTACCTCGTTCAATATTTTAGCATTTCATTCTCTATTCAGATTTTAATTTTGCTATTTTTGCACCAACTGGAATTGAATTTATTCCATGTCAATACAATAATGCTATTTACATTGTGTTGATTTACAGATTGACAATGCATATTGCAAATTCAGAACCAAAACCTTGGACCATCCGGATTTGATGGAGCGTGTCTTCACTGGCGCTGTGGCTACGGGAAAAAATGTATGGGCACCCAGCGAGACTCGTAACCCAATGGAGTTGGACAGAGAGTCCGACAGTCCAGAATTTTCCAGTGATAGCAATGAATTAGGCGTATCGGAAATGGTTGACATGATGAACTCCGCCAACATCAATGCCACGGGTAGTGGAAGCAAGCGGAAGCATTTCTCGGCCAAAACATTGCAAAACAAGCGCATTACCGGGGCTGCAGCGTTGGCAAGCAGTATGGACGACTTGGTAAATTCTGTGAAGACTCAGAGCAAGGAACTAACTATCAACCATGTTGTCGAGGGGCACAGTTACACTATGGGCTAGGCTGTTGGACAGCTGTATGAAATACAGGGACTAGACCCCGCCGATCCACTTCTCCATTTTGGAGTCATGCTCATGGAGGTTCCGAACAATCGGAAAATGGTTATGAGTATTCCCACGGACCAAGGCATAATCGGGTGGCTACAAGCGAAGAAACAAGACAAAGAAAGGAATCGGGGTATCACTCTTGTGAGTCTGCTGCGCAATGAAGGAATTCGGTTTTAAATCCGCCCGGGAAACAACTCTGAAATTTGTTTAATTTCAGTTGAATTGTGAACTGTTTTTTTTTCTCGTGTTTCATTTCAATTGAATTGTGGTTTGACAATGGATTGGGCAGGGGTCATGGCTGTGGACCCGTTGTCCTTAACTTGACTTGTGATATGTTTGGCTTTACATTTTGTTTTGTTATGCTATGAATGTTGCAGGGTTGGAGTAAATGTGGTAATCCATTTTTACGCCATTTTTCGGATTTGCAATGTGTTTGCACAGGTTGTTCATGTCAAATTATGTACAATGTGGTATTCCATTAAAATATGTACAATGTGGTTTCTGTGTGTTGCACTTATGAAATTAATTATTTATTAAAAGTAATGAAATTATGAAATGATTAAAATTATGAAAAATGCATGTTGGTTTAAGACACGTTTGTAATTGTTTGTGATTTATGACATTTTTTGGTACAACATGATTGGTAGGGGTTTCAACATAAAAGTTCATTATTTACAAAATTTGCCTTACATTCACATTTTTCATATGAAATTTCATGCTCCCAGCATGTGCTTAATACTGCCATCACTACTAGTTGATAATGTTTTGTGGTAATCGTTGTAGATATGAACAACGACGATGACGACATGGCACAAATGAATCAAATGTTAGAGGATGTTGCAGCTCTCGCAATATAGTGGCAGCATGAAATGAATTGTGCATATGTTGAAGCCTACAGAATTGCCACTGACTATTACATGGCGTACGTTCTTAAAGTCCCATGCCGAACTTCCATATTGTCAGGGAGGGCATGGATTGCGGAATTATACAATAGTCACAGTGGCCGCTTCCAGTACGAATTGTGCATGCCCAAACATGTGTTCATTCGGTTATGTACGACATTGGTAAATGACTTCCAGTTGCGTGTACCCGAGCATACGCACGGCTTGCACGCAGAGGAGAGTGTTGCAATATTCATTCATGTGCTTAAAAACTTGCCAAACCGGGAGTTACAAGAACGATTCCAACATTTTGGTGAAACTATTTCACGCCATTTTCATACCGTCTTGAAAGTAATGAAAAAATTCATTGTTGCTCACTCCAGGCCTCCTGCTAATTTCCAGATGCACATGCATCCCCATCTGCAATCTCAACCACAATATATGCCATTCAAGGTGTGGAAAAATATTTTGTAATGTTTTGAGACATGGCACAAATGAATCAAATGTTAGAGGATGTCGCAGCTCTCGCAATATAGTGGCAGCATGAAATGAATTGTGCATATGTTGAAGCCTACAGAATTGCCACTGACTACTACAAGGCGTACGTTCTTAAAGTCCCATGCCGCACTTCCATATTGTCAGGGAGGGCATGGATTACGGAATTATACAATGGTCACAGTGGCCGCTTCCAATACGAATTGTGCATGCCCAAACATGTGTTCATTCGGTTATGTACGACATTGGTAAATGACTTCCAGTTGCGTGTACCCGAGCGTCCACACGGCTTGCACGTAGAGGAGAGTGTTGCAATATTCATTCATGTGCTTAAAAACTTGCCAAACCGGGAGTTACAAGAACGATTCCAACATTTTGGTGAAACTATTTCACGCCATTTTCATACCGTCTTGAAAGTAATGAAGAAATTCATTGTCGAGCACTCCAGGCCTCCCGCTAATTTCCAAATGCACATGCATCCCCATCTGCAATCTCAACCACAATATATGCCGTTCAAGGTGTGGAAAAATATTTTGTAATGTTTTGGAAAATGCTCGGTATGAACATGGTCAGTAATCTTATCATTGCATTTATTTTATTAATATATATGATTGCTTAGGTGCATTGGATGAGACACATGTGCCAGCATGCATAAGGGAGTCAGAAGCAGCCCCATATTTCAGCCGAAAGGGGTGTTACACCCAGAATATTTTGGCGGTCTGTGATTTTAACATGTGCTTCGTGTTTGTCTCGTGCGGGTGGGAAGACAGCATGCACGACAGCTGGGTTTTAAGCAATGTAACGGAGGATCCACCTTACAATTTTCCAACTGCAACTGACGGTACGTACACCCGAATCCACAATACAATTTTTTATTTATATATTTTTTAACATATGTATATAAATAAAATTTTTAAAAATACTAATATTTAGAATAAAATGTCAAGGGAATTTTTAAGTTACAGAAAGTAATAGTGAATTTGTTTTGAAAATGAAGTGACTACAACAAATTATATTTTTATGTATGAAAATTTTATGTATAATTAGGATCATGCATGATTTCTAATGAATTTCTATTTTGGCTTGGAGTATTCGGTAAGTTTTATGCTTTAGCATCCTCGCATGTGTGTGAGTGACTGCCATGAATAGCATGCTTACCATGAGGCTATGTGCTTCTATGATATAACTACCTGAATGCCTGTGGGTGAAGGCTGGGTTATCTGAATTGGAGTAAATCATTAAATGTTTTAAAGCCTACCTACGGGTAACAAACCCTCTTTCAAAAACAAGCATGAAATGTTTTGTTCCAATTCGGGTGACCCAGTCTATACTTGTATGCTGTGAGCATCACATAGTAACCTAGGCTAATAACCGGAATAAGAATTCACAATGTTTTCAAAAATTGATATCATGATTAGTAGAGGCCGGTCTATGACCGGGCGAGCGGGGGTGCTCACGAAGTGACCTTCCCCAATCGTACCCAAGTTCCCGAGCCGAGGCAACTTTGGTGATGACGGACACGTGGCCTTTTGGCACCGAGTCAGGGTTTCCTAAATTTCCCAAAATAAAATATTTAGGTGGCGACTCTGTATCTGGCAAAGCAGTCCATGTTTGGCACTTCTTTCAAAAATCAGTTTTTCTCAAAACGATTTGCCGGATTTGGACTCTTTGGTTCAGATTTAGAACCGTGACTACGAAAGTCGAGTCCGAGCTGTGGCGAGGTCCCCCGCGGGCTTGTTACAGTGACGAAAATATATTCCTCACTAATAATTTTATAATTGGTGACAAATTTTTTTCTCACCAAAAGTCTCAAAATTTTGGCGCCACCAAAAAAATATTAGTGGAAAACTTTCGGTGACGAAACTTATTTTTTCCTCACCTAAAAATAAGTATTTATTGACGAAAATAAATTTCGTCACCTATTATTTTTATTTTTCTATTATATGTGACAAAATTTTGTAATTCGTCATGAATTATTCTTATTTAGTGACAAAATTTATTTTCTTCACTACTTTTCGTCACCATAGGTTACTTTTGTTGTAGTGATAGGTGAATCCCTTATCTCGGCACAACAAACCGGTGACCTATAAGGATGCCCGTAAAGAGCTTCAAAAGATTCCATCTCAATGCTAGCTCGATAGTTATAATTATAGGCAAACTCGGCTAATGGTAAATGCTTCTCCCAAGACCCTTTGAAGTCTAACACACAAGCCCTTAACATGTCTTCCAAAATTAGAATGGTGCGCTCGGATTGTCCATCAATTTGAGGGTGGTAGGCCAAATCTTTCCGTGGTCCCACACATGCATGATTTTGGTGTTCTCTGCTGCAGCAGGCAGATATAGTGCATCTGGAGGAATCTCCAGGTTGCCAGCAACATCTGTCTTGGAGAGCTCGTTTTCAAAGTACTATGTTCCAAGGCTATACCACTAGTAAAGGTATTGTGGAAAAATCATGCTTTGGAGGAAGCTACTTGGGAGCGGGAGGATGATATGAAAATTCAATATCCACATCTTTTTCATGGTATGAACTAGACTAAACAAATAAATAAATTTCATGGACGAAATTTCCTTTAGGGGGGTTGAATTACAATATTCCCAACAATCATCTAGAGCCAAACACACTCCTATGTCAAACACTATTTAGGATATCTTAACCCAACTCCAAACTTGATAGTAGGTGTGACCAAACATCCCATTTCAACACCAAAAAAAAAAGTGCAGATTTTTTTTGTTTTTGTTTACATCGTTGTCTTCATGCTTTCCTCTCTAATGCTTTCCTCTCTAACTTCTCTCTCATTTTCCTCTACTTTCTTCGTGGCCAAAAACCACACCCTTGCTCCACCCTTACACCACCACCTTAACCCACCATCTCCACCACCGCCGCCCACCTTATCTCGCCGAAAAAAAAAGGGTCCGGTCGGCCACTCCTTAAATCCATCCGAAAATAGCACAATAGAAGTACCAACTCTAGATTTTTCTTAATCTTTTGAAGAATCAAAGTATGAGGTTTATTTTCTTGATGGATTAGAGGCTTGTAATTGGTAAGAATCTTTCTTTAAAAGTTTAGTTTAAGGTTTTACATATTTTGAGTTAGAGATGATGAAATTTTTTTATATTTTAGATCTATTATGATTTGGGGTTTGATTGTTGAATTTTATACTCTCAATTAGTTTCTATGAATGCTTTACATGTTGAAAAATGATGAATTTGATGGTTGTTTTGGAGACTAAGATTTTGGGTTAATCTAGGGTTTGAATGTGATGTAAAAATTGGGGATTTTGGTGTTAGGAAATTTATATGTTGAAATTGATTTGATAAATGGTGGATTGGATATCTCTATGTTCTATGGAGGAATTTTATAAATGATTGAAGAGATTTTACTTAAGTTGTTGAGTTTATAAAAAATGTTGATTTTTGACTTTTGTAGTTAATTGATGGTGGTATTGTGCATATAAATTGATTGGATATTTAAAAGGCTACTAACTCAAAGATGTACAAAGGATGGGTGTTGTGGAGATTGGATAAGTTATTTGTTTGGGTGACTTGAAGTTGGAGGAGTTCTTTAGCTTGTCATTCCTTAGCATAATTTATTTAGGATCATTTTTGTAGATGTTGTAATTTTCATTGAAAGCTTTTTCCTAATTTTAGGTCCTATTTATTAATTGTTAGGATTGGAGGAAGGCGTCTTCACACCTCTTGGGAATTAATTTGTAGAGTCTCAATCTACGCTTTTACTATTTTTGGAGGTGAGTATACTTACCATGGAAATTACCTTACCTCTATCTTTATTACAAAGTTTGAAGATAATTTTGAATTAAAGGAGGTGAATGATACATTTCATCATGATATATGTATAAAAAGAAAAATCTATAAATCTATAAATCTATTGAGGCTAATTGTTGAGTTTAAATAAATATATGATTTCATTTGTATAATGAAGCACTAATTTTTTTATGAGAATTTATTTAAGTTGAGTCCTTCAAATTTTATGATGATGATTGAATGACAATGAAACGTTGTACAAGGGTATTTTTTTTTCTGTTTTGATCATATAACAAAATATAGCCTTTGGGGCCACAAGGGCCAAAATGCTTTGGGGTCATAGGGACCGAAATGTTTTAAGGACCATATGGGTCGTTGTATATATAAGGGGTCCAGGGGACCGAAACATCGAAATGAGAATTGAAGTGCTACGTTGACATGAATTATGTTCCTATGGTTATGTTTTGGGTAACAGTACCGTCACCACCTAAGTCGCGAGGTAACGCGACCCTAAGGCTATGTAGTGGTTCGTATGATGGACATGAAATCTTAACGCATTGAAAAGTTGTATTTTTGTTTACTTTCATTATTTTTATTTTTATTTTGTATAAATTTCAGTCCAATTAAGCTCTTATGTTTATTATCCTTATTTTGAACCCAATTGGAAGGAGCAATTTTTATAACTCCATGGTATTGGTATACTCATTGGGCTTTAGCTCATTCTTTTAAATATATATATATATATATATTTTCAGATTCATAGACTTTTGTGTGGCTCGCCTCAACTTGGAAGACTAGAATTTTTTTTGAAGGATCAAAGGTGGGCATCTTGTAGTTGAGGTTTTGCTTAGGGTCATTCTAGGATGTAAGTTTAACTTCTTTTTTTATGAAAAAGGTTGATTGTAAATAATTGCTTATGAAGTTGGATGTATTGATGGATTCGTGAATAGTATGCATTATTTTTGGGGAGGAAATGCTTCGGAACTATCTTGTAGCATGATAATACTTTTTGTCTTTGAATAGATCATCTCATATATGTTGGGCAATTGAAAGGTCTTATGCACTTTTGGTGATGTGGTGATGTGATGTAAGAATTATACAGGAATTGTGGTGTAAAGGTGCTATAGCGTTTGAGGCGCACCCTCTTGGCGGGGTTTTGCCTTGCCAAGATTGGGTCGTTACAGCATGAAATTGTATTTCATAGAAGGTAAGGCCTACTCTAAGTTGTAGCTTTACAATGACATGGCATATAAAAAGCATTTGGTTATTATTATTAGTAAAACACATTCCTAGAGCATCTTGCCCTTTTTTTTTTCTATTAGTAAGGTTGTCAAAAGGTATCAACCAAGCCAAAACTTGAGTTTGATAGTAGGGGCACACATTAGCATGCCAACAACATATAAAGGCTTTTGTTGCTTGCTTAAAAAACTTAAAACTAAAAACTAAAAAAAAAAGCCATATAATTCAACTCATTAAACACATAGTCTAGAACAAAACGCATATATGTATGTGTGTGTACATAGTGTGCATTTCATAAGTAAACTAGCATTTGATACGCAAAAGACAATAAATAAACAAGAGAAAAAGGACAAAATGAATTAAAAATCATTAAGCAAATATAATCTAAACCAGATACACAAACACACACAAATATAATCATTTATTTCATCATATATTGTAAAACTACATATAAATCCAATCCAAGATTACTTTGAGCTACAAATTTTCTATAGATTCAATACAAACAGATAATTTATTATTTTTTAAATATATATTCCACAATCATTACCACAGGATCCACAATTACGTTAAAGTCCCCATGTTTTGAAAAATAGGTTTTAAATTTTAACTAGGGCTAAAAAAATAGACCATAACCATTTCCAACTCCTAGAATAGAAAGCAAACTTCAAATGGGGAATGACCATATTATATGAACCCAACTGTCTTTGTATTTTCATTCCAAAAAAAACAAAAATTGTCTTAGTATTTTTGGGATATTTTTGGTTTTAGACCAAGAAATAAACAAAACATTATTAGCACTACGAATTGCGGAGCTCTTTTCGTTGATAAGGTTTTCAAAAGGGCACGGTTGGAAAATAAAACGAGTAATGCCATGTAAATATAAAATTCATACATAAAATTTATTCTGAATGATATGATTGCTCAAGCATGTTGTTTTCGTATTGTTTTTGTGACAAATTCTATACAACAATTATGTTTAAATGTGTGCATTTGATAATTGAAAATGGAAGATCCAATGTCTCCCCCATGTAAAATTGCACTTGTAAACCTTGCAAAACCCAGATTTGATGCAAATGATTTGGCAACTCCTTTTGAAAAATATTACAAAAGAAGAGGGAAACCAAATTCAAAAGCCAACATTATTATTTGGCAAGATTCTACCCTAGAATTAGCCTAATAATGATGTCTACTATATCCAGCCACCTTTTAGCATGATAATGTTGAAAGTTTAGCCACCAACCACCAAGATATTCCAAGCATTATCATTATTTTGAAAATCTCATTAAAGTGTATATTTTACTTTGAATTTCGTATTTCAACTATTTGTCTTCTATTGTATTGAGATGTCTATAAATATGTAAGCTCACAATGTACTGAGCACAACTTGAAGAAATAAAAAAGCTTGTTATATCTCTAGATGTGTGATACATCTCTTCTTGGGTGTGATTGCCCTTGAACGTATGTGTGATTGCCTAGTTTTCTTTGCTTTAATTACCATTTCACTTCATTATTTCTACTACGCTTTCCTGCCTAAAATCTAGCCTATTTTTCTTGTCTTAAAACTCAAATTTCAGCTCTCTAAACTCTACCTTAGAACACCAAAACCTAGTTACAATTTGTCCTAAACCTCCCATAATCATTTAGCCTACCTTCTCACTTTATTTAACCTATATTGGTGCTGCATCAAATTTCCAACTTGGTTTTTTAAAGTTAGAGATTCATTTCCCTTTGCAAAACACATCCCCCTCAATTGTACTAGGCCTCGTTTGGGAAGCGAACATTTTAGCCAAAAAGTCAAAAAGTTACTAAAAAAGCCAATAAGCTTATAAATTTCACCCTACAAACCTATGTACAGTATCTTCACGTGATGTGTGGCAGATGTAGTGTAAAAAGACCATTTTGCCCCTCATTGATTTTCTTTATTTCGTTTTCACCCCTGCTTTATATCAAACGCTGATGGGAATATTTTCAGAGCTATTATCACAGAGGGTGTACTATCTAGAGCTATTCAGCTACATGAAGATGAAAAGGGTCCTTCTTTAACGCCAGAACATAGTAGAAACTTTGATCTGAAGAGAAAGAAAAACGAAGCGACGACGACAGTTCGCGAAGACCAATAGAAAAGCAGTCCATCCTCCGACGATCCCCCCAACCACAGGTATGGTCTTCTTCGCTCTCTCTCTCTCTCTCTCTTCAACTTCTCTTCTTTCTGTTTCGCTATGTAACCATGAGTCGTATGTTCTGTTTGTGATATATGTATGAACTCTCCCTCGTGCTCTGTGTGTGTGTGTGTGTGTCTAGCGTTTTGTCTGACCACTTTCCTGTTTGAATGTCTTCAAAATTCAGACTTGGGTAATATTTTCAGAAAGTCCCCTACATACTGCCATGTTGGGGGTTTTAAGTCTTCCTTTGAACTACCGAGAGCAGTTTACAAATAAGCGGGTTGTTTGGTGGTGGTAGTGGGGGGAGGGGGGTGTGTGGATCTGATAACCATGACTTGTATGCTCTGTTTTTTGTATATGCATGAACTTTCTCTCTCTCTCTCTCTCTCTCTCTCTCTCCCTGTGTGTGTCCCACCACTTGCCAATTTCAATTTGTCTTCTAAAAATAAATTACTTTTTGTTTGGGTAATTAAAAAGGAAGTCCCCTAAATAGAAGAGCACAATTTGCACCAGACATGAAGTATTTGATTTATAGAATTCATGAATGGTTGATCCGCACATATGTTTCAATACAAATCCTTGACATACAAAAAAAAAAAAAAAAAATAGACCGCAGAAAAATATTTTTCATTGATAAAAAAAAATTAACTTTATTTTAACGGAAAATATTTTTCATTAAAATATTACCCCAACTTCTACCAAATAAAAAAAAAAATTCATTAAAAAAAATGAAAAAAAAATTTCCCCTTTTTTTTCACTGAATTGAGATTCTGAAATTGTGCAGCAATGAAAGGGGAAAAAAAAAAAAAAAGGAAGGAGAAGGAAAATGAGTTTCACTTTTACAATTAAACTACAGGGTCGTGTACTAGAGCATCTCCAAATCCTTCTCACTAACAGTGAGCTGCTGCTTTAGCATATGATTTGGTCAACCCTTTATCCAATATATATATATATATATATATATTATATGGAGCATTTTCTTAAACAAATATACTTCTAAATTTTATGTCCAATATCTATGCCATAGTTTATTTTCATGATTGAACAAAGCTATTATTTTATTTTTTTATTTTTTTACTTGGTCTTTGGTAAGTGTTGGGTCTTCTGCTAATGTTTCATGGCTTTACTTTTTCTGTTAGAGAAATAAACTGAAATGTAGAAACCCCCTTTTTTATTTGGTGTGTATTTTGTTGTGACATTATCTTTTTCCAATTTTATACACTGTCAATCTTCAAGGAGCATCCCAAATATATTTTGTTTTGACATTATCTTTTTTTAATTTTTCTATGGTATTCCGGGATTTAAATGTTCTGTGGAGAGGGGGTTGTTTCATTTTCTTACCCATTTTCGTATAACAAAATTATGTCCATAACAAAAGTGTCACACCCATTCACCTATTCTTGTTGTGCTTGTCATGTCCCAAAACAAGTCATGAAAGAAACCATGGCCTCATTAATGTCAACTGCCACATCAACACAACCAGCCCGTATGTGTGCGTATGGCTACGGGCACTGTGTTGTAAAGATTTCCCATTCTGCAAGAAACCCTGGTTGTGCGTACTACCAATGCCCTCGTGGAGTGGTGAGTACAAGCACGTTCACTTTTGCATTTCCTTGTGAAACCGTCACTAATATATTTTTTAACCTCAGCCATGTGTCAGTTGGATTGGGTGGTGTGACGAATATGGGCGCCAAAGGACTGCTGAGAATGACACAGAGAATGTCGCTCGTTTTGAGGGTCGTTTCAGTGATATTGAACAAACTTCGCATGTGCTTACAGTAGTGACGTGTGCTGTGCATCGTCGTCATTATTTTGCTGTTTTGGATGTGATGTATGTAACCGTGCTGTGACCTTACCCTATTGTTATTAAAGGTATTATGTTTTGTGGCCCAAAAAAAATTATTAAATTATGTTTTGTTCGTAAACATGTATTTGTTATATAATTCCGCAACTGTTAGTTTTGGTTTCAAATGCTAATGTCGTTAAACGAATCTATTGCGCTATGTTTTGTTTCAAATACCACATTTCTGACATAAAAGGTGTTCGTGATATTACTAATGCTTGTATTGTGAGTGTATAAATATTTTTACGTTGGTTCCCGTTACACGCTGTTGTTATAGTCGCATGGTGTCACATTGATCTGCGCCTCGTACCCCTTCCGGCAAAGGGAAATGGCAACAACCCTATCATAAAGCAACTTGGGATGGGGAGTCGACACGGATTTTCTTGGAACTGGTCATGAAGGAAATTGAAGCAAGAAATCGGCCACACATGTCAATCACTCCGAACGGGTACCGTTCGTGGTCTAAGACATTTGAGGCAGCAACTGGGAGGCTGCATTCACTGAAACAACTTAAAAACAAGTACAATTTATTGAAGAGCGAGTGGCATGCGTGGTGTAAGCTAATGGATTGTTGGAAATGTCCAACTGGAATTGGCTTTGACCAAGTTACTGGGTTGTTCACTGCGTCGGCTAATTGGTGGGCTAAAATGGAGAAGGTAACGCTTTACATTTTGTTTTCCCTGTCCATTATTACAGAACTAATATCTCAATTTTTGTATGTATACCATGCTTTCCTATGTAGTTTAAAACGTCGTATGTTTATGACTTTAAAGAATTTGGGATGGTGTGGTCAAGATTACAAAATATTTTTGGGATGGTCAAAAAAGGTGAACAACATTTATTTGTCAAAACACTTGTGTATTTTTACCTAAATGCTTTGCTGTTATACTTTTTTTGAGCTAACAAATATTATATTTCAGTTTGTAGCTATTATACTTTCTTCAAAGGTTGTCAAATGCATCTTAACAATTAACTTCATTGTGAAATACATCTAACATCTTCATTACACAACCCATATGTGGCTGTCTTTCAGATTTGGTTGAGAAATTGTGGTCAAGTAAACATCAATGCAACTGGTGTTGACTATGTTATGGCAACACCAGACATGATATTGCATAGTTGAGCTGCTTATGTGGCAATGTTCCTTGATTTATGAGAGTGAGGTCTGGTGATGACGTGAGAGCTTGGCCTGAATTGGGGAAGGAGGGTAGGTTGAGTAGAAGCACTAACACAAAGCTTAATATATGATGTTATCCTCTTAATCGTAAGTGAGCAGGACACCAAAACAGTAAGGCTTATATTGGATAAAGATCAATTCAACTATTTCAAATGATTGGGAGTAACCTATGTAGCTAGGATTTAGGTAATGGTATGGGTACCTTAATGGAAAAAAAACTTTTAAAAAATAGGATTCAAGTCCAAACTTTTTATTTTTTTGAAAATTAAAGGAAAGATGAAAAGAAATTAAGGAACCCCAAGTCTAAGTACAAATGGATCATCTAGTGGCAGCATAGTGGCTTGGTAGGTGGAAATTGGAATGAGAGGGGTCGCTCGAGCGTAGACTCCCTCAACTACAAACTTAAACTCATAAGTTTATGCTCAATTACTCACTTAGGAGCTTCAATCTTCACAATTTTAACTAGTTCTAGAGTCTAGCCTCCCAAAACTTGAGCTCTCTTGCAAAATCTTCGAGGATGGCTTCTCTCTCTCTACCATCGGCTCACTCTCTCTCTAGAGTGCTTATTTCAGATTTTGAGCTAAAAAATGGTGAGTTAAGTGTATATGGGGCCTATTTATAGGCTTTATCTAATTAGACTTGGTTAAGGCTAATTAATTGTACTTAATTCAATCAGTTTAATCTAATTATTTTGATCCAAATCAGTTTCCAATCAAATTTCACCGTAGACTCTAAAAATTATGCCAATCACAATGGCGTAGTCAATTTCGGTTTCTGTGGCCGATAAAGCCTTCAATTTTCAGTTTAAAGCACAGATTCTAACAGATCTTCCTACGGGGAACAGATACAAAGCCAAAATCACATATAATCATGCAATTAACACCCAAATTCAAGTTAAGCACCTAATTACAAACATAATCATGATTAATTAACATGGTACAGGACAGGGTTATTATACAAACATAACTTTATGAATCAGACAAAAATCAATTTTTAATTAAACTTCTTAGGTGATTCTAAAAATTCCAATCAACATATCCGTGTACTCAATTTCGATTTCTAAACCCAGTAAGGTCGTCAATTTCAATCCCAAAGTTGCATTCTCAACAAATAATTTCCCAATTTGGACAGATATACACAAATTAAATCCTATAATCCGCAACTAATACATGGATAATTCAAATAATTATAATTACCATTTTTTGGGTGTTACACATTCCTTGGCCACAACATTGCAAAACAAGCTCATTACTGGGGCCGCAGCGTTGGCAACTAGCATGGACAACTTGGTAAATTCCATGAAGACTCAGAGCAAGGAACTAACTGTTAACCACATTGTCGGGGGGCACAGTTACACTATGGGCCAGGCTGTTGGACGGCTATATGAAATACAGGGACTAAACCCCACCGATCCACTTCTCCATTTTGGAGTCATGTTTATAGAGGTTTCGAACAATCGGGAGATGGTTATGAGTATTTCCACGGACCAAGGCATAATCAGGTGACTACAAGCGAAGAAACAGGACAAAGAAAGGAATGGGGGTATCACTCTTGCGAGTTTGCTGCGCAATGAAGGACTTCGGTTTTAAATTTGCACGGGAAACAACTCTTAAAAATTTGTTTATTTTCAGTTGCATTGTGCCTTTTTGTGTGTGCACTGTTTTTTTTAATTTTTTTTTTATATTGTCATTGCTGGTTTGACAATGGATTGGCTAAGGGACATGGCTGTCGACCCATTGTCCTTAACTTTTAGGTTGTAAGCTATGTTTGTGGTTCATATGTTTGTTATGCTAATTGCTGCAGGGTTTAACAAATTGTGGTAATCCATTTTTTTTCCCTAGTACCCATTTTTCAATGTTTATGACCAGGTTGCTCATATACAATTATGAAATTCTCATGTGGTTTTCTATATACAATGTGGTTTTCTGTATATTAAAAATTCAAAAATTAAATTATTAAAATTATAAAATTATGAAATGATTAAAATTATGAAATTCCCATGTGGTTTTCTGAGTAGTTTGTAATTGTTTATTGATGACATTTTTTTGTACAGCATCTCTGTTAGGGGTTTGAACATAAAATTTCATTATTTAGAAAATTTGCTTTAAATTCACATTTTCCTTATGAAATTTCATACTACCAACATGTGCTTGCTGCCATCATTGTTTTTAATGATTTGAGCTAATGGTTGTTCGTATTATTAGTAGGTATGAACAACGACGATGACAACGCTGCACGGATGAATCAAATGTTAGAGGATGTCGCAGAGCTCGTAATACAATGGCAACATGAAATGAATTGTGCATATGTTGAAGCCTACAAAATTGCCACTGATTACTACAAAGTGTACATCCTTAAAGTCCCATGCCGCACTTCCATCTTGACGGGGAGGGCACGGATTACAAAATTGTACAATGGTCACAGTGGCTGCTTCTGGTACGAATTGTGCATGCCATAACATGTGTTCATTCGGTTATGTACAACATTGGCAAACGATTTCCAGTTGTGTGTACCCGAGCGTCCGCACAGCTTGCACGTTGAGGAGAGTGTTGCAATATTCATTCATGTGCTTAAAAACTTGCCAAACCGGGAGTTACAAGAACGATTCCAACATTTTGGTGAAACTATTTCACGCCATTTTCATACCGTCTTGAAAGTAATGAAGAAATTCATTGTCGAGCACTCCAGGCCTCCCGCTAATTTCCAAATGCACATGCATCCCCATCTGCAATCTCAACCACAATATATGCCGTTCAAGGTGTGGGAAAATATTTTGTAATGTTTTGGAAAATGGTCCTTATGAACATGGTCGGTAATCTTATCATTGCAATTTTTTTTATTAATATATAGGATTGCTTAGGTACATTGGATGGGACACACGTGCCGGCATGCATAAAGGAGTCAAAAGCAGCCCCATATTTCAGCCATAAGGGGTGTCACACCTAGAATATTTTTGCGGTGTGTGATTTCAACATGTGCTTCTTGTTTGTCTCGTGCGGGTGGGAGGATAGCATGCACAACAGCCGGGTTTTAAGCAATGTAATGGAGGATCCACAATACAATTTTCCAACTGCAACTGACGGTACGTACACCTGAATCCACAATACAATTTTTGATTTTCATTTTTTTTAACATATGTATATAAATAAATTTTTTAAAAATACTAATATTTAGAATAAAATGTCAAGGGAATTTTTAAGTTACAGAAAGTAATAGTGAATTTGTTTTGAAAATGAAGTGACTACAACAAATTATATTTTATGAAACAATCTCAATATGAAGGTAATATCCATCATTATTGATATGCCAATATAATTAATCTCACTAATATATATGTAAAAATGTATCAGACTTAAATATATCACTATTTTTACATTATATAATTTGATTTATCTTACCATTATAAATAACTTTAAATTTGATTTATCTTACCGTTATATAATTTATTTTAAGACTACAATATATGACTGTTTTTACATTGTCCATGATAAACTAGTTACACGTAATATTTTGTGTTCGATTTTACTCGGAATTAATTATAAAATATTATGTGAAATACTTTTGTAATAATTTAGGGTAGTTTTGGATATATTATTTAAAAAATTAATGTTAGCTTCTTATTGTTGGTTATGGAAAAAAAAATAAAGTTGTAATCAAGAAGTGCCCTTTTTGAGTTAGTTTCTTGGCTCCGCCACTCCTTGTCAATACATAATTCAATTATAGAGATACAATTGTTGTGAAATAAATGTACGCAACCATGGATAAGTTAAAATTTATATTGTATGCGAAGTGAACATAGGTCATGAGTATTACGTAATTTACATGTGCACTTTCACAGGTCGCTATTACCTTGTAGATAGTGGATACATTAATAAGAAGGGCTTTCTGGCACCATACAAAGGCAACAGGTACCACCAACTGGAATTTCAAAGGCACAATCCACGGAACCGTGATGAGTTCTTCAACCGTGCTCACTCATCTTTGTGGAGTGTCATTGAGCGTACCTTTGGCGCTTGGAAGTTGCGGCGGAGATTTCTTAAAGACATGCCTCGATTTGATTTTCGTAAAGTGCAGGTGCCATTGGTTGCAGCGTCTATGGCTTTACATAATTTCATACGCAGAAATAGTGTGGACGACGAGATTGTTGTTGCTGTCAGCAGTGCGGCCGAGTATAGATACGTGGACATGCCTGACCGGGACGATTTGGCTGCCCTTGACGATGTAATGATGCTTGGAGACGATGACGTTGAGATGGCGCAGTTGCGGGGGCGTATCAGGGCGGAGTTAGTTACAATTTGGCGAAAGGCTCGTTAGGTAGACATGTTATGTGATGCATGTCATCACTGTGTTGTGTTCAAATTAATTGGAGAGGACTATTTGTGTATATTGCTTACCAATTATGTACGAGCATGTATGTCACTGTTTTTGTACAACTATGGAATCTCTTGGTTATGATTTCAGGTTGCTTACCAATTATGTAAGGGCTTTCGTCAACTCATAAATTTCAGGTTGGTTATGAATTCCCGAAAACAAAAAATTTCCCAAATAAAAACAATTACATACTCGAGTTTTGTACAGAGTTAGGCTATGATTTGTTTATGACTTTGGAATAGAGACTTGTAAAAATTATTTTCCTATTTTATCTACATTTTGGTACTATTCACAATTACATCACATAAATTACAATCCATATGACTAGTCGTTTGGGAATATACTATTTTACTATTTCTCATTTTTGGACTATATTATCAAGTAAAAAAAATTAGTATGTCTCGTTGCCATTGTTGTAATATTTTTTGAAAAGCTCTACAAAAAGTAGATCTTTAGAGAATTACAGGATTTCTCTATATATTTTGTTGGATTTTTAGATTTTTTTTAAAAAAAATTGATTTTTAACGTAAAATGTGATGTTTCATAAAAAAATATTATTACATCACACAAAGTATAATCCATATCTCATATTTATGAAATTTTTAAGTATATTATGTACATAATATTACATCACACAAATATATTTAAATATATTTTTATAGCACACAAATATATTTTTATATAATTTAAATATATTTTAAAATATTATTTACAGTACACAAATATATTTTTAAATATATTATTTAAATATATTTTTATTACATCACACAATTTGACCGTTGTGCTATATATTTTTATATATTTGTGACCCTTGCAAAAGCCATCAAGTCTGACGCATTGCAGGTACTATGCACGGCTATAAGGCCATTTCGGTCATTTTACCCATTGGGTATTATTTATCTTATTTTATTTCATGTCTTTTCGTAAAAAATTAAAAAAATTATCCCAAACAATTAAATTTTTTTTTCCTCATATTTTAATCAAAAAGTTACTAGAATAGACTGTTTCCAAACATGGCCTAAATTGTTATGCCATCCCATGTTACTTTCATATATTGTATAATGTTGAATTTCATTTCCAGATCGATCTCAAATGTGCAAAATCTGTCTTCCCGATTTCCCCATATTTCATGTAAGATGCAACAGTATTTGTAATTTGATCATAATGCAAGGTTCAAATTAAATGGTTTGTTATTCCTTAGGCACATGACACGGGGATTGTCTTTGCTTTCAGAATTGTGGAAGCTTTACATTTTTTTATAAGAAAAATGTTTGGGAGCACTAATTAGTGCTCCCACTAATTAGGTGGCAGTGGGTCCCGTCAGTAATGATGTGATGTTTTGGTCTTGGAGTTGTATTTTTTTATTTATTTTTTATTTTTTTAATCCATTAGTGCTATTAGTGGTGATATTTTTAGTGGGATGAATCATTATTATTTTTATAATTACATCAAATTTGAGGAAGTTAATAAGTGGCTCAGTGTAGATTTAGTACGTCCCTCTGGAAATAAATAGTTGTCCTTTCTTCTATTAGCTGGACTAAAATTAAAACAAAATTGAAAAATGGTGGCCCTTTACAGCTGATGATTTAAAATGGTAGATTATATTGGTTCACTTGTTAAAGCTTGATTGTCTAGTAATTCTCTAAGAGCATCTCCAACGGTGAATCAAACCTGACATCAGATTTAAATTTTGATAAAAAAGTTACTTTTTGGAGCTCTAATGGTTTCAGCAAATTGATATCAAAATGAGAATTCACCAAAAAATTCATCAAAGTGAGAACATAGTACAGATTTCACTACTTTACTGTGCGTGACCGTTGGAGGAGACCAACCGGTCAAACCGGCCGGTTGACCAACTGGTCGACCGGTTCCCTTTCAAATAGGTAGGTTTAAACCGGTCAAAAGGTTCAAATAGGTAAAAAAAAAAAAAAAATTTGCCTTACCGGTCGATCGGCCAGTCGACCCTTCCCTTTTGATGCACGGTTGGAGGAAGAAATATCAGATTGAGAAAATTAGTTTTTTTTTTTACTCAAATTTGATAAAAAATTTGATTCACCGTTGGAGATGGTCTAACATGATTGATTGTGTGCTTTGATCATTTTTTATTTTTTATTTTTTATGTTCAATTTAGTTTTGTAAGGAGGCCTTGTTAAGTTTTGGCTAATTCCCTTCCAGAAATAGTTTTTACACTCAAAAGTTTTCTTATGTTTTAGGAATCTAAGTTTTTAGGAATTTTAATTTGCTGGACATTTATCAATAGTACTGATCATTCTTTTCAATTCAGCAGAGTGGAATCTTCAAATTTTATTGGGTGACAGAGCCTAACCTAACCTAACCTTAGGAGATGAAGCTGAAGGAATTTTGAATGAGGTTTTTAGAAGATTCTGCTTTGTCTGTTTTTTTTTTTTTTGATCACCAATAAAAGAAAGATATTATTATTAATAAAGAAAAGAATTACAAGAAAGTCCTCCAAAAAGAGAAAAAGAAAAGCAAACAACTCTTTAAGTTACACATAACAGATTGGCCTTCAATCCCTTGAAATTTTAAAAAAAAAAAAAAAAAAATGGTGGGATTCTCCTAAAAGAGGATACTGAGTTCCAAAAAGATGACAAGTAACAAATGTTATCCCGTAAGACATTAATATCCTCCCTCCTGTCCTTAAAAGATTCTTGCATTTCTTTTCAACTAAATAACCAAAAAAACTGCAGGAAAGATACAGTCCCACAACATTTTGTCTTCTTATTATGGCAATCTCCTTTCTCTTAGCGTCTCTCTCTCTCTTTCTACCACCGTCGTTGCACACCACCGATCTCGCACACCACCGATCGCCATCCTTATTCGCTTCTGTGTTATGGTTTTTTTTGAATAAATCAATGATTTTTTTTGAAAATCTTGATCAATATATATATATATATATGGATTCAGATCTGATTTTTTGTTAGGGTATTATTGTTAGGGTTTTATCTGTTGAAGATATCTAATTTTTTTCTATTAGGGTTTGGACAGATCTGTGGTTTTTTTGAACAGATTTATGATTTTTTTTTGAACAGATATGTGGTTCTCTCTTCTCTCTCCTCTTTGCTCTTCATATTCTATGTTGATTGTTGTTGTTTTGTACGAGATTATTCAGGGTCGAGGAAACCCGATCCCCGTTACGGGGCGGGGGGGTGAATGGGTTTCCCATCGAGGATTTGGGACGGGAAATTTTGTAGCTTCGGGGATCTGGGACAGGAAGTGTAGTCCCCGGCCCCACCCCGTTGCCATTCCTACACATCTGCATCAATCTTCCCCTTTGTTGTGATAATCGATCCTAAATAACGAAAATATTCACTCTTTGGCAGTTTTTGATTCTTAATCTTTACTTCTCCTTCGCTTTCATTGTTACTGTTACTAAATTTACACTCCATATATTTTGTCTTAGTTCTGATTATCTGGAATCCTTTAGATTCAAGTGCTTTTCTCCAAATTTCTATATTTGTGTTAACTCCTCCTCCAGTCTCATCCACTAACACGATATCATCTGCAAAAAGCATACACCATGACATGTCATCCTGAATATTTATCGTCAACTCATCCATAACTAACGCAAAATGATAAGGACTTAAGGCAGATACTTGGTGTAACTCTATAGTGATAGGAAATTCATTTGCCTCTCCAGCATGCGATCTAATAGTGGTCACCACCCCTTTATACATGTCCTTAATCACATCAATGTAACCTTTTGTCACCCATTTCTTCTCTAACATCCACTATATTATATCTCGAGGTACTCTTTCATATACTTTCTCAAGGTCGATAAACACCATATGAATGTCTCTTTTCTTTTTTCTATACTTTTCTATTACTCTCCTCAAATTGAGTAAACACCTCTGTTATATCTCGCAATCGGCGTTCCATCACCCTCTTCCATTGTTGACTTGCCAAGCACCAATCAATTTGAGTTTATGCTTGGCAAGTCAACAAGTGTTATATCTCACAATCGGCGTTCCATCACCCTCTTCCACACTTTCATTATGACACATTAGCTTGATTCCTCTATAGTTGTTGTAATTCTGGACATCTCCTTTATTCTTATAGATTGATACTAAAATACTCTTCCTCCACTCATTTGGCATGTTCTTAGTCAATAAAATTTTACTAAACAACCTAGTCAACCAAGCAACCCTCTTTTGATACCATGTTATTAATATTGAAATAATTTAAAAAATTGACAGTTCTTTGTTTTCTTCTTGCACAATTGTTTTTTTTTTTTTTTTTGCCTGCTCTTTATTTTCATCAACATATGAGGTTGATATTTTAATAAGAGGAATTACATCTCAGTGGCATATACAAATTTTTTTAATACAAATATGGAGGGGGTGTAAGTGACATTTGCACAATCATAGCTTTTCACTCACCCCACTACAGAATGACTTGTACCTCATATGTTTTTTGTGTCCCACTGTGCTGTAATTCTTCCATTCTAATATTGTTTAAGCATCAAACCTAGTGTGAAAATCGTAACAAAATTTAACATGTTTGTAATGGAGCTACTAATTGTCTGGCCACAATTTCAAGCCCAAAATGTACCTTCTAAGCCGAGATGACTTCTACTCACCTTCGGCAAAGAATAGATCATGACTCGATTCGCACTTTTCCCTTTGATCTTTTTGTTTGCTTGCTTTGTTATTTTTTTTTTTGCATTTCTCTTTTCTTTTAAACTTTTCATTATAGATGTTCTTCACTTTTGCCTCATAATCGCGTTGCTTGTTTTTATTGTAGAAAAAAGTTACATTTTATTTATTTATTTATTTATTTTTGGGTTGAATTTTTAGTATTTGGATTCCTTCTTGTTTGGAAGCTTTTATTGTGATATTTAGAATGTGAAGATAAGATGAACCAACAATCAAAAAATGCAGGTTCCGTTCTATTTAATTTTTCGGCTGTGTCTTTGTATGGGCAATTGGGGTTTTTACTTATTTCAAAACAAGAACCAAGTATGTTACTTTTTTAATTTTTAAATTTCGATTTGATTGTGAAAATTGAAAGGAAAAACTACCAACATACTGGTTTCTTGAGGAGGTGATTGATCAACTGAAAGTTGAGCTGAAAGTTGAGGAGGTGATTGCTTGATTCATCATGATTTATCACTTGAGACTAACTCAATATGTCAAGGCTGGTTCATCACTTGAGAGTAGGCTTATGTTGATTCTTCAAAATAAATCAAATACCCGTATTGGACACCTAACACTTACAACATGAGTGGGATATTTAACATATATTGTTGTATAATTGCTGTAAAATAAGTAAAATACCTTTTTGACGTTGTATGTTAGATAGAATACCGTTTATTCTCACTTAACAAATTCAAAATATAAAAATGACTTTTTTTCCCCTAGTCCGCCTAACCATTAGGTTTTATGGGTCTGACCTTCAGATGTCCACCCGTACCCAGCACTCATACATGAGTCCATTGAATAATTGTGATTAATTTAAAAATGGAGACTTGGGCTTTGTCTGAACCTGATTGTCCATTATATTAGAATCAAACTAAAACCTTACTTAGCATCTACTCTGAAATTATTTAAAATTTTATATCTTCTAGGCTTGTGAATATGTGAAAATGACTGGTAACTTTCTAGGTACTGTATATAGCATAAGGAATCTGTATCTAACCTAAATACATCACTAACTTGTTCCTCGAGTTTGTTGTTGCATTGTGCTCAACTCTCACTTCATCTGGGTAAAAACCTTGTGGTTTTGTGCTGAATGCAGGCATCAAGGGCAAGGCTTTTCAAGGAATACAAAGAGGTGCAGCGAGAGAAAGCAGCGGACCCGGATATCCAACTAGCCTGTGATGATTCCAATATATTTAAATGGACTGCTCTTATCAAGGTAGATTTTGTAATGATGATGTTGACAGTCCATTGTTTTATGCTGTTGCTTGACTTTATTCTTTATCTAGGGACCATCAGAAACTCCTTTCAAGGGTGGTGTTTTCCAGCTCGCTTTCTCTGTCCCTGAGCAGTATCCTCTGCAACCTCCTCAAGTCTGGTTCTTAACCAAAATATTTCACCCAAATGTGCATTTTAAGGTATGAATCTTTTGTATAATCTTTTTGATGTGTTCTTTTTCATTGTGATATCCATTCTCTAATGCTGAGAATGACGAAAGGGAGTTGTGGTTCGTGTTGATCTGTTGTGCTCATAAATGTTTCATTTAGCATTTGTAAATGGCATTTTGGAATTTGGTCTTATATTGGGTAGCTGAATCATGACTGGGTTATACTAGTTATCTGGGCAATTGATGTGGTTAACAAAGGGAAGACATTATTCAACCACATTGATAGATGGGGAATCGATGATTCAGTTATGAGCTTCAACCATATCATGACTGGGTTGTACCAGTTATCTGGACAATCGATGATTCATAAACCTGTCATTCTTGGATCTCAAAACAAACATAGTCAAAGCTTGCTGGCACTTTAACTTGACCTATTGGTTGGTAAAATGAACTAGGCTTACCGTCTTGTGGACCTTGTTTATGACAAAACCAGAAGTTCGTACCGAAATCTGTATGCTGAATGTAATACCACTACCAGTTAGTTGATTGATTGGTTATTTTTATTCTAATATTTCCCCTCGCAGACAGGAGAGATTTGCCTTGATATCCTGAAGAATGCATGGAGTCCAGCTTGGACACTCCAGTCAGTTTGTAGGGCTACAATTTACTTTAATGGTCCAAGAACCTGATAGTCCACTGAATTGTGATTCAGGTAATGTTGGTGCATAATTGTTTGTAGGACACATCCGGTCCTAACCTTTTCTCCTTGTTTCTGCCATCAATCCTATTGTTTAAGTTGCTTCTATAGTTATTATTGTTCCGTTGGCCATCTCAATGGTACAGTTTAACTTGATTGAACTTCTCTTAGTATAAACTGCTAGTTTAATAACGTCTTGAAAGAAATCCTAACGAATATCATGGTTGGAAACATTACGTGCCATTTGGTTGCTTCTTGAGTCTGATACTTGACCCAACAATAAATTCCCCTGGTCTTTTTTTCCTCTCCTTCAAACAAGATTCCTTGAGCCCTTTTGGTACTTAGGCTTAAAATGTATTCTCTCTCTCTCTCTCTCTCTCTCTCTCTCTCTATATATATATATATATATTTTATTTATTTTTGGGTTGAATTTTTAGTATTTGGATTCCTTCTTGTTTGGAAGCTTTTATTGTGATATTTAGAATGTGAAGATAAGATGAACCAACAATCAAAAAATGCAGGTTCCGTTCTATTTAATTTTTCGGCTGTGTCTTTGTATGGGCAATTGGGGTTTTTACTTATTTCAAAAAACAAGAAACCAGTATGTTACTTTTTTAATTTTTAAATTTCGATTTGATTGTGAAAATTGAAAGGAAAAACTACTAACATACTGGTTTCTTGAGGAGGTGATTGATCAACTGAAAGTTGAGGAGGTGATTGCTTGATTCATCATGATTCATCACTTGAGAGTAGGCTTATGTTGACTCTTCAAAATAAATCAAATATTCGTGTCGGACACCTGAAACTTAGGACATGAGTGTGGGATATTTAACATATGTTGTCGTATCGTATGATTGCTGTAAAATGAGTAAAATACCTTTTTGACATTGTATGTTAGATAGAATACCGTCTATTCTCACATAACAAATTCAAAATATAAAAATGACTCTTTTTTCACTAGTCCGCATAACCATTTTAGGTTTTATGGGTCTGACCTTCAGATGTGCATCCGTACCCGGCATCCATATTAATTTAACAATAGAGACTCGGGCTTCATCTGAACCTGATTGTCCATTATATTAGAATCAAACTAAAACCTTACTTAGCATCTACTCTGAAATTATTTAAAATTTTATATCTTCTAGGCTTGTGAATATGTGAAAATGACTGGTAACTTTCTAGGTACTGTATATAGCATAAGGAATCTGTATCTAACCTAAATACATCACTAACTTGTTCCTCGAGTTTGTTGTTGCATTGTGCTCAACTCTCACTTCATCTGGGTAAAAACCTTGTGGTTTTGTGCTGAATGCAGGCATCAAGGGCAAGGCTTTTCAAGGAATACAAAGAGGTGCAGCGAGAGAAAGCAGCGGACCCGGATATCCAACTAGCCTGTGATGATTCCAATATATTTAAATGGACTGCTCTTATCAAGGTAGATTTTGTAATGATGATGTTGACAGTCCATTGTTTTATGCTGTTGCTTGACTTTATTCTTTATCTAGGGACCATCAGAAACTCCAATTCAAGGGTGGTGTTTTCCAGCTCGCTTTCTCTGTCCCTGAGCAGTATCCTCTGCAACCTCCTCAAGTCTGGTTCTTAACCAAAATATTTCACCCAAATGTGCATTTTAAGGTATGAATCTTTTGTATAATCTTTTTGATGTGTTCTTTTTCATTGTGATATCCATTCTCTAATGCTGAGAATGACGAAAGGGAGTTGTGGTTCGTGTTGATCTGTTTTGCTCATAAATGTATCATATAGCATTTGTAAATGGCATTTTGGAATTTGGTCTTATATTGGGTAGCTGAATCATGACTGGGTTTTACTAGTTATCTGGACAATTGATGTGGTTAACAAAGGGAAGACATTATTCAACCACATTGATAGATGGGGAATCGATGATTCAGTTATGAGCTTCAACCATATCATGACTGGGTTGTACCAGTTATCTGGACAATCGATGATTCATAAACCTGTCATTCTTGGATCTCAAAACAAACATAGTCAAAGCTTGCTGGCACTTTAACTTGACCTATTGGCTGGTAAAATAAACTAGGCTTACCGTCTTGTGGACCTTGTTTATGACAAAACCAGAAGTTCGTACCGAAATCTGTATGCTGAATGTAATACCACTACCAGTTAGTTGATTGATTGGTTATTTTTATTCTAATATTTCCCCTTGCAGACAGGAGAGATTTGCCTTGATATCCTGAAGAATGCATGAGTCCAGCTTGGACACTCCAGTCAGTTTGCAGGGCTAAAAATTGCTTTAATGGCCCATCCAGAACCTGATAGTCCACTGAATTGTGATTCAGGTAATGTTGGTGCATAATTGTCAGGGCCGGCCCTGAGATTTAGGAGGCCCAAGGCGACCTTCGTAAATGGAGCCTTTCTTACATTAAAAAAAAAAAAATTGATGGATAAAACGATAAGTTACAACAACTTTTTTATTTGTTTGTAGTCACAAAAAAATTTACTTACAACAACTTCTTCATCAACCAAACATAAACTTTCTATTTGTTTCTTGCTACCAAAAAATTTATCAAGCGCTCCTGATTGAGATTGAATAAAATTTTCTAATTTTTGCTTCTTTTTCCTTTTTTTACATCCAAAAATATACTTCTTAGAAGGCATGACTACTCTATATAATCACAAATCCACAAATTTTCTAATTTTCAGAAATTTTCTAATGTTTATACTTCCAGAAATTTTTAGAAATTTTCTAATATACTTCCAGAATTTTTCTAATTTTCTCATGTTTATTTTCTTTCAGTGACCCACGTTCTTAGTTTCGGTGGGTATTATAAATTATAATCTTGTTTTTGGGCCCATGTTAGTTGGGCTTCTAATTTGTCATGATATATTTTGTTTTTTTTAGGCCCCATATACAATTGGGCTTATAGTATATGGTTTTTTTTTTTTTAATATCTAAAACATAAAATCATATTTTGGGGCCCTATTTTCAGCCCAAATCTAGGGGCCCAAGGCGTAGGCCTCTTTGGCCTGCCCTTAGGGCCGGGCCTGATAATTGTTTGTAGGACACATCCGGTCCTAACCTTTTCTCCTTGTTTCTGCCATCAATCCTATTGTTTAAGTTGCTGCTATAGTTATTATTGTTCCATTGGCCATCTCAATGGTACAATTTAATTTGATTGAACTTCTCTTAATATAAACTGCTAGTTTAATAACGCCTTGAAAGAAATCCTAATGAATATCATGGTTGGTAAACATTACGTGCCATTTGGTTGCTTCTTGAGTCTGATACTTGACCCAACAATAAAATCCCCTGGCCTTTTTTTTCTCCTTCAAACAAGATTCTTTGAGCCCTTTTGGTACTCAGGCTTAAAATGTATTCTCTCTCTCTCTCTCTCTCTCTCTCTCTCTCTCCATATATATATATGCAGTTGAAGATCTTCAGTTCCCTTTCTCAATAGACTAAAATGTTTCAAGGATTCGAAGCTATGTTACATGGACTCTTCTACTTTCCCTCAAAGTACTCGTGTACACCAGATATGGCCAGGATAAGAGTGTGGAATATGTGTTTGATACCCGTACCCAATTTAGACACTTAGATCCTTCAATTTTTTCAATGTTTGAAGAATCAGAAATTCACATTTGCTAGAAAAGAAATATTTATAACCTAACATAGATGAGAGATAAAAATTCCACAATCTTTCTAAATCTTATTCAATTTGAAGGACATTTCTACATAATTTACAACATCTCATCTAAGAATATTATATAATATGTAATATATGTGTCCATAATGAGTCCCCATACCCATGTTCTATATTGGATATGTTTCACAATATCTTAAAAATTTAAATTTATGAAAGTCTAACACTTGGACATGCACCCATACCTAATACTTGTACCCGAGTTCATATAACATAGGTTTATGATAAATTATGCTGTGTGGATGAGCGCAAGGGTGGTGACTGAACGACAAAACATAGGAATTAGTACATGCTGAAAAATGGACTTTTCTTTCTAAGTGAAGTACAGTAGAAATTGCATATATCTTGAATTTTAGCGATTGCAATTTCTGGTTTTGTGACGTCAAGTTTGCTTTATTCTCTTAGCTCTTGCTCCTATCAAGCTTCTTTTTGTTTGTGATAGTGGGGAAGTAGTTGCTAGGTTAATTCATACTTTGTCGTACTCCCGCCTCATGCTACAATGCATGCAATACCTCATAATGGTGATGATGTTAATTGTTGTTGTGTTTTTACTTATTAGATGAAACCTTATTCAGCTGGAAATCATGAAAATGTATTTGATTGCTGCTAAGAGCTTCTCTAATGGTCAGGTAGAAGTCTTGCTATTGCTAAAGAATAACAAGAAGTCCCAAAATCACCTGTCTAATGGTGAGGTAAAACCACTGTTGTAATGTAGCATTGCTATTTCTTTGCGCTATATTTGACACGAGGAATAGCTATAGGTAAAATTGCCAACCCATCAAATATATAGAGAGAGAAGAGAGAGGGAGAGACAGAGATGTTGATAAGTGGATATAATTGAAGATGGAAAATAACAATTCAATAGTTGTGATTAAAGTAAAAAAATAGAGCAAATAGCAATAGCTAGAGTTTCAGGAAGTGAACCATTGGAGATGCTCCAAGTTACAAAAGATTGAAATGTTAGAATGGGGATGATGATTAACACCCACCTCAAGTTCTATCTCCTTATTTAAATGTTCGCTTGTCTTTTGTTCCCATTTACGCAGCTTGTATAACTTTGAGGTGTTTACATGCTTGCATTTGTCGTGCTAAGGGTTCATTCTTGCTTTTTTTTTTGCACAGGCAATCTTCTGCGCTCTGGCGATATCTGAGGATACCAGTCTATGGCAAGGACATACACTAGGCTTGCGGCTATGTCAAAGAAGGGGTGACTCGACTAATGACACTATTGTGACAAAAAAACTCTTTATCTGTGTTGCATGCAACTATTGTGACAAAAAACTTGAAGGAACTTCTTGTAACCTCTGAACCAAAACTGTAATTAGTTGTGCTGTTTGTGTACTACTTTTTGTTTATTTGCTATTTTCCTCTTCTTTTTTTTTTTTTTTTTTTTTTTTTTTTTTTTTTTTTTTTTCTTTTTTTTTTTTTTTTTTTTTTTTTTTTTTGTATCTGAAATATGCTTCAGTACTTTCAGTTATTGAAATATTTTGCTTATTTTAGGCCTAGAGAATAATTTATATTTCGATTCTTTTGGTTGTCGACAATGGAATAACTCATGCAGATTACTAACGGCTCAAGTTTGTTGTAAAACTATGTTTGAATATTAGGATTTGTGAAGGGGAAAGAAAAAAAGAAATGAAGGGTTTCCCATCCAAACACGGCTTAAAAGTACTTGGAAGTTTCGGGAAAATCTTCTCCTTTACCAAATCTCCAGAGGTTTATTTGTTAAGATTTTCTGTTACGTTACATCTTATATCTGTCGACAAAGTAGAGTCGTGAAAAAAAGGTTGCTGAGACTTTAATTTGGTGTCAAGGTGCGATTACATTGTAAAGGTTCAGTTAAATCAACATTTACTCCTGATTAGAAATTCTCTGGAGAAATAAAGGTGATTATACAAAGTTCAAGACTTACTTGCAATCTTCGTCCTCAATGGTGCATGATGTGAGCAAATGGGGAATCTATGGATTTTTGTATTGCCCATTGGTTCTGTTTTTATGGCATTCGTTTTTTCAAATGTTAAGAGATTTGTTGGGCAGTTTTGGCATCGTGTTCTCAAATGCTTTTGATCGATTTTTTTACGTTTCGAGAACAATGATAAAGTTATTATTCTTATGGGATTGTGTTTTTTATGCATTTTTTTTGTTTTTTTGTTTGAGTTATTTGGGAGAGGTTGGTTCTTTATGGGATAAAGTCTGTTACTTTAGATCTTTTTTTGTGTTTTTTTTTTTTTTTTTTGGTGTTTTTTTTTTTTTTTCCAAAAAAAATTTTTTTCCAAAAAAAATTCTAGAGATATGAAGACTGATATGTACTGTGAGATTTTTGGTTTTCCTTTGGCTTTGCTTTTTTCCATTTCTCTTAATACTTTTTTTCTTTTCTAATATATATATATATATATATTGTTGCTGATTTAAAAAAAAAAAAAAAGTTTCAAGCTCTTGTAAGCAAGCAGTACATGAAATCTTGCGTTAAATTTATTCTTTTATTTGCTTTACAATTTATTATTTTGTATGTTTTTACATTTTCTTCATTTTATAACAATTATGATTTTTTCAATTATTTTTTCCCCTTTTTCCCGCCATTTGTCCATTGAGAAAAGGTTTTGAAACAAATAACGCAGGTTAAAGTAAGAGTTTCTAGCTGAGTTAAAAAAAAAGAAAAAAAAAAATGAAAAAAAAGAAAAAAGAGTTAAGTTCTTAGCTGGATGACCGAAATCCACACTACTTGTTGGGTTTGAGCTGCAGAGCCAAAGATTAGTAGATAATTAAAGCTTTGTAGGGAGACTTGCACATTGTGCATACATCAATTGTTCAGCTTTTCTTAAATAGAGACTACTCAAAAGAGTGAAAATCATATGTCCTAACAAATTGAGATGCAACGAACATTGATGATACATCTACACAAATAATATTCCTAACAATGAGGGAGCTATTGCTGTTTTACTTGAGGAATGTATCAAACCAGTCACTGGCTTCTTTCACCATCAATGGCGTCATTTTGTGTCCAATTCCAGGTTGTGCTATCACCTAGAAATCAATTCAAAGAAATGAACTGTTAGAACCAAAAAATATCATATGGTTGGAAGTTCAAAGTACAGAAACAGTTTTAGCTATGCCCCTCTCTCTGTCTCTCTTGACATTTGTGACCATTGTCAGTTGATCAAATGACAGAGTTTCATACAATACCTTGAAATTATCTGGACAATGGGCATCTTCATAAGCCTTGCATGCTCTTGATTTGGGAATTTCCAGACCTTCAATTGGGCATCGAGGATCTTTTTCACCTGTATGTTAAAAAAATATGTTACATTCCAAGTATGTTCTTTGCTTCTAAGAAAGAGAACCTAGTTCATTGATGACTGGAGTGCCATAAGTAGCTCTTCTATGTGCACAGAATTTGATCACTGAACACCCACACATTTAATGGGTCCTCTTACCTCATGCAAGTGAGAGGGTTGTGTTCAGTTCTATAATCGGATTATGTGCACTTAGCAAATTTTTACGCCGGAAATGGTCATACCATTTAAGATCAGCAGAGGCCGTGGTGCAATAATTGGAATTGAATAAGGTGAATCAAACTTGGAGGCTAAGCCAGGAGCAATTCTGATCCAAACCTGATTGGAAAAAGAAATCATATTACATGTGATCTGACTTCCAAAGAGTAGAAAGCTCAACATGCAAGCTGCTTATTGGAGGATAAAAATGCCTTCTGCAGCTAGAATAGTATAACTGGCACAAAAACCAGGGATTGATGGCTTTTCAAGATCCAGAGAAAAGAGTCGTTCCCCCGGGTGAAAAAAGCATTAGATGATTTGATTTTCTGAAACCACACTTTTGATATATGTACAATAGGTGATAAAGCTAAAATCTCCACGTAGCTTAGTTGTGATTGTGATCACATGGTAATATTGCAGCTTATTTAGATGTATAGAATTGAACTGTAACACAGTGTTTGGTTAGGGAATTTGGAAAACGATTTGAAAAGGAAAAAAGAAAATGTATGTGAAACTAGGTGAAATATAAGTATATTTTATTCACATTTTACCTACATTTTCCCTTTCCCTTTCTAAATCCATTCCCAAATCCCCCAACCAAATAAATTGTAACTGACCTGCTCCACCACTTCCTTATCAATAGCACTCTTCCCTAGATGAATCTGTGCTTCTGAAACCAAAAACTAGTAGTATCACAAAAACAATAGATGCATTCAATTCAAGAAATATGCTTCAAGAAGCTCAATACTTTGAATGACACATGTTCCATAAAGAGTCAGTTATGCAAACATTTACAAAAGGTCCTTACAGTTTAACCATTGATTACTCTTTTTCTTATGGATGGTTACAACTACAGGTTGGAATTTACTTTTAAGTGCTCAAATATCAACAACATCAAAGTATTTTGAATATGAGAAGCCTCCACAAAAATGAATTTTGTAGAAGTTGCTGATTCCAGAGCAAACCCGTAGAAGTGAATTACAAACTAAGTCAGTTAATTTCCTTTTCTTTCTGATGTTTGAAATTAATTAATTTCATCTTTCTGTGCCTCACCTTCAAAAACAGCCTTGATACTGTCAACCCGACTGTGCCACTTGTCATGGTCTATAGCCCATCGAAAGCCCTAAGACCATATTGCATAAATAGTCAACTCTTCCGTACCGTTGTCCAATACAAAAATTTAAGAAATCCTCACTTATCGCATAAAACTTTGGATATGACAAACCTGCACCCCAATTATTGGTACAGCTACAGCATAGCGGGTGTCAACAGCAGCAGCAAACCACGCATGCATTCCTACATTTAAGAATTACTCTACGCATGTTATAGCAACAATGAAATTTATGGTTGGTTTTTTTTTTTCAATTTTATTCTTCCAAGTTCCAACCTCCAAGCGATTCACCGGTAATTCCTATCTTAGAAGGGTCTATATCCTCCCTCTGTATAAGATAATCAGCCAGTTTTATCAAGTCCCAGACCTGCAGAATGCAAAGTTTTCAGTTGAGTTTCTTTATTCATTAATTACATTGGATTCTGAAATATTTTATATATACTGTTACAGACTCGTCAAACTATATGTTTCAAAACAGAATGAATGAAGAAATTACCGTATCAAATATGAATGGCATTGTATCACCTTGTTTCCATGATGAAACGAGAGCCTGCATGATAGTAGTAAAACCATATTAGGGACAACAATGTTGTTCGCAACCTGGGTTATGAACTCATTCCCAGATTTGAAACATGAGAGAATCCATAGGAGTCGTATCTCACTGCAGCAACACAAAATTCTCTCGTTTTGGAATATTACTTGCTCAGATTTAGTTTTTGATCATGCCTAACACCAAACTATTTACCTGAATAAGGTGGTAGGTCATATAGTAAGAGAATACGAACAAGTTTTTTCTTTTGTTTATTATTTATTTGTTTTGACCAGGCCCATATTGCAAAGTTAAATCAAAACATCAGTATTCAATACACACATCTCGATAGGTGGTCATACTGCTGGCACGTTCTCCATGGTAACGAGAATCAATGGAAACAGCTATATATCCACGAGAAGCATATGCCTGAACAAATGGAAAAATATAGGATGATCTCCTGTGTTAACAAAGTCAATCTGATAAAAACTGCAGGTCTGAGAAAACCTCAAAATAGGTACCTCAAGCAATGGCCGTAACCACTCTTTGCACTTATGTGTGCTATGCAAAAATACAACAGCCGGCTTCCTTTGATGATTGCTTTCATTAATGCTCAAAATCAGCACAGGTAAGCGCCCTTGCTCTCCTGCCTACTTACGACCATGAGTACAGTTAATACATTTCATGCCCACAGTCAGCAAATGTGGAGGTATAAAGGAATAGTGCATTCATTAAAGCCCATCAGGTGCATAGCTACCATAGAAACTTCCACGTCATAATTCATAATCACATATTAGTTTTTGTAGGTTGAATTACAAGCTCTAGGATCTACTCGGTTTCAGAAATTGGAAGCCTTGTAAAGTACTTTTGGCCAGCCCAAAATTGGAATAGTTTCACTTTTTACCTGACACAGTTGTGTGTACACTAATCTTTTAAGAGAGTTTGGTTTTTGGGTGGTTAAAAACATATTTCATGGGAGAGTTGAGAGGCAAAACATGGTTTCAAGTAATGACAATTCACCATTGATGGTGGATTCTGACCTCCCTCTATTCCATGGACAGACAAGTTGTTGAACACCGTAATGTTCTCGTGTTCATGTGAGTGTCATAGAGATTTTGCCTTTACAACAATAATAATTAAGCATGTGACTTCTTACAAACTAAATGGTCTTCATCGTCATTTACAAATAAGAAAAACAGAAATAAAAAAGAAGAGGATTTTCATGTGTGTGTGGGGTGGGTGATTGCTTAGGTGGAATGCGTTGTTAGGTACCAAAAACTAAAGACAGATGCTTTAAAATCAAAGAATTGTACAAAGCTAAAGCAAGGTATGCAAAAAGTAAGAGATACCCAAACGAGCTATTGTTCTTATTTTTAACCAATCATCTATAATCAGAGGGGAGATATAGATGATGTTGTCCATATATCACAGCAAATAAACAAAAGAATTATTCAGGGTGCTATGTGATCAGAATACTTGGGAAAAGACTGTGATTTGAGGCATTAAATGATTAACTTCTTGTGGCTAGGTTGTAAGATCATGAAAATCTCCATCATTTTAACTGATAAAAGCTAATCAACCAGGGAAACAATAAACAAAACTTCGAAAAGAGGCAGTAAAATTTTCATTCTATTTAAATCAAAAAAGCACCCTACTTATCCAAAATCTTTGAATTATTTGGAAAGAAGAATGTCATGGTAGATTCAATCCAATTATTTATCATGAAATAGAATTATGTTACCTGTCCCTTTTAAATATTTGAATGTTTCATCACAGTAATTAAAAGGAAAAAAAAGAGGCTAATTCAAGAAGCAGACATATATGACCAAGATTCAAAAATCCACAAACCTCAGTGATCAAGTACACATTTTCCTCTTTAAGTAGATCCTTAAGATTGGGAATGTCTGCCTTTGGACAAGACTCCATTGCCTGGTAAAATGTCAGAGAGATAAACTAGAATGGAACAACGCAGAAATTCCAACAGATAAGATACAAATACTCAAGGAGATTTTAACCTCACTGAAGCTTGGCAGGGGAGTTTGTCGATACATGGGATCTGCCACAGGTTTTCCAAGTTCTACAGACAGTGTAACTGCAAAATTCAAAGAAATTTGGTGGGACGTAAAAATGTGAGAAAGAGATAAATGAATAGATATAAAATTATGCTTGCTTATAAGACTATATTTTACTCAAGAAGATACAAAAACTACCAAGTAAATAATTTCCAAATTTTATTGAACAGTTAAAAATTCAAATGCAATAATCTTTTCCAGTATGATTAGAACTTAATGGGCTTCCGAACCACAAAAACATGCAGTTGCAGCTCTTTTAAAAATTATCGTTATTTGTAATCAACATTTTAAAAGGCTTTACTGAGGCTTGCCTTGATGCTCGCCTTGAGGCAAGGCCAAGGCACAATGCCTCAAGGCTTTGATTTTTAGGCTTTATTCCCCAAAGGCTTGCGCACACAATCTGAGACATGCACCTTAGGTATGTCTCGTACACCTTTTACGTATAAGCATGTGAGGAGTACGCATATGAAGAGTTTGTCTTAGGTTTTGTTTAATTTTGTCTTAGGTTCTTGTTTAAGCATAAAAAAGCAAAAAAATAAAAAAAAACCTTTTGCAACTATATTCTGTAGGAAAAATTAAGTAAATGAGCAATCAAGAAAAAACACAAAGTTAATGCTCAGTGAGAAGCTCAATCACTAAAACCTTCCCATCACTGCCTAAATCCTCTCTCTTGAGGTCAATGTGAATTCCTCTTCTTCATAATCTGCACTAACTGTGGCATCTTTTCCTGGGGCAAACTCTGCAACCCAACACTCAATCTATGCTTCTCCTCCATGCTCATTTGCCTCTTGTTAGGATCCTTCGCCTTCGGCATTGGTTTGGGCTTCGCCACAGCCTTGAGCGTCACTGCAGCTTTCAGCTTCACGGCAGCCTTCGGTTTTACAGTAGCTGGCTTAATCGGTTTTGCAGCCGTGAGAGACTTCATCTCCGAGCTGTCCTTCTGGACGCTCCTATTGGGATTGTTTGGTTTTGCTCGGTTTGTTAAGAAAAGGGATTATGTTTCTCCTGTGACAGCTACTCCGAATCCAGATGTTCTCATCTGTACACTGATGTTTTCCATCGCTGAAACAAAGTTTGGGACGTAGATTTTGCTGTACCACTTGGCATATACCACTCCACTTCCTTTTCCTTTCATCTTCTCCGATGCTCAGATTCTCCAACCCATATTTTTTCTTTTTTCTTTCCACACACTCCTGTTCCCCACTCAACTTTCTTTTTCTTTTTGATAAATCTAAAAATTCCCTAGATATTGTGTTAAAACCTATCACCTACTTCACCCACTTAAACCTACTCCACTAAACCTAACCCACTACACCACTACCATCTCACCTACTCCACTAAACCTAACCCACTACACCACTACCATCTCACCTACTCCACTAAACCTAACCCACTACACCACTACCATCTCACCTACTCCACTAAACCTAACCCACTACACCACTACCATCTCACCTACTCCACTAAACCTAACCCACTACACCACTACCATCTCACCTACTCCACTAAACCTAACCCACTACACCACTACCATCTCACCTACTCCACTAAACCTAACCCACTACACCACTACCATCTCACCTACTCCACTAAACCTAACCCACTACACCACTACCATCTCACCTACTCCACTAAACCTAACCCACTACACCACTACCATCTCACCTACTCCACTAAACCTAACCCACTACACCACTACCATCTCACCTACTCCACTAAACCTAACCCACTACACCACTACCATCTCACCTACTCCACTAAACCTAACCCACTACACCACTACCATCTCACCTACTCCACTAAACCTAACCCACTACACCACTACCATCTCACCTACTCCACTAAACCTAACCCACTACACCACTACCATCTCACCTACTCCACTAAACCTAACCCACTACACCACTACCATCTCACCTACTCCACTAAACCTAACCCACTACACCACTACCATCTCACCTACTCCACTAAACCTAACCCACTACACCACTACCATCTCACCTACTCCACTAAACCTAACCCACTACACCACTACCATCTCACCTACTCCACTAAACCTAACCCACTACACCACTACCATCTCACCTACTCCACTAAACCTAACCCACTACACCACTACCATCTCACCTACTCCACTAAACCTAACCCACTACACCACTACCATCTCACCTACTCCACTAAACCTAACCCACTACACCACTATCACCTCACCTACTCCACTAAACCTAATCCACTACACCACTACCACCTCACCTACTCCACTAAACCTATCACCTACTTCACCCACTTAAACCTACTCCACTAAGCCTAACCCACTACACCACTACCACCTCCACTTCACCTACTCCTTACCTACTACACACTCACCCTCTTCTATATATAGGAATCATGAATCATTGTAATTGATATCAATATAAATCAATCAATAATACAATTCTCTATTTCTCTTTATACATTAAATTTCTACAAGATAAATGAATAGATATAAAATTATGCTTGCTTATAAGACTATATTTTACTCAAGAAGATACAAAAACTACCAAGTAAATAATTTCCAAATTTTATTGAACAGTAAAAAATTCAAATGCAATAATCTTTTCCAGTATGATTAGAACTTAATGGGCTTCCGAACCACAAAAACTTGCAGTTGCAGCTCTTTTAAAAATTATCGTTATTTGTAATCAACATTTTAAAAGGCTTTACTGAGGCTTGCCTTGATGCTTGCCTTGATGCTCGCCTTGAGGCAAGGCCAAGGCACAATGCCTCAAGGCTTTGATTTTTAGGCTTTATTCCCCAAAGGCTTGCACACACAATCTGAGACATGCACCTTAGGTATGTCTCGTACACCTTTTACGTATAAGCATGTGAGGAGTACGCATATGAAGAGTTTGTCTTAGGTTTTTGTTAAATTTTGTCTTAGGTTCTTGTTTAAGCATAAAAAAGCAAAAAAATAAAAAAACCCCTTTTGCAACTATATTCTGTAGGAAAAATTAAGTAAATGAGCAATCAAGAAAAAACACAAAGTTAATGCTCAGTGAGAAGCTCAATCACTAAAGCTAAGGAAACCAATTTTACTTTCAAAAGAGCAAAGCTTCCTTCTCTGCAGTGAGCCTTGAGCAGAAAAGTATTTACACCTTTATATTTAATTTTGATGTATTTATTTATTGTTTTAAAATATATAAATTATTTACTAAATATAAAAATTCAGAATTTGAAATGCTTAAGCCACAACGCCTTAAGGCTTACGCCATGCCTCATGAGGGGTAAAACACCTCACACTACGCATTCGCCTTTAAAAACTTTGTATGTAATTAGTGGGAAGTATTTACTTAGGTTAAAACAAACACAATCTAGAACCATATAAAATAAAAAAGAGACAGACCCCCCTCTCCCTTGTCCCAAGTCTCAAAATTTTGAAATCCAATGCCTTTGGTAGCTTCGGAAACAAAAAATGTTAACATAATGTAATTTGCATTGCCCCATCATTTACATCCCACAAAAACATAGCTTGGCCTTATAGAGAGTGCTCTTTATCTATTCCTTTGCCTCTAAAAAAAAAACCATAGCTTTGACCTTAATATTTTGGGTTATTTACACCAAGACCACCCTTAACTATTAGCAAATGGTAGCTTCGGAAACAAAAAACGTTAACATAATGTAATTTGCATTGCATCATTTACATCCCACAAAAACATAGCTTTTTATAGAGAGTGCTCTTTATCTATTCCTTTGCCTAAAAAAAAAAAACCATAGCTTTGACCTTAATATTTTGGGTTATTTACACCAAGACCACCCTTAACTATTAGCAAATATTACTTTACCCTCTTTGTCTATGAACCCATATATTTTGCCCCCTCAACTATAAAATGGTATCACTTCACTAGACCACCTCCAAAGGGGGTTTATTTGGGCGATTTTTATAGTAGAGTGTCAATATGTACGGATTCATAGATGAGGAGGTAAAGTGATATTCATTAATAGTTGAGGGAATTTTAGTATAATTAACTCTAATATTTTCTATGTACATCATAAATAACACTTTGTATTCCTCTTTTCATCGTTTGTCCAAGAGGAAAACAAAGTATTGGTATGTTTTTCCTAAAATTGGGTGAAGAATTAAAAAATTCATGGTTTTGTTGCCACCATTGTTACGCTATAACAGTTACACCCCGCAACCGCATCAAAGTTACCTTAACGTTACGGTAACCGTCACCATTATTTAAAACCTTGCATATGAGACGGTTGAAATACTTGATATATATTGTAGGGCCCATCACCTATCAGCTTAAACTTCAAAATTAGTGACTTAGCAACATCAACATAATTTGACTCACCGCTCCATTAAAAAATAAAAAAATAAATCAGTAACCACATAGCTACACATTTTTCAATATGTTAAATTCTCAAGTTCTATATGCTTGATTCCATATTTTTCATCCCTCGGAAAGTAATTGCCATTCAAATTGAGGAACGAACAAGGTCTACAATACAATCCATCTATGATTAGCAGCAACCAATTTGTGCTCAACAAAAATCAAAAGTCGAAACGAAAGACCTATCAACTAATTTGACATTATTACTTCACACTTGGACATATCGAGGTGAGTGAGTGATAGATTCGACATTTCCAGACACAGAAAGAGAGCAATACAAAAGAAGAAGTAATTTGAAAGTGTATTTCACAGTCTCAGATCATGAAAAAACAAGAGTGAGTAATTTGAACTCAACAAATCAAATCAGAGAGATCAATTGAGATTATAATTTGAAATTCAGACCTTCAGAAGATCGTCGACTGCGAAGAACTTGAAGGAACTCGGAGCGAAGCTTGGCGGCATCGATAGTTTCCATTTTCCGATATGCAGATACACTCAATTACTTGTTGGTGACGACGAGCTTCGATCGATCGGTATTTATCGACCGACGAAGAGCGGGTAAGTTGACACCAAATTTGGGTCTCTTTGCTGACGTTTGTATTTTTGTATTTTTTTTTTTCCTCTCTCGACAACTGTAAACAAAATCTGGTTTGGTTTCTGTTTTTATTTTTAAAGGAAAATATTTGACTGGCCGAATTTTTGTAGCTCGAATGGCTTGAATGTGTCAAAATGACATTATTTTATATCATTTTGGGTATTTCGAACCATTCGAGCCATCTTTTTTTGACCACCTATCATTGTTGATTTTTAAAATGTTATAAACAAACACAAAAAAGTTTTTTTTTTTTTTTTTTTTTATTTTTTTTTTTTTTTTTTTTTTTTCCCATTTGAAATGGCGTTTCATAACTCTCTCCCGTCCCGATCCATCCTGTTCCTGTCTCAATTTTATTTATTAAGTATATTTATATAGCCACTGCCGACTACCGATAACAACCAACACTTCTTGTGATCAATAATCACCTTTAAGTATTGTTAATTGTCTAATAATTACATTCGGCCATTACCTTTGATTGTCAATAACACCTAAGGCCACTATCTCCGATCGTCAATAAATCTCCTTCCATGGCCTCCATTTTTAGGGACATTTTCCATATTAAGCCTCTTTTACATCTTATTTCCCAAATTAAGTCTAATTTGGACGGATTTTTCAAACTAAGCTAAAGCGCTATTACAAATCGCACTTTCACTGTTTGGAGTCCAAAATTTGATGAATAGTGAAAACGCTATTGCAAAACGCACTTTTAATTAATAAATCGCTATTTCAAATCGCGCTTTTAGCATAAAAAAATTTTTCTGAAGAAAACGCTATTTGAAATCGCGCTTTCACTGTGCGTATAAATTTTTTTTATTTTTTTAGAAAACGTTATTTCAAATAACGTTTTTACAGTTGCAACACAAACCAAAACCAAAACCAACCCACACTCTCACTTTGACATACGAACACACCCACACACACTGAAGCATTGAAATAATATAATTTTTATATATAATAATAATTTATAATAATCAATTATATAATTTTTATAATTTTCGTAAATATAAATCATTTTTAAGTTATAGATGGTTTGATTTATAATACGTATGTAAAAGTAAAAATTTTTATAATCAAAAATAATTTTTGCAAATTTTATAATAAAAAATAATTTATAAATTATCAAAAATAATTTATAATACGTATGTATTTTATATTTACTTTAAATAAATTATTAATAAATATATAATAATTATTTTATAAAATAAATTATTAATAAAATTTTACAATACGTATGTATTATAAAATTTTTTATAATAATTTATAATACGTATGTATTATTTAAATCTTTACATTTTTTATTTAAATTTTTTTACAGTAAACCGATCTTCACATTTTATAATACGTATGTATTATTCAAAAATAATTTATAAAAATTTATAATTAATACGTATGTAAATAATTTAATACGTATCTTCACATTTACATTTACAGTAAACCCATCTTCACATTTACATACGTATGGTTTAAGGGTAAATTTTTTTATAAATGACTTAAATGATAAATCAAACCATCCATAACCTAAAAATCGATTATAAAAATTGCAAAAATTATTTTTGATTATAAAAATTTTTACCCTTACATACGTATTATAAATCAAACCATCTATAACCTAAAAATAATTTATATTTACAAAAATTATAAAAATTATATTATTTCAATGCTTCAGTGTGTGTGGGTGTGTGCCTATGTCAGAGTGAGAGTGTGGGTTGGTTTTGGTTTTGGTTTGTGTTGCAACAGTAAAAACGTTATTTGAAATAACGTTTTCTAAAAAAAAAAAAATTTTATACGCACGGTGAAAGCGCGATTTCAAATAGCGTTTTCTTCAAAAAAAAAATTTTATGCTAAAAGCGCGATTTGGAATAGCGATTTATTAATTAAAAGTGCATTTTGCAATAGCGCTTTCACTATTCATCAAATTTTGGACTCCAAACAGTAAAAGCGCGATTTGTAATAACGCTTTAGCCTAGTCCAAACTAGGCCTAGTTTGGAAAATAAGATGTAAAAGAGGCTTAATATGGGAAAAGCCCCCCATTTTTACTTGTTTTCAAACACAAAATTTTAAAATACTTATGTACTAAACATATTTTTTTTCGTCTTTACTAAAAATAAATATAAATATGTTTAATATTTTTTGTAAACAAGGAATAGTTTATTGTAAATTTTGCCAAACCTTAATATTTTGAACATTTTTATTTTTTAAATACATCTAATGTAAATGTATTCAAAATGTAAATATTTGTGAAGAATTTTTTTAAAAATTGAGCAAATTACACCAATAGTTTTTATGATTATGATTATTGTTATTTTTTTTATATTTAGGCCTCTTTTGGCAACATTTAAAAAAGCTAACTTATTTGTTTATTGACTTAGGAATGGCCATTGGTTCAATCTTTCCCCTCCTAAACACACATTAATGTGTACTAATTTGGCATCATTTTTATTTATTTATTTGTTTATTGACTTATTTAGATCACATTACATCTCTACTTTTATGTACGTCTTTTAATAATAAGCAAAAAACTAATTTATAAACATCCAAAATAACCCTTAGTAGTATTAATTGATTTTTTAAATAATTTTTTCACAATATTTTACTTTTAGAGTACGTCTAGACTAATTGCATCTAAAAACTAAAACTAAATTGATCAAAATATTAAAATAATACCTAAAAATAAATAAATTCGAATTGAAAATTTTAAATTTGATTTTGAAAACTAAATAACGAAACAAAATATATTTTTTTTCTCTATCATGTACACTCATATTTTTTATTTATATGTTGTTAATATATTTATTTGAAAATTACTGTTATTCAAATTTGGATTAAAAGAAATTGGAATCAAAATTTAGTCATCGCCACATTATTAGAAGAAAAGAATTGTATTAGAAGAATGTTGAATTTAGTTTTATTTTCAAAGCAGTTTAAATTAATTATCTCATAAATATATTAAAAATTATATATAAATAAAAAAAATACTATAAATATGACAATAGGTTAAAAATGTGAGTGCCTTTTGAACACAAATTTATATTTTAAGATACATGTATATTTACATTAATATTTGTATTTAAATTAATTTTATATTGGAAGTATGAAAAAAAATGTATTAAAAATAATAGGGCATTTTGGCCAGATGTCTATTTCTAAAACTGGTAGGTCAATAGGCCTAAACTTAAACTTTTTGAGCATGTTCAAAATTTACTTATTTGTATATTTGTTCAAATATTACATATTCGAACACATGTTATCTATATATCTAACTATTTGTACATATATCACCTATATACAATGTCACTTATCTGTTCATCTCACCACCACTAGCCATAGCTGCCGGTCACTTTTTGACAACTTTTTTGGTCAATTTTCTGGTGACTTTTCAACGTATATCTTTATCTCAAAAAAAAGAATAAACGTTTGACTTTTGGTATCATAAGAATGAATTTTTCACCAATTAACCCTAAATAATATATATTTATGGAATATAAAAAAATAAACAAATTTTTTTGTTTGGTAGCTGGAAGTTTCTGACTGGACTGTGAGGGGTTGTTTCGTTAATTAACGTTTTTTCTTCTTTATGAAAAAGATGGTATGTGACAGAAGAGTACTAGCAAGCAATTAGTGGAGAGAAGATTGAGAAGAGCAACATGTTACTTTCCAGCTAAGTGAGTGAGTGTGCCATGAATGAACACAACATATTTCACAAAAAGCCACCTAACGAAGGCCCAAGGAAAGCTCCGTCTATGGACAAAGATCTACTGTAATTTTAACTCATGTTTGTATTTCAAGAAAATAATAAGTATATTTATATGAAATATGGAATAGAAATCACATTATTAAAAATCTTATATTATTATTATTAGTAGTAATAAAATTGTATGTTAGTTAATGTCATTCAAGTGTTTGAACAGTGACAAAATTCAAAGATGGTTGGCATGCCTCTCTTTTTGTACCCTTGCTCATCATATAATATAAACAAATCAAATTTTGGATCTTAATTAGTGATTATGACTTGGCCTATTAATTTTTTGAGATTGAGTGTAAATACATGCTTTGTATATGTTAAACTCATTCTACTTTTATCTGACATATTTAATAAAAAGTAAATTAGACATACTCTTGCACGTTGTCAGGTATAGAAGGTATTCACAGGATGTCAACTGTTAACTAGCGCGACCTACACCAATCCATGGTTAAGATACACTGTACAACAGTGTCGCATATGACAATGAATAATTTTTTAGTGTAAGAATGAGATATGACATTTAAAATAAAAATAAAAATAATATTGAACTCATCCAATCAACAAAGAGAAAAAGGTTTAGAATCAAATTCTCAATCGACTATCACATGTGAAATACATTATTCCATAGGACCATTACATGATATGATTATTATTAGATAAAAGGTCGCATGAAATAGTATTCAAATATTTAACTCTAACCATTTGTCAATAGTTAATCAATTGTAGACTTGTCATGTGAAATGCACAATGACATGCATTTCATAAAATGGACCTCATTTAAAGGGTACTCTCTCTCACTCTCATTTTCTATTTGTATGACAGTACTCGACAAGAAAAAAGCAATAAGAACACTAAATTCAGACGGCATTTTTCTTCTTCCCTACAAGAGGTAATTTTGCTCCTATCCTTACTCTATGATTCCACTAAATTCATACGGATTAATTCCTTCAACAATAAACATCATTTTATTTGTCCCGAGATGAGATCTCAAAACATAAAGAAGGCAGACAGTACACGAGACTCTTGCCACTACAAGGTCTGAGAATCAAACGTGTGCCATCTTAAAACATACAAAGGCAAATAAAAAATGAATTACACTTGCACAACACACCAGGACAAGATAGATGAAGCTGAGAGAAATGATTTAAATGAACCATAAATATATATTAATGATGGACCATACAACAAGTCAGTTGTAATTTAGCTGACCCAAATAATTGGGACAAAAGCTCGTTGAGTTGCGTTATGACTTCAACCAACAGTTCTAACATCAGACACAAGACTATACTATGACAGAATCAAGAACAGCTAAAAATCATACCTATGCATTTCAGAGGTAAGTTGATAACTTTTGTACTAACTACATCTCTTTCTTGATCTCTGGTTGTATCTTTCCATTTGGATGCAACAATTCAACCTTCGAAAACAAACTATCACCAGACGGGACTGCAACAGCACTCTCCGGCGTTTCAGCAACAACTTGATGAGCAGATTTAACCATGCCATTTTCATCGGGCTCCTTGTGACTTGGTTCAGTTTTTGTTACGATGTTATCATCCAATGGTTGTTGTTGGATACCCGGTTTGGTTTTCGATAAAGGAGAATGCATGGACTCTGCAAATGTGAATAAGCACTTTCTTAGTTGCAGATGTCAAAGAAAAGACAAAATGCATAAATTAGTATAAAACAAACCAATTGCCTGCCAGTTCCTTCAAACATCTTTTAAAAGCTACATACTTCCAGAATTCTAAGACCTTATTTTCCCAATTTTTATTTGGGATAAATTATACTAATTTCCCTTGAGGCTTGGGAATATTACAGCTAGCCCCATAGTTTTTGGAAAAATTACACCGAACTACCTTAAATTTTAAATTTCACAGCAATTTGGTCCATGCCAGTAAAGATCCGTTAATGATGCTACTGTATTTGATGATGGTCATGAAAAATATTTGATTAAATCACCACTTTACACTTTATTCAAAACATAATTAATTATCTTCTATTTTCTCGTGCCAACAAAACACCACAATCAGGCCACCCAACCCTTTGTTATTCCCATTCTCAACCCATCACCATATTGGTCTTCGTTGCAGAGTCTCTCCGCGTGTGTTCAATTGTAACTTGAACCTTCTTTTTTTGGCACTCATCCTGCTCAACATCCACATGTCAGCTTGCTCATATTATAAACAAATTCTATCTCAATAGCCTAGCATTATTTCGCAAAGCATCGCTAGTCCTGGGACTAATTACACAATTCCATTTTTGTTTTTTGAACTTCATAAATGTGTGTCAATCATAGAACACTGGGAATGAAATACTCCACTTAACCCATGAGCAAACACGCTTCCAATCTCTCATTCCACATAACCAATCTAACCTGTTGTTTGCACCCATTTTCGTTGGATTTTGTCGATAGGTGGACCAGTCAGGTAATGGCATGTGGCAGGGTCAAAATGGGGATCTTGCATAAATCAGAGGACAAATGTCACCAATGAAAGTTGGATCCTATGTGTGGGGTGGCTCAGATAGTGGAGCAGTTATTGGCAGAAGGTCATGGGTTTAATGGGCAACTTGCAAGATGAGTCATGCACAAAGTGGGTGTTTCTCTCTGTTGGAGGAGGGCTAAAAATGATGATGGATACGTGGCATCATGTAGGGGGAGCCATTCGACAGGCAAAATTGAAGACTTAAGGGAGCTTGAGTCTTTGGAAATAAGAGGGGCAGTTGCAGCAGTTATGCAGCAGCTGTTGCAGACTAGGAGTATCATGGGGTCGTGGGCTAGAGAAGTGGGGACAGCTATAAAGCTAGAGATTTGCAGAGAGATGAGGATCATCAACAACTTGACAAGACATAGCTTTTAGACTTAGGAGTAGTTTATTGTAACTTAGAAGTAGTTTCTTCTATAATTTACGGTTTGTAACTGAGTGAACTTCAGTAGTTTCATTCTGAAATTACTGTGTTTAATTTTTACTAACAATTTTTGGCACGCCCGGTGGGACATTCTAGCATAATTTGGAACAATAGTGAAGGCAAAGAAACAGGTTGATAAGCATTTGGAGAAGAGGCCTGTTGAGTTTGAGAAAGAGAAAGTAGACCAGGATTTGGTCTTGGCTGATGGTGGCAGTATTCAACATATGAGCTAGGTAGTGGCTCCAAAAGGCCAGATGAGTGGCCAAGCATTAAGCACACAAGGCCAGGCAAGTGGCCATGCTAAAATCCCCACAGGAGTCTTGGTGGCTCAGATAAGGGAGGCTTTGGCGAACTAGTCACGGGAAGAGAATCAAATCCTTTTTGGGGAAGTAAGGAGTGTGTTGAAGGTTCCATTGATGGAGTATTCCCGTCAAAGTGAGGTAAGGGCACAAAAGATGTCTTCAAAGGCAGGCGGTAACTTGATGCCATCAACTGGTTTGCCACCAACTGCTATGCCACAATAGACTGTTGGTGAACCAATGTCCTTCTATGGGGACCCAACTGTTGAGGAAAGAATGCAAGAGGTATTTCAAACTCCGAATTTTAAAACTCAAGGAAATTGGCCTGGGGGGCAGTCTGGGTCTAATGTTTTTTCTAATCCACTTTATGGCCAAAAGGGTGTAGAAAACAGAAATTTGTTTAAAACAAAATTCAATAATTATCCAAACATGAAGCCAAGAACTAATGTGGTTTTTGAAAATTATGGTCAAGGTTTCAAAAACCAAGATGTTTGGTTTGGAGAGGTTCCTAATATGGGTTATGGAAATCAAAGGGTCAATAATTTTGGAAATGTTGGTGCATATCCTGAAGTGCACAGACCTGAAATGTATTATGATCCATATGGCAATGGTCCAAGGCCGAGGGGACCAAGACCTCCTTTAAATTTTGACAGGCAAGAACCTTTTGAAAACAACTATGGTTATAGGGGGCAAAATGATAATATTCAAAGGGACCAAATTATACAAATTGTTCAAGACCTTTATGGCCGAGGGATAAGAAGGCCTGAAAGGCCTAGGTTTAGGAATTCTTACCCTTAGTGGGTAGATGAGAAACCTTTCCATAGGAATTATAGAGTGCCTGAGTTTTCCTTGTTTCATTGTGAGAAAAACCAGTCAACAATTGAACAAATAGGAAGGTTTAACTTACAGTGTGGGGAAATAGGGAACAATGATATTCTCAAAATGAGGTTATTTCCACACTCTTTGTCTAGGACTGCTTTTACATGGTTTATCAACCTTCCTGCTAATTCGGTTCATACTTGGATGGATATGGAAAATCAATTTCATACCCAATTTTATAAAACTGAACTTGATGTAACTCTAGTTGATTTATCTGAATTAAGCCAAAAGTTTTCTGAGAGTGCAAAACAATTCATTGATAGGTTTAAAAGGGCAAAGAATAGATGTAGAATGTATATGTCGGAAGTTGAGATTGTGAGAATGGCCCAAAATGGGTTAGAATTCAAGTTAAGGAAGAAATTTGAACAAATGGAATTTAGGGACTTGTTTGAGTTGTCATCTAGAGCAACCAGATATGAGTCAATACTTAGGGAGGAAAGGCATAGAAATGCAAATTCATATGGCACTTATTTCCAAGAGGTTGACTTGGAGGCAGAAATTGATGTAGATGTGGCACAAGTGGTTGACAAAACACCAGTGATTTGTGGGACTTTGAGGAAAGTAGACAAACCAGTGAATATTGCCAACAACTCAGCACACTAAAAGAAATACAAACATCACATTTAGGCAGTATTCTTTTGATTTGTCTAAAGCTGATGTCATTTTCAATGAATTGTTGGCTAACAAGTTTTTAACATTGTCCCTGGACATGTAATACCAAAAGAACAAAACAAAGTAGGAAAAGAATATTGTAAATAGCATAACATTTTTAGACATTCTAGCAACAATTGCATGACTTTTAGAAATTGTGTGCATGATTTAATACAAAAGGGTTGCTAAAGTATGTAAAGAAAGAGAAAGGAGTTATGGCAGTAGACAGTAATTCTTTTCAAGAGATGGCACCAATTCATGAGCGCAACTAGCATCAAGAGGAAGGCCCCAAATCTAAGTGTGTTGCTAGCTGACTCGGAGAAAATCCATATAGAGAAACAAGAGAAAGGAAAGAAGGTGATAGAAGAGGACAATTTTGTTTGTTCAAGGTATGGAACTGAGAAGGAAAAGTTACAAGCAATTTTGGCTGATAAGTTTGAGGAGAGTGTGAGAGATCATGGCTTAAGGTTCAATACCTTAGGTGGAGGTGATTTTCAAATTTTCAATTGCAAGAAGTAATTGTATGATGGGCAGGATCCTGGAGTTTTTGGACCTGTCGACAGATCATATGGTAAGAAGGATGGTCCATTTCTATTTAAATGGGAACCTGTTTACCCTTCTCTCCATGGTGCAAAAGGGGTTAGAATTAAAGTGAGGCAATTGAGGAATCAGAGGCCATAGTCATGTTCAGAGGCCAGTATTTATGTCAAGGCCATTTGTTGCCCAAGGTTAGAGGTTTATGGCTGGGATGAGTGGGGTGAGTCCATTCAGGCCAAGTTAGTTTCATGGCTAAGGGGTAAGGTTCCCACAAGCTTCCCCCCCAGCTCAGCCAAGGATGGTAAAGCCACCAGTTCCTACACATGTTGGTTGGCAAGGCGTGTTACATCCAAAATTTCCTTTGTCAGGATGGAAACCTATGGGCCCAGCTAGGACTCAGATTAGAAGAGAGCAGAGGAAGTATCATGCCATGTTTTCAACAAAGGAGGGTGACAACCCAAAGAAGGATGATCAAAATAATTTAACTTGGGTAAGGGAAAAAAAGAAGGAAGAGGCTAGTGAGTCAAGTAAGACAGAGAAGGTGGTCGAAAAAACACCCAAAAATATACTTCTTAGGAGGCAATTGGAGGAGATATCTAAGGCTCTCCTTTCTGATAAGGGAGACTAGGTAAGATGAGATAATGGTTGATGAGAATGCAGTAGTGGCAAGAAAATTAGAAGCTCCTATCGACAGCAAGGAGGATACAAAGTCTGAAAGTTCTGGGGACTTTGGTGAAAAGCTGGCTGCAATCAAGTTTGGGTCCTTACATGCAAACCCTGATTGCAACATGATTTTGGCTTTACCCAAGAAGTTTGAAGCAAAGCCTGGGCAATTAGTACAGTTAGAGGGTGATGTAGAGGATTTATCAGAGTTTGCTGTGACGATGACAGAGGTGAGTAAATCCAAGGAGGAAGCTGGCAAGTCCATACAAGTGGCAAAAACTGGTAGTAGTGAGAAGGTGGTACTTCAGTCACCCAAGACTGAAGTAATGAGCCATTTATGTATATAATATGATAGTGGTAGATAGTGGTAATATATAATATGTAAGTGGCATATAATGGGTTATGATGATGTTTGTAATATCTCCTATATAAGGAGTGTCATTTGGTCTTGTAATATAAGAAGTTTTGAATATAACTGAAATATATTCCTTCTTCCTCATATTTTTCGGAGTTCTTCTTCTTCATATTTTCTAAGTAGATGTCTTCAAAGGCAGGCGGTAACTTGATGCCATCAACTGGTTTGCCACCAACTGCTACGCCACAATAGACTGTTGGTGAACCAATGTCCTTCTATGGGGACCCAACTGCTGAGGAAAGAATGCAAGAGGTATTTCAAACTCCGAATTTTAAAACTCAAGGAAATTGGCCTGGGGGGTAGTCTGGGTCTAATGTTTTTTCTAATCCACTTTATGGTCAAAAGGGTGTAGAAAACAGAAATTTGTTTAAAACAAAATTCAATAATTATCCAAACATGAAGCCAAGAACTAATGTGGTTTTTGAAAATTATGGTCAAGGTTTCAAAAACCAAGATGTTTGGTTTGGAGAGGTTCCTAATATGGGTTATGGAAATCAAAGGGTCAATAATTTTGGAAATGTTGGTGCATATCCTGAAGTGCACAGACCTGAAATGTATTATGATCCATATGGCAATGGTCCAAGGCCGAGGGGACCAAGACCTCCTTTAAATTTTGACAGGCAAGAACCTTTTGAAAACAACTATGGTTATAGGGGGCAAAATGATAATATTCAAAGGGACCAAATTATACAAATTGTTCAAGACCTTTATGGCCGAGGGATAAGAAGGCCTGAAAGGCCTAGGTTTAGGAATTCTTACCCTTAGTGGGTAGATGAGAAACCTTTCCATAGGAATTATAGAGTGCCTGAGTTTTCCTTGTTTCATTGTGAGAAAAACCAGTCAACAATTGAACAAATAGGAAGGTTTAACTTACAGTGTGGGGAAATAGGGAACAATGATATTCTCAAAATGAGGTTATTTCCACACTCTTTATCTTGTCTAGGACTACTTTTACATGGTTTATTAACCTTCCTACTAATTCAGTTCATACCTGGATGGATATGGAAAATCAGTTTCATGCCCAATTTTTATAGAACATAACTTGAAGTAACTCTAGTTGATTTATCTGAATTAAGGCAAAAGTTTTCTGAGAGGGCAAAATAGTTCATTGATAGGTTTAAAAGGGCAAAGAATAGGTGTAGAATGTATATGCCTGAAGTTGAGATTGTGAGAATGACCCAAAATGGGTTAGAATTTGAGTTGAGGAAGAAATTTGAAGCAATGGAATTTAGGGACTTGTTTGAGTTGTCATCTAGAGCAACCAGATATGAGTCAATACTTAGGGAGGAAAGGCATAGAAATGCAAATTCATATGGCACTTATTTCCAAGAGGTTGACTTGGAGGCAGAAATTGATGTAGATGTGGCACAAGTGGTTGACAAAACACCAGTGATTTGTGGGACTTTGAGGAAAGTAGACAAACCAGTGAATATTGCCAACAACTCAGCACACTAAAAGAAATACAAACATCACATTTAGGCAGTATTCTTTTGATTTGTCTAAAGCTGATGTCATTTTCAATGAATTGTTGGCTAACAAGTTTTTAACATTGTCCCTGGACATGTAATACCAAAAGAACAAAACAAAGTAGGAAAAGAATATTGTAAATAGCATAACATTTTTAGACATTCTAGCAACAATTGCATGACTTTTAGAAATTGTGTGCATGATTTAATACAAAAGGGTTGCTAAAGTATGTAAAGAAAGAGAAAGGAGTTATGGCAGTAGACAGTAATTCTTTTCAAGAGATGGCACCAATTCATGAGCGCAACTAGCATCAAGAGGAAGGCCCCAAATCTAAGTGTGTTGCTAGATGACTTGGAGAAAATCCATATAGAGAAACAAGAGAAAGGAAAGAAGGTGATAGAAGAGGACAATTTTGTTTGTTCAAGGTATGGAACTGAGAAGGAAAAGTTACAAGCAATTTTGGCTGATAAGTTTGAGGAGAGTGTGAGAGATCATGGCTTAAGGTTCAATACCTTAGGTGGAGGTGATTTTCAAATTTTCAATTGCAAGAAGTAATTGTATGATGGGCAGGATCCTGGAGTTTTTGGACCTGTCGACAGATCATATGGTAAGAAGGATGGTCCATTTCTATTTAAATGGGAACCTGTTTACCCTTCTCTCCATAGTGCAGAAGGGGTTAGAATTAAAGTGAGGCAATTGAGGAATCAGAGGCCATAGTCATGTTCAGAGGCCAGTATTTATGTCAAGGCCATTTGTTGCCCAAGGTTAGAGGTTTATGGCTGGGATGAGTGGGGTGAGTCCATTCAGGCCAAGTTAGTTTCATGGCTAAGGGGTAAGGTTCCCACAAGCTTCCCCCCCAGCTCAGCCAAGGATGGTAAAGCCACCAGTTCCTACACATGTTGGTTGGCAAGGCGTGTTACATCCAAAATTTCCTTTGTCAGGATGGAAACCTATGGGCCCAGCTAGGACTCAGATTAGAAGAGAGCAGAGGAAGTATCATGCCATGTTTTCAACAAAGGAGGGTGACAACCCAAAGAAGGATGATCAAAATAATTTAACTTGGGTAAGGGAAAAAAAGAAGGAAGAGGCTAGTGAGTCAAGTAAGACAGAGAAGGTGGTCGAAAAAACACCCAAAAATATACTTCTTAGGAGGCAATTGGAGGAGATATCTAAGGCTCTCCTTTCTGATAAGGGAGACTAGGTAAGATGAGATAATGGTTGATGAGAATGCAGTAGTGGCAAGAAAATTAGAAGCTCCTATCGACAGCAAGGAGGATACAAAGTCTGAAAGTTCTGGGGACTTTGGTGAAAAGCTGGCTGCAATCAAGTTTGGGTCCTTACATGCAAACCCTGATTGCAACATGATTTTGGCTTTACCCAAGAAGTTTGAAGCAAAGCCTGGGCAATTAGTACAGTTAGAGGGTGATGTAGAGGATTTATCAGAGTTTGCTGTGACGATGACAGAGGTGAGTAAATCCAAGGAGGAAGCTGGCAAGTCCATACAAGTGGCAAAAACTGGTAGTAGTGAGAAGGTGGTACTTCAGTCACCCAAGACTGAAGTAATGAGCCATTTGAAACCTTTGCATGTTACTGCTCACCTGAATGGTTGCCCTTTAACCAAGGTTTTGATTGACAATGGAGCCATTGTGAACATTTTGGTAACAAGAATTTTGAATGTGATTGGTAAGTCGGTAGATGTTTAATTCCTTTTGATGTGTTCGAGTGATTTTTTAGGATAGTCATCTAACAAAAGGGGAGTGATTGCATTGCAATTACACGTAGGAGACGGAGTGATGGGAGCAACATTCTTTGTGATATATTCCACTTCAAACTACAACCTGTTACTTGGAAGGGAGAGGATTCATTCTAATAGTTGTGTGTCCTTCATCAGGCTTTGATTTTCTTGACAGTAGAGGATCAAGAATGGCAAGGCATGGAGGTTTTCTGGGCAAAGGCAAACCCTTTCAAAGCTGACATTCATAATGTGGAGGCTATGCTATACGCTAAGGAGTTCAGCCCTGTTGTGTTGGAAAATGAAGAGTTGAGATTAAGGGGAATTGGTCTAACTTATGACCAGTTTCAGAAGTTTGTGGAGGAAGGATTTCGACAAATGAGCCAGTAAGTGGCCAGGCCAAGTGTCTTGCAGACCAAGCCTGTGGATGAAGTGCCGATTGAAGACATTACTAATGAAGTTGAAGAAGAGTGAAAGTGAGTTTGATTCAACTATAATTAGAAGTACTTTTATTAGACTATTTTTATTTCTTTTTAGAAAGGAGGTTAGGTGGTATGTTGCCCCATTGTTTTTGGACAAAATGTGTTGTAGATGATAGCCCTCTGGATTATAAACAGGTGCAGTTTGAAAGTTTGAAGGTAAATTCTGCAAAGCGTGATGACATCAAGGCTGATGTGCAAGATCCTTTGGAGGAGTTTAATATAGGAGATGAGGCTTGTAAGAGGCCTATTTATGTAAATACTACCTTATCTAATGAATGTAAAATCAAGTTAGTTAGCTTGATTTCAGATTATTCTAATTGTTTTGCTTGGAGTTATAATAAAATGTCTGGCTTAAATAGGTCTTTGGTTGAACAAAAACTCCCAATTAAGCTAAATCATATGCCACATAAACAACCTCCTAGGAGGATGACAAATGAAGTCACTCTCATCGTGAAGGATGAAATTGAAAGGCTTTTAAAAGCTGGTTTTATTAGGACAACAAAGTATGTGGAGTGGCTGTCAAATATAGTTCCAGTCCTAAAGAAGAATGGCAAAATTAGGGTGTGTATTGACTTTAGAAATTTGAATATGGCCACACCTAAGGATGAGTATCCTCTGTCAGTTGCAGATTTACTGGTAGAATCAACTGCAAGGCATAAGATTTTATCATTCATGAATGGACATGCTAGGTATAATCAAATCTTTCTTAATCGAGATAATGTTCATAAGATTGCATTTAGATGCTCAGGGGCTCTAGGGACTTTTGAGTGGGTATTGATGCCTTTTAGGCTTAAGAATGCAGGAGTTACTTATCAAAGGGCTATGAACTTTATTTTTGATGATTTGATTGGGAGCTCTATTATTAGAATCTTACGATTCGCGGCATAATTCACGATTCGATTAACTTTTTATGATTCATGCAATTCTTGAAATTATTATATCCGACATATTTTCGACTCTTTTTCTCCATCTTTTTAGTGAAAATGAAATAATTCAATTACACAACTTCTAATATTGTTTAATACCAAAATAACCAATTATACATGATTTGTTGTTGTTTTAGGGACCATGAACTTTTTAATAGGATCCAATCAAATTCAGTCCAACCCAACATGATTCCCACTACACCACTACCATCTCACCTACTCCACTAAACCTAACCCACTACACCACTACCATCTCACCTACTCCACTAAACCTAACCCACTACACCACTACCATCTCACCTACTCCACTAAACCTAACCCACTACACCACTACCATCTCACCTACTCCACTAAACCTAACCCACTACACCACTACCATCTCACCTACTCCACTAAACCTAACCCACTACACCACTACCATCTCACCTACTCCACTAAACCTAACCCACTACACCACTACCATCTCACCTACTCCACTAAACCTAACCCACTACACCACTACCATCTCACCTACTCCACTAAACCTAACCCACTACACCACTACCATCTCACCTACTCCACTAAACCTAACCCACTACACCACTACCATCTCACCTACTCCACTAAACCTAACCCACTACACCACTACCATCTCACCTACTCCACTAAACCTAACCCACTACACCACTATCACCTCACCTACTCCACTAAACCTAATCCACTACACCACTACCACCTCACCTACTCCACTAAACCTATCACCTACTTCACCCACTTAAACCTACTCCACTAAGCCTAACCCACTACACCACTACCACCTCCACTTCACCTACTCCTTACCTACTACACACTCACCCTCTTCTATATATAGGAATCATGAATCATTGTAATAGATATCAACATTACATCAATCAATAATACAATTCTCTTTATACATTGAATTTCAACATTTCTCTTTATACATTGAATTTCAACACATAGTCATGTTCAGAGGCCAGTATTTATGTCAAGGCCATTTGTTGGCCAAGGTTAGAGGTTTATGGCTGGGATGAGTGGGGTGAGTCCATTCAGGCCAAGTTAGTTTCATGGCTAAGGGGTAAGGTTTCCACAAGCTCCCTCGCCAGCTCAGCCAAGGATGGTAAAGCCACCAGTTCCTACACATGTTGGTTGGCAAGGCGTGTTACATCCAAAATTTCCTTTGTCAGGATGGAAACCTATGGGCCCAGCTAGGACTTAGATTAGAAGAGAGCAGAGGAAGTATCATGCCATGTTTTCAACAAAGGAGGGTGACAACCTAAAGCAGGATGATCAAAATAATTTAACTTGGGTAAGGGAAAAAAAGAAGGAAGAGGCTAGTGAGTCAAGTAAGACAGAGAAGGTGGTGGAAAAAACACCCAAAAATATACTTCTTAGGAGGCAATTGGAGGAGATATCTAAGGCTTTCCTTTGTGATAAGGGAGACTAGGTAAGATGAGATAATGGTTGATGAGAGTGCAGTAGTGGCAAGAAAATTAGAAGCTCCTATCGACAGCAAGGAGGATACAAAGTCTAAAAGTTCTGGGGACTTTGGTGAAAAGCTGGCTGCGATCAAGTTTGGGTCCCTACATGCAAACCCTGATTGCAACATGATTTTGGCTTTACCCAAGAGGTTTGAAGCAAAGCCTGGGCAATTAGTACAGTTAGAGGGTGATGTAGAGGATTTATCAGAGCTTGCTGTGATGATGATAGAGGTGAGTAAATCCAAGGAGGAAGCTGGCAAGTCCATACAAGTGGCAAAAACTGATAGTAGTGAGAAGGTGGTACTTCAGTCACCCGAGACTGAAGTAATGAGCCATTTGAGACCTTTGTATGTTACTGCTCACCTGAATGGTTGCCCTTTAACCAAGGTTTTGATTGACAATGGAGCCATTGTGAACATTTTGCTAACAAGTATTTTGAATGTGATTGGTAAGTCGGTAGATGTTTAATTCCTTTTGATGTGTTCGAGTGATTTTTTAGGATGGTCATCTAACAAAAGGGGAGTGATTGCATTGCAATTACATGTAGGAGACGGAGTGATGGGAGCAACATTCTTTGTGATAGATTCCACTTCAAACTACAACCTGTTACTTGGAAGGGAGAGGATTCATTCTAATAGTTGTGTGTTCTTCATCAGGCTTCGATTTTCTTGACAGTAGAGGATCAAGAATGGCAAGTGTTAGAATTTACCATCACCTACCACCACTACCACCTCACCTACTCCACTAAACCTAACCCACTACACCACTACCACCTCACCTACTCCACTAAACCTAACCCACTACACCACTATCACCATCCACTACACACCATCCACTACACCTACATCTATATAAGGAACCATTTTGTAATAGACAGAACATATCAATCAAACATCAATCAATAATACATACAAGTCATTCTCTCTATCAATTTATTTTTTTACAGCATGGCATGGAGGTTTTCTGGGCAAAGGCAAACCCTTTCAAAGCTGACATTCATAATGTGGAGGCTATGCTATACGCTAAGGAGTTCAGTCCTGTTGTGTTGGAAAATGAAGAGTTGAGATTAAGGGGAATTGGTCTAACTTATGACCAGTTTCAGAAGTTTGTGGAGGAAGGATATCGACAAATGAGCCAATAAGTGGCCAGGCCAAGTGTCTTGCAAACCAAGCCTGTAGATGAAGTGCCGATTGAAGACATTACTAATGAAGTTGAAGAAGAGTGAAAGTGAGTTTGATTCAACTATAATTAGAAGTACTTTTATTAGACTATTTTTATTTCTTTTTAGAAAGGAGGTTAGGCGGTATGTTGCCCCATTGTTTTTGGACAGAATGTGTTGTAGATGATAGCCCTCTGGATTATAAACAGGTGCAGTTTGAAAGTTTGAAGGTAAATCCTGCAAAGCGTGATGACATCAAGGCTGATGTGCAAGATCCTTTGGAGGAGTTTAATATAGGAGATGAGGCTTGTAAGAGGCCTATTTATGTAAATACTAGCTTATCTAATGAATGTAAAATCAAGTTAGTTAGCTTGATTTCAGATTATTCTAATTGTTTTGCTTGGAGTTATAATAAAATGTCTGGCTTAAATAGGTCTTTGGTTGAACAAAAACTCCCAATTAAGCTAAATCATATGCCACATAAACAACCTCCTAGGAGGATGACAAATGAAGTCACTCTCATCGTGAAGGATGAAATTGAAAGGCTTTTAAAAGCTGGTTTTATTAAGACAACAAGGTATGTGGAGTGGCTGTCAAATATAGTTCCAGTCCTAAAGAAGAATGGCAAAATTAGGGTGTGTATTGACTTTAGAAATTTGAATATGGCCACACCTAAGGATGAGTATCCTCTGTCAGTTGCAGATTTACTGGTAGAATCAACTGCAAGGCATAAGATTTTATCATTCATGAATGGACATGCTAGGTATAATCAAATCTTTCTTAATTGAGATAATGTTCATAAGATTGCATTTAGATGCCCAGGGGCTCTAGGGACTTTTGAGTGGGTATTGATGCCTTTTAGGCTTAAGAATGCAAGAGTTACTTATCAAAGGGCTATGAACTTTATTTTTCATGATTTGATTGGGAGCTCTATTATTAGAATCTTACGATTCGCGGCATAATTCACGATTCGATTAACTTTTTATGATTCATGCAATTCTTGAAATTATTATATCCGACATATTTTCGACTCTTTTTCTCCATCTTTTTAGTGAAAATGAAATAATTCAATTACACAACTTCTAATATTGTTTAATACCAAAATAACCAATTATACATGATTTGTTGTTGTTTTAGGGACCATGAACTTTTTAATAGGATCCAATCAAATTCAGTCCAACCCAACATGATTCTAACCTTTTATTATTATTTTTTTTATTTTTTTCCTCTAAAAAATCATAATATATCCTCTAAAGATATTTAAGATTAAAGTAACTTACACCATGAATTATCATTGCTATTTTATTAAATTGAATATAATTGAATATTAGATGAGTGAGGTCAATTATACCTTTTAAAATATTTTAGACTTTAAAATAAAAGATCCTAAATAATTCTTTCTTATTATTTGGTCACCATTACTTGGAAAAGTGTGCATACTTATTGTTCAAATGTCAATATCAATATCATTGTTAATTATTGTTACTTTGAAAATTGATAGTTTGTCTATTTGGTTACTGCCTTTATTAAGAATGGTTGACAAAAAATATCTAAAAAAAGAAAAAGGTAATATGGTCATCTTAGATAGGTATCTTTGTTAATTTCTTACCTATTAAATTATGCGATCATCATTCAAAACAACATTTTCATTGATTTAATTCTAAATATTTCATATTCATAAGATATATTTAACATATAAGTATGTAGATGTATTTTTCTACGTAATTTAGAAAAAGTGACCGAATCTTTACGATTCATTATTCGAATCCCGGTTCGATAATTATGATTGGGAGGTTTTTAGAGGTTTATATTGATGATGTGGCAATAAAGTCAGATGAGTTTGATGAGCATTTGGATCACCTTCGACAGGTGTTTCAAAGGATGAGACCTTATCAACTGAAGATGAACCTCTTGAAGTGTGCTTTTGGGGTTTATGCTAGTAATTTCTTGGGCTTTTTGGTCCATCAGAAGGGAATAGAGGTGGACACAAATAAGGCTAAGGCTATTAAGGTAGCCCAACCCCCATCTAATAAGGAGTTACAAAGTTTTATTGGGCAAATAAATTTTCTGAGAAGATTCATTGCCAATTTGGCAGGAAAGACTTTGGTTTTTTCTCCCTTGTTGAAGTTGAACTCTGATAGGGAGTTTAAATAGGAAAATGAACATCAAAGGGCATTTGATTCAATAAAGGATTATTTGTCCAAGCCCCCAGTTCTGATGCCACCATGTAAGGGGAAACCTCTGAAATTGTATATTTCAACAGGAGAACAGTCAATTGGGTGTTTGTTGTCACAGGATAACGAGGAGGATTATGAACAGGCTGTATATTACCTAAGTAGAAAGATAAATGAAGCAGAAACTAGGTATAGTTCTGTGGAGAAGTTGTGTTTGGCATTATATTTTGCAGCAATCAAGCTAAGGCATTATATGTTGCCTTCAGAAGTTAATGTGATTGCTCAGACTAATGTGATAAAGTATATGTTGTCTAGGCCAATTTTGAGGGGCAGATAGGGGAAATGGACTTGCTTTGATTGAGTATTGCTTCAAAAATGTACCTTAAAAAGCTGTGAAAGGCCAGGCATTGGCAGATTTTTTGGCTAAACATCCATGTAACCCTGTTGAGTTGGATCTATATGAAATATTTTCAGGCGAGGAGAAGCCATGGAGGTTAATGTTTGATGGCTCAAAGACTGAAGAAGGTGTTGGTGTTGGGGTGGTGTTGGTATCACCCCAAGGGTAGGTGTTCCCGTCTTCGTACCAATTGGCTGTCTCAAGTGTTGTCAAACAATCAAGCAGAATATGAAGCTTTAATTATTGGCTTGGAGTTAGCAAGGAGTCTTAGGATTCCACACTTGAGGGTGTTTACAAACTCACAACCAGTGATAAGACAGGTTATAGGCTAGTATAAGTGCAATAATGCAGTACTTGGGAAGTATCTAGACTAAGTATTACAATTTGTTAATGGTTTTGAGACAGTAGAGTTTGAACACATGTTTAGGCTCATAAACAAGGAAGCCAACAAAATGGCTCATGCAACATTTGATTTCAGAATTCCATAAGGCTTTCAGGAGAGGATAGTAAGAATTCAAAAGAGGGCGATGTGTTGTTGTAAAAATATATGTATTATTGATTGATGAATTGATTCATTTATTGATGTGTTGTATTACAAATCAGAGTGGCATTATATAGGAGAGGGTTTGGGTAGTAGGTGTAGTGTAGTGGAGGTGGTAGGTGAAGTGGGTGCTAGTGGAGATGGTAGGTGGAGGAGTAAATTGGTAAATTCTAACAGTTGTGCCAATTGTCAACAGCAGCAAAGTCTATCAATTTTAGCCTTGGATGTGTCAGAAGATGATTGGAGGTCATATTTGATGAAGTATTTAATTAATCCAAAGGCAAAAGTAGATAGAAAAACAAAATATCAGGCTATGAACTATGTCATTTTGGGGATTGATTTGTTTAGAAGAACCCAAGATGGATTGGTATTGTTGTATATTGGGGGTTTGGAGCAAATGCAAGTCATGGCATTAGTTCATGAGAGCATTTGTGGTGCACATCAAGCTAGTGAGAAGATCAGATGGTTAATTACGAGACATGGGTATTTTTGGCCCTCTGTAAGGAAAGATTGTATTAGTTATGCAAAGGGATGTTAACAATGCCAAAAACATGGTAATGTGGAAAAAATGCTAGCTAGGGACTGGCATTCAATTGTCAAACCCAAGGATGTTAAGATCGCGATCTGGATCGTAGGATCGTATGATCCTACGACTCAATATACACCATTCGATCTGACTTGTACATCGGATTGACCCCAGATCAAGATCGTGATGGGATCGTTTTGGGATCGTTAGGATCGCATCTGGATTGCAACTCCATGCGATCCAGATTTGAAGGATTTTTTGGGCAACTTTAAAGCAAAATCGAGAGCTAAAATGAGAGAAGCAGAGAAGCAAAGCAATAAAGAAGCTTCATCTACTGCGATTAGGGCAAACGAAGAAGCCTGACCTGCCACTGTGACTCCAGGTACGCTGCTTCCTCTTCTTCTTCTTCTTCTCCCTCTCTCTTCTTTGCTGTGACTCCAGCTCTGCTGCTCTTTTTTTTTTCTTCGAAGACTGTTCTTCTTTCTTCGCTGCTCAGCAGCTCTCCTTTCTTCATTGATCTCTTCTTCTTTCTTCACTGAATCACCTCTTCGGTGATTTTTTTTTCTCTTATTTATTTATTTATTTATTTTTGTTTCTGTAAATTACCTCTTATTTATTTATTTATTTATTTCTTCACTGAATCACCTTTTGTTTATTTTTTTTCTTCACTGAATCACATTCATTTTGGGGCTGAATCACCTCTTATTTATTTATTTCTTCACTGAATCACCTCTTATTTATTTTTTTTCTTCACTAAATCATATCCATTTTGGGGCATTAGTCTTATTTATTTATTTCTTCACTGCATCACCTCTTATTTATTTGTTTCTTCACTGAATCACATTCATTTCGCTGATCTCTCCTTCTTTCTTGTGCCTTTTTACAATTTGCAATTGCAGGAATGTCAACCTCTAGTTCAGGAGGAGGGAAGAAGAGGAAAAATGTTATACTGTAATCTATGAAGCACGGACACCTCTCCAAAGGTTGCGTATCAATGTCGGACACGGACACGGACACACGTCGGACACGTGTCCGACACATCACAGAAGGTGTCCGAATTTTTTTTTTAATTTTTTTGCAACCGGACACGTAACGGACACATTTGGATACGTTCGGGACACGTTTAGGGTGAAATTCATAATTTATGAAACTTCTATGGGGTCAATTTGTAAAAAGCAAAAACAGAACATGTAATCTAATGCTCGTTGATCGACAGAGAGAGCAGAAGAGAAAGAAAACAGAGAGAACACCTGGTCGCTTATGGGTGGTCGTTCGTCACTCATCAGTGGTCGGTCGTCGGTGGTCTACTATCTAAGGTACAACTTCTTCGTCTTCTCCGATCTTCTCTCTCATCTCTCTCAATCGCTCTCAGTTGTGCTCTCTCTCTCTCTCGCAATCGCTCTCTCGCTCTCTCTTTTCTGATCTGCTTTGACCTCTTCATTTCTTTTCTTTTATCTGATTTTTTTTTCTTTTATAGGGTCAGTTTTTAGTGTAATTTATCTGTCCCTCTTTTATTTTTTTTCTTTTTCTGATTTCATTTTATATTTTCTTCTCTCCTCTCTTATTTTAGTGTATATATATATTTTGTTGATTAATTTTGTTAATTTTAATAATATATGTTTATTAATTTTATTATAAGAATTAATTTTTAATTATGAAACAATGGCTATTACGGGTGGTATTTTTTATTACCTTTCTATAATTCTTTTTTTAAAAATAATTTTATGACATATAATAATAAATTTAATTATATATATTGAACGTGTTCCCAGCGTGTCATGTCCCCTATCTTTCAAAAATTTGCGTTTTTGCGTGTCCATATCGTGTCGCGTGTCCGTGTCCGTGCTTCATTGACTGTAATGTTACTCGTTCTGGAGGAATATATAGATTAAAACACCATTTGGTATGCACTCATCAAAATGTTGAACCATGTCCCCAAGTTCCGGAAGATGTTAGGGAAAAATTAATGAGTCTTTAGAGAACTCAAACATTGGAGTCTCAAAATAAGAAAAAGAGAATGCTTGATATTGGTGATGATGATTCTGATGAAGAAGTGGAATTATTGCATGCCAGTGGCCATGAAAACAAACAAAAACATTATGGGCGTATGGATAAATTTGTGGTGAATAAGTCTCTGCATCAAAATAAAAAAACTATCAATCAATTATTTAAGAAAGAAGAGAGAGATGATGTTTGTCAAACAATTGCCCGGTTTTTTTACACTAGTGCAATTCCTTTTAATTGTGTCAACAACCCTATATTTCCACTTATGGTTAAGAAAATTGGAGATTATGGAAAAGGCCTTGTGCCACCATCTTACCATGAAATTAGGGTGACATTTTTAAAAAAGAAGTGCAAGAGACATTGCAATTACTTGATGAGTTCAAGGAACAATGGAAGAAGACCGGGTGTACAATTATGTCCGATGGATGGTCGGATAGAAAGAGAAGATCAATTTGTAATTTTCTTGTCAATAGCCCTAATGGAACTATCTTTCTATCGTCATTGGATACATCCGACATTTCAAAAACCGGTGAAAAGGTTTTTGAGATGTTGGATGAGATTGTTGAGAAGGTTGGAGTGGAGCATGTTGTGCAAGTGGTGACCAATAATGCTTCTAATTATAAGTTGGCAGGAGAAATGTTAATGGATAAGAGGAAGAGCTTGTTTTGGACACCTTGTGCCACTCATTGCATAGATTTGATGTTAGAGAATTTGGAGAAGCAAATTCAACTTCATCGAGTTACAATTAAAAAAGGAAAAAGAATTGTGACATACATTTATTCAAGAACAAATCTTATTCATTGGATGAAGGAGTTCACAAAAGGTATTGAACTTATTAGGCCCGCGGTAACACGATTTGCCACATCTTCTTGACCTTGACGCGCCTTCATGAGCAAAAGGGTGCATTGTTCTCTTTGTTTACATCATCCAAGTGGAGGTATAGTCGATTTGCAAAGTCTGAAAAGGGTAAAAAAATTGAAGATATTGCTTTAGATAATCGTATTTTTTGGAAGGGCGTTTCTATGTGCATGAAGGCTGCGGTACCTCTTATTAAAGTACTTAGATTAGTGGATTCGGATGAGCATCCGGCAATGGGATTCATTTACGAGGCAATGGATCGTGCAAAAGAGGAAATTCAAAGCAATTTCAATAATATTTTCACATGATAAACTTTTATTTAGTTAAACTTATTTACTTTACTATTATATTTCTCTAAACTTTTTATTTGTTCATTAATACTCTTCATTTAATGGAGTTAGCTATGATCCTATATGGACCATCATTGATAGAAGATGGGAATCCCAACTCCATCACCCATTGCATGCTCAGTTTCATTACAGTCCCAATTTTCAACCCGATGCGGAGGTTAAAATTGGGCTGTACAAATGTCTTGAAAGAATGGTTCCTGATGTTAATGAGAGGGTGAAGATAGATTTGCAAATTGATACATTCAAGAGTGCAAGAGGGCTCTTTGGCATACAAAATGCAATCATGACTAGGAAAAAGAAGTCTCCAGGTGTTTTTTTATTTTTACTATAAGTTGATTTGTATCATTTTTAATATCTTATTATTTGTTTTCATTTCATCAATTTTAAATTTATAACTAAACTTTCATGTAGCTGATTGGTGAGACTCTTGGTGATGAATGCCCTGAGTTGAAGAGGTTTGCAATTAGGATATTAAGTTTAACATGCAGTTCATCAGGGTGTGAGCGAAATTGGAGTGCTTTTGAGATGGTACATTCAAAGCGGAGGAATCGTTTGCACCAAAAGAGAATGAATGACTTGATGCTTGTCATGTACAATTTGAAATTGAGACAACGACACATGAATAGACAAGCAATCGTGAATCCATTATGTTTGGATGATATCCCATCAGATGATGAATGGATAACAGAGAGAGAGACTCCGACTCTTCCAAGAGAAGGAAATTGGTTGAGTGTGCTTGATAGGAATGCTCGACATGGATGTGATTCGGATGAAGACGAAGTGGAGGCCCTTGCAAGGAATTTGGAAGAAGCTTGCAAGTTTATGTACACATCTTTTAGTTTTAATTAGAAATTATAACTTTAATTTTACTTTTAATTTTTTTGTTTACTCCAACTTAGGTTGTGATCATATTGGTAGAGAACATGATGAAGTTCATGAAGTAAGTGATGATGATGCTATGGACCAAAACATGGATGCTCGAAGGGATTTTGATCATGACTTTGAAGATGCTACTATTGGTGAAGACATTGAGGACTTGGATGGCACCAGGGGTGGTGATGATGATGATGATGATGATGATGTGGCAATGATTAATGCTGATTGTGGCAATAATAATGATAATTCCGGCGACAATGATGGCTTATTGTAGTTTTTATTTGTTCTTCCTTTATTTAGTTTGTTTTGTTTTCATTAAGAAACAATGACAATGGTGTGCAAGTGTTGGAATTTGGTTTTATTATGTTTTTGACTTCTTTTTTTGAAAAAAAATGTTTGAATGCTGCATTGAATTGCTATATTTCTTTTTGGGGGCTTATTCTATATATATTTTGATAGTATTATATAGTCATAAAAATTATTGCATTTTTTTATCATTTTAGTCCGATCCTACGATCCTCGATCCGATCCTACGATTTGATCAGACAGACCCCCAAAACGATCCTGTGTAGGATCCCGATCTTAACAACCTTGGTCAAACCTTGACCATTTAGAGGTTGGGCAATGGATTTGATTGGCCAAATATTTCCTCCATCAAAACAACATGCATTCATATTAGTAGCTAATGATTATTTCACTAAGTGGGTGGAGGCAGTTCCATTAAAGCTGGTGAATCAGTCTCATGTGATTGATTTTATTAAGAAGCATATAGTGCATAAGTTGGGTTTGCCACAAACAATCACTGTCAATCAATTTTATTAAGAAGCATATAGTGCATAGGTTTGGTTTGCCACAAACAATCATTGTCGATCAAAGGACAGTGTTTAATGGTGATGAAGTCATGGAGTTTGCCAAGGTATATGGCATTCAGATGTTTAACGCATCTCCATATTATGCCCAGGCAAATGGGCAAGCAAAGTTATCAAATAAAACAATTAAGGTCACATTGAGTAAAGTAATAGGGGATAATCTAACGGATTGGCATACAGGAATTCAAGGAGGGATAGCATTTAAGCATCCCCTTATGAATTGGTTTATGGTCATGCTGCAGTTTTACCTTTGGAGGTGATAGTAAGCTCGATTAAGGTAGCCAAGCATTATGATATTTCTGTGGATGAGTATAATGAGGCTATGTTTATGGAACTGCAGGATGTAGAGGGTAAAAGGGTTGATGCTTTTGATTGCATGATGGCTTAGAAGAAGAAGGTCAAAAGAGTTTATAATAAGAAGGTTAAGTTGAAACTCTTTGGACCACTTTTGAAAGGAATTAGTAAAGCAAGCCATGCAAGATAAAGTGTTGGTATTCATTAAAAAGAAGTTTGTACAAGGTGTCTGCTTACAACGTAGAGATACAAAAAAAAGGCTAATTAAGTCTTGAGAAAAAGAATGGCAAGAATGCCCCAGTCTGATTGGGCATCTGCAAGCATGGCTTGGGCCTGATCAAGTTATGATTTAATGGCTTGGATGGATGAAGGGCCATTTTCAATTTGTGAGAGCATGGTCCTTGCTTCTTGGCCAAGTTTGTCCTTTTGTTGTTGTAGTATAAGCCTTCTTCGCCTGACAATGGCCAATTCTGCCTCAAGCCTTGATTCCTCAAGTGCCAGTATTTTATCTTGCTCAGAGATGTTTGAGCAGGTTTGATGAGTGAGTTTTGAGGGAGGAGGATATGGTTTGGGCTTTGGCTAAGAAGTCTTTTTTGGATTGGATGTCCTTGAAGCAGGTTTGAATCATCTCTAAAAGGGTTGGCCATCCATTAATGATTCTGGCCAGCTGTTTTAATTGAATGGGGTTGAAAGGATAGGGGGAAAAGTTTTGGGCAACAGTAAGGCAAGCCAAGGCTTCCTCAGGTTGGTTAAGGGCAATTTCTTCAAGAGGAGGGTTGATGAGGTTGATGAAGGTGGTCAAGACTTGTTGGACCTCAGATTGGAAGTGGTGATGACTCTAGGGAAGGGGTGATATGCGGTCTAAATTCTGTTGGAGAATGGCAATTTCTTCCCATATGTCTTGAGTTGTGGGGATGGTTTGTGGACAGTAAAATAGTTAGGACTTAGCAAATGATAGGAAGTGAAGAAGGTAAGGTTAAAAGTGTTACCTGCTCATCAGTAGGAGGTGGAACACGTGCTGGTGGAGTTATGAGTTTGTTGGTACTAAAAATTGTTCTCTCTCTCGATAAGCATACCAGTGATCCAGTGAATAGCAGAAGTAAAATCCACAAGTTTGGTAATATGATGTGGGCACCAAAACGCAGAACAAGTAACAAGAGTGAAACAGTTAAAGAAGCAGAGGTGGTAGAGGTATTTTCTTCTGTCAATTCACCTGGTAGTGCAGTGGGACATGACCAGATGTGGCCCAGGAGTGGATCCGTCAGGTTAGGAATGTTTTGATACAAGACACGTGGTTTGTTAGCATAGACTGAAGAGAAAGAGAAGGCTCCAACAGAAGAAGCAGTTACAAGCAGTTGTGTAGATCATGGGCAGTTATGCAGGAAGTGGAAAGAAACCTGCTCCATGGTGGGACACGTGTCAGCAAAATGAGTACCAGGGCAAGTGGAATAAAGGCTGAAATTTCAAAGGATAGAGGGCACAAAAAATCAACTCTCAACCTGAGAAATCTAGGAGTAGTTCAATGTGTTTTAGGAGTAGCAGTTCTTGTAGTTAGCAGCAACATTAGCAATAGCAGTAGCATTTTAGTACTTGAAAATCTCTGTTGATTGTAATGATTATTGACTTGTAATTTGATCTTGATGGTTGAGTGACAAGTTTTATCATTATCAATCAATCTTTCTTTATATTCTGCTTTGTTTCTTTAGGAAGTAAACCTCCAAAGAAGTCCTTGAATCTGTCAAGGTATTAAGACACACAACCACATTGCTTGATCTTATTGTTTGTGAAACTTGGTTTGCTTGTTGACTGTCGATTGTGCACCCAAACTAGATTTTTGCTAACATATTTTGGCATGCCCAGTGGGACTCTGTCTAATTTGGAGTAATGGCAAAGAAGAAACAAACTGAACAGTTCCCAAAAGTGCATGGGAATCCTGAAAAGAGGCCTTTTGATGGCACTGTTCAGAGAGAAGATTATGATGAGGAAATCAGAGACAATGTTGATGACAGCCATTCAGTGGCTGGTCAAGATGATGGCCAGAGATACGGCCACATGGAAGCTCCAATGGATGTTAGGAAAGCATTGGTTCTGCACGTGAGTAAGGTTCTTGCAAGCTTGCCGCCACATGAAAATCAGGCTTCAGTTGAGGAAGTCCTTTCTGAATTTGAGAAGCATAACATCAGGCCAGTCAATCAAGGCAACTCAGAGATGAAGCTCAGGGAAGTAAGGTAAATCTTGGTCCTTTAACTCCACAAAATTATACATCTAAGCCTGCAAAGTTTTGCCTACAACTGAATGTGTGTCATTTTATAGGCCTCCCACACTCCAAGAGGAGTATGAGGAGATGATAAACTCAAACCCTGCCTTTGAGTTTAATGGGATGAAAAGTTAGCCACAAAACTTAATGTTTGATGTTTATAATAATGACATGGGGCCAAGACCTAGACCTGGGGGGCTACAAAGGCCCCTAATGCATGCACAACATGCATATGAAGGCCCTAGAGATGATAGCTATAACCCAATGGACCAAAGGGTAAGGCCACCAGAAATGGTGAGACCTCAGTATGTACAAGAGCCTATGCATCAACAACCTTGTCAAGAGATGAGGGGATTCAGACCTCCCCCATTTCAACAAGACCTGAGACAGCCACCTTATCAGCAACCACCATATCCACAACCATGCCAAAAACCACTACCTCAAGCACAATATCAGGAACCTAATGCTGTCGAACCAAGGCCTAGGTGGCCTGGAACTCCTCCTATGCAACAAGACTTTTATGGAGGGGGACAACAGCAAATGCGGATGGGTCATGATCCTCTGTTAAACAGACAGCAGATTATGAATATTATACAAGAATTGTATGGCCCAGGCTTGAGAAGACCAGATAAGCCAATGTTTAGAAGTCCTTACCCTCCATGGGTAGAAACAATCCCTATTCCTAGGAATTATAGAATTCCTGAGTTTACTTTGTTTACAGGGGAAGAAAGACAGTCTACCATAGAACATATAGGTAGGCTCAAACTTCAATGTGGTGAATCTGGTTATGATGATAATTTAAAATTAAATTTTTTTGCTCATTCACTCTCCAAAGTGGCATTCACATGGTTTATCAACTTGCTAGAAAATTTTGTTCACACCTAGCAAGAGATGGAAAGTCAATTTCATGTTCAGTTTTTTAGAATTGAACCTGAGGCGACAATGGTAGATCTATCAAAATTTAAACAAAAACAAGGAGAAAGTGCAGAACAGTATATCGACAGGTTTAAGAAAGCTAAAAATACATGTCATGTATACATGCCTAAAATAAAAGTTATAAGGTTAGCTCAGAATGGTCTGGACTTTAAGCTCAAAAAAAAGTTTGAAGGCATGGTGTTCAGAGATTTGTTTGAGTTGTCTTCAACAGCAACCAGTTATGAGGCCATCCTCAGAGAAGAACAACACAGAAATGCAGCCTCATTAGGGACTTATTACCAAGAAGTCAAATTTGACACCAAAGTTGACATAGATGTTGCACAAGTCATAGGGAAGAAACCTGTGGTTTGTGAAACTATGAAGAAGACTGACAAACCTGTAAGTATGCCAGCAACACAACCAGCCAAACAAAATGTGGTTGTGTCAAATAGACAATATTCTTTTGATTTATCAAAGGCAGATGCACTATTTGATGAGTTGTTGGCAAATAAGTTTCTTACTTAACTCATGGCCACAATATTCCAAGAGAAAGGGATAAAGTTGGTAAGGAATATTGTAAGTGGCATAATTCTTTTAGGCATTCTCCTAATAATTGTGTCACATTTCGAAATTGTGTGCAGGACTTAATCCAAAAAGGAATGCTGAAGTATGCTGAAAAAGATAAAGGGGTTACGGCAATCGATAGTGACCCATTCCCAAACATGGTGGAGATCAATATGATAGCAACTGATCTCCAGTCGAATGATCAAAAGAAGAAAGGGAAAAACCCCAGAGTTCTCTTGTTGGAGTTAGAAAAGCTTAACAAAGAAAGAATGGAGAAGATGGCAAAAGAAGCAAAAGGAAAAAGAGTTCAAGGAGAGCCTAGTGAGAGGTTCATTTGTTTCAGATTTGGTATTGAGAAAGAAAGAGCCAAGGCCATTGTGATTGATGGAATTCAAAAAATTGGAAAGAATGTTGGCCTGAGGTTCAATACCATGGGTAATGGTGATCTGCAGATTTTCGACAATGATTGTTTGTTTTATGATGGGTTAGACCCAGGGATACTTAGTCCTGCAGAGAACTATGGTAAGGATGATGCTCCATTTTTGTTCCAAGGAGCTCCTATTCATCCATGTTTTGGAGGATCAAGTACTGTGAGAGCAATGCTAAAACAACAAAAGGGTTCAAAGGCATATGGGAATCCAAAGATTCTGACAAGGCCATATAGTGGCCAACAGTAGTTTGTGACTCCACATGGTGGCCAGCAACAGCCTGGAAAGTCATATGGGGGCCAACAACAATTTGCTAGACCATTTGGAGGGTTTCAACAGCAGTATTATGGCCTAAGAATGTGGCCAGATATGCATCCAGTTCAACCAAGGATGGTAAAGCCTCCAGTACCACCACATTTGGGGTGGCAAGGAGTAGTTCATCCAAAATTCCCTTCAGGTGGTTGGAGGACAACGAGAGAAACTAGAACTCAAAAAAGGAGAGAGCAGAGAAGGTTTCATGCTATGATGTCTAGAGCTGCAGGGGATAAGCCAACTGGAAGGCAAGATTTAGTATGGACTAGAGATGGATTGGTTCCTACTGCTAGAGGGAAGTTAGTGAAGGGTTCAACTTCTAGAGCCCATCTAGTACAACCAGTTTAGATTTTAAAAAGGAAAATGGAGCCAAAAAAGGCAGAAGACAGACCTGTTGAGAAACTTTCTGAGAAGGCTTTGTTGAGACAGAAGTTGAAAGAATTGGAGAAGGATTTAATGTCTGATGAAGATGACAACAATGAGAGAGATGTGGCAATGAAAGAAGTTCAGGACCAGGAGATGGCCATTGATAACATGAATGTTAATTAAGAAGTTAGAGAAGAAGCCAAGTCAAATAGTTCTAGTGGTGACTTCGGGGAGAAGTTGACTGCCATTCAATTTGGTTTTTTACCTCCATCTAAGGAGTGTAATGTGATTATGGCTATTCCTCATAGGTTCCAGGCCAAGCTTGACAAAACCAGATGAATTGGCAGGTGATGTGGAAGACTTGACTGAGCCTGTGGTTCAAATAGCAATGACTGAGACACAGGCCAAGCTACCAAGGTCAATTGAGGTAGTAAGATCTGTCGATGGAGAGAAGGTTGTGTGGAAAAGCCTGAGGATAGGCTCATCAGGCATCTAAGGCCTTTGTATGTTAGGGCCTACCTTGATGGAGTACTAGTAGAAAGAGTATTGGTTGGCAATGGAGCTATCGTTAACATTCTTCCTTCTAGAACATTGAAAACTATTGGGAAGTCTGTCGATGACCTGCTCTCTACTAATGTGAATATAAGTAATTTTACTGGTGGATCATCTGAAGCCAGAGGAGTAATGGCTTCGCAACTTTAGATTGGTTCTAGGTCTATGGGAACAACTTTCTTTGTGATAGATTTTACTTCCAACTTCAATGTCCTGTTAGGTAGGGATTGGATACACCTTAATGGGTGTGTACCCTCTTCTCTGCACCAGGCACTGATCTTTTTAACCAGTGGTGGTCAAGGTAACAAAGGGGGAATGGAAGTTTACTGGGCAGATACAAATCCTTTTGTTGCTAATGTTAATAATATAGAAGCTCTACTGTATGATGAGGCTTTGGGTCCAGTTGTGATTGATGAGTAAGAGGTTAAGCCCCAGGGGAAAGGTTTGACTAATGATGAGTTCAAGGCCTTCATTGAGGAACGTTTCAAGCAAATAGGCCAGGAATTGGCCAAGCCAAGCCTGATGCAGAAGCAGAAAAGGCCTGTGATAGAAGAGGTTATTGAAGATCAAGAGTAATGCAGGTACCAGTGATGAAGAAGACAAGTTGGATGAGACAGCTATTCTAATTAGATCTACTTTTTCTAGGCTTTTTTTATTTCTTCTTAGAAAGTAAGTTTAGCCCTAAATGGTTGCCCAATTGTTCCTGAGCAGAATGTGTTATTGACAGTAGCCCTCTGAGTTATAAAGAGGTGCAACTAAAACATCTGAAGGCTGCTCTTGCCAAGCTTGCTGACCTCAAGGCAGATGTGCAAGATCCTTTAGAGGAGAGAGTAAGGCCTGTAAGAGGCCCATCTATGTAAATGCTAATCTATCTAATGAATGTAAGAGCAAGCTAGTTGGTTTGCTTTTTGAGTATATGCATTGCTTTGCATCTAATTATGAAGAAATGCCTAGGTTAGATAGAGCATTGGCAGAGCATAGGCTCCCAGTTAAAGGAAATTTGCTTCATTATAAACAAGCCCCAAGGAGGATGACCAATGAAGTGACCTTATTGGTCAAGGAGGAATATGAAAGGTTGCTCAAAGCAGGTTTCATCAGAACAACCAGGTATATTGAATGATTGTCCATGTTATGAAGAAAAATGGTAAGTTGAGAGTGTGCATAGACTTTAGGAACCTGAATCTAGCAACTCCCAGGGATGAATATCCTATGCCAGTGGCCGACTTGTTAGTAGACTTAGCAGCCAAGAGCACGATTTTGTCCTTTTTGGATGGTCATGTTGGGTATAATCAAATTTTTATTAACTCAGAGGATACACATGAGACAGCCTGCAGGTGTCCTGGTGCTCTAGGGACATTTGAATGGGTAGTCATGCCTTTTGAATTAATGAATGGAAGAGCAACATACCAAAGGGCAATGAATTTCATTTTCCATGATTTGATTGGAAAATAGTTAGAAGTCTACATAGATGATGTAGCCATCAAATCTGACAATTTTGATGAGCATTTGGAACATTTGCAGCAAATATTTCAAAGAATGAGGAACTACAAACTCAAGATGAACCCCTTAAAGTGTGCATTTAGGGTATCTGTTGGAAATTTTCTAGGCTTCTTAGTGCACCACAAAGGGATAGAAGTGGATGCTAATAAGGCCAAGGCAATTTTGAAAGCAAAATCTCCAACTAACAAAAAAGAGTTGCAAAGTTTCCTTGGAAAAATAAATTTTTTAAGAAGATTCATAGCTAACTTGGCTAAGAAAACTTTAGCATTTCCTCCTTTATTAAAAATCAAATCAAGTCAGAATATGAGTTTAAATAGGAAGAATGCCATAAAGAAGCTTTTGATTTGCTCAAAAGATATTTGGCAAGTCCTCCAGTGCTTATGCCCTCAATGGCAGGTAAGCCATTGAAGTTGTACATTTCAGCCTTTGACTTCTTGATTGGTTGTTTATTGGCTCAAGAAAATGATATGGGTCATGAACAAACCATATATTACCTAAGTAGGAGATTAAATGATGCTGAGACTAGATATAATTCTGTCGAAAAGCTATGTTTAGCACTTTATTTTGTAGCAATTAAAATGAGGCATTATATGCTACCCACAGAAGTGTTTGTGATAGCACAGACAGATGTGATTAAACATATGTTGTCCAAGCCAATCTTGAGAGGAAGACAAGGCAAATGGATATTAGCATTAATTGAATATTGTCTCAAATATGTGCCACAAAAAGCAGTCAAAGGACAAACCTTGGCTGATTTTCTAACAGAGCATCCTTGTACATCTGTTGATTTAGATTTGTATGAAGTCAATATGGTGGAGAGTGAATCTTGGAAGTTGATGTTTGATGGTTCAAAGACAGATGAAGGACTTAGAGCAAGTATTGTGCTGATTGCGCCAAACGAGCAAATGTACCAGTTTGCATATCAGTTGGAAGGGCAACATATTCAATCTTGTAATCAAGCTGAGTGTCTAGAGTTGGCCATTGAATTCAAAATTAGAAGCCCTCAAGTTTTTGGTGATTCACAGTTGGTCATTAAACAAGTCTTAGGTGAGTTCAAGTGTGACTGGTGCTCTAGAAGAGTATTTGACTGAGGTTAAGTGGTTAGTCAATTTCTTTGATCACATCACATTCATAGATAGGTGTAGGCTAGAAAATAAAGAAGCCGACGATATGGCTCAAGCAGCTTCTAGATTGAAAAATTCCTAAAGGAGCCCAAGAAAGGGTGACTAGAATCAAGAGAAGGAACTTTTCCATTCAAAGGGATAGGTGCAGGAATTTCTTACCAATCTGCACTTTAAATGTGATAGAAGAGGACTGGAGATTTCCTCTGATAAAGTACCTATCAAATCCTAGTGAAAGGAGTGACAGACATGTGAAGTTCCAAGCCCTAAATTATGTTATCATGAGTGATGATTTATCTAGGAAAGCACATGATGGTTTGACTCTACTCTGTATTGGATAGTCAGACCAAATGAAGGCCATGGATGAAGCACATGAAGGTATTTGTGGGGCCCATCAGGCTGGTGATAAGATGAGATGGTTAATTAACAGGTAAAGTTATTTTTGGCCATCCATAAGAAAAGATTGCATAATATATGCGAAAGGATGTCAGAGTTGCCAAAAACATGGCAATATTCAAAGGGTACCAGTTATAAACCTTCATTCAGTTGTGAAGCTTTGGCCTTTTAGAGGATGGGCAATTGATTTAATTGGGCAAATTTTCCCAACCTCTTCAAAAGCACATTCTTACCTATTGGTGGCCACTGATTACTTTACTAAATGGGTGGAAACAGTGCGCTTAAAAGCGGTGACACAGACTCAAGTCATTGAGTTCTTAAAAAAAAATGTGATTCATAGGTTTGGTTTACCCTAATCCATTACTGTCGATCAAGGCACAGTGTTCAATGGGGATGAGATTAAGGGGTTTGCCATAGAATATGGCATTCAGATATTGAATTCCTCACCCTATTATGACTAGGCAAATAGGCAAGCTGAGGCAACAAACAAGATTGTCCAGAACACTTTAGAAAGGATGATTGAGGACAATCCTAGGGATTGGCATAATCTCCTGTCAGAAGTGCTTTGTGCTTAAAAAAATTCCAAAAGAGATAGCACGTGTACAACTCCATATGAGTTAGTATATGGGCATGATGCAGTGTTGCCCTTGGAAGTGACAGTCAGGTCTAGTCAATTGGCTAGACATTTAGATATCCCTATGGATGAATATACTGAAGTTATGTTGATTGAGTTGCAAGGCTTAGAGGAAAAAAGGATTATGGCCTTTAATCATTTGATAGCTTAGAAAAAGAAAGTTAAGAGAAGCTATAACAAGAAAGTAAAAAGTAAAGTGTTTTCTGAAGGAGAGTAAGTGTGGAAAACCATATTACCAATTGGCTTAAAAAGCCCAAAATATCGCAAGTGGTCCCCAAATTGGGAAGATCCATTCAAAATACACAAGGTCCTTAGAGGGGGGAGCTTATCATCTTGCCTCTTTGAAAGGTGAACCACACAGAAGAGTCATTAATGGCAAGTACCTAAAGAAATACTATCCAACCATGTGGGAGTACATGAATAAGCCATAAAAGCATGGAAATGAGCATATGTGACAAGTCAGGAAAAGCTAGAGTAAATATGATAGATCTTTCATTAAGGATTATGTCAAAAATGCAATCAAGATATTACATTTGGCCTAATCTTTTTGAAAGTACATTGAAAGCCTACTCCAAGCTTAAAGGGCAGTTTGGTGCCTAATTTTATTCTGCCTAAATTTGGTTTGAGCTCGTCTAATGGCAGGAGGGCCACCTTCTGCTTGAGCAAGAAGGCTAGGAATTTGTTGGGTAAGGTTGGCTCGTTCCTGTTCAACAACAGCTTTTTGAGCTCTCACATGTGCCAATTGAGCCTCCAGTTGAGCCTCTTCTGCTATGAGGATGGCAAGTTGAGTAATGAGGGCCAGTGATCTGGTAGAGGCCTCAGTCAGAGCATTGACTGCTATTCTCACTTGATCCACTTGGGTTTCAATGTTTTTTGGCTCAACATGCAATTGGTTAATAGCCATTAGGTGTTGTGGAAACTCTGAGAGGAAGTTTTGGAAAGCCTACACTTGGTCGGGGTCAAAGAGTAGAGGCATCAGAGGCGCAATGGCTTCCAAACAGTCAGTCAAAGCTGTGGTGTGAGAAAGAGCCAAATCATCCAGAGGTTGGCCAAGTATTTTGAGGAATTGGTCTATCAATTGTTGCTCTTCATTAAACAGTTGCTTCAATCTTTCCTCGATAGTCAAGTTGGCAACAGTTTGTTGAACAGCAGAGATGCCTAAAAGTAAGTCTTGGAGAGGAGCAACTGTGGGCTGCTACAATAGAGAGTTTAAGTCAGTAACTGGTTCAAATTGTGAAAAATGAACAACTTGAGATTGTGTTACCTCTGTTGAAGGCATGGTAGAAGTTCCAGTGTTGGGTAAGATGAAGGTGGCCAATGCCTCTCGTGAGGGACCCTGAGATGGCGTGGTTTGTACCCCCATGTCAGTAGTGACCAATTTGTGAGTGGATATGCCAGTCTGTTAGAGTAGTCAAAAGCATGATTAGGCTATAAAAGGAAATAAAGGATAAGGTAAACACTTGCATAAAGAATGTCACCTGTGAAGGAAATACTTGAACTTCAGAAATGGTTGTGGCCAAGGCACTTGTGATTGATTCTCCAACAGGATTGGAATTGTAGGAGGTTTGAACTCCCACGTCCAAGGTGATTGGTATGGGCAAAATTGAAGTCCCTTGACCCATAGGAACTTCAATTTGGATTGGTAAGGAGGCATCTATTACTGGAGGTAGATGGAATGAAGACACTTCCTCCATCGATTGTTGTGTAGAGGTAGAGGGAGACTGAGCATGTTTGCTGAAAGGGTGTGTAATTCCCTCATGAGGAGTCCTCATGTCACTTGAAGGTGACTCATTAGCTAGGACCTCAGTATCAGCTCTGTCAACCTCATCCCCTTGATTGTAGAGTGGAAAATGGTCATCTTGATGGATGTCATCATCTTGCTCATGTACAAGTGAACTTCTGTCGACAGGAGATGTATGGCTATCAGGGTTGTCAATTAAGTCAATTGGTGTTTCTCTGGCATGGCCAAGGGCTTCTTGAGATTCTTCTGAGGAAGAAGCCACACTAGGAAAGTTGATGACTTCATTAGTTTCAGGGCGTACCCCTCTAAGAGGAAAGGCCATCAAATCCCCTAAAGCTATCTCCTGAGGAATGTCAGACAAAAGTTGAGCTAATTCAAGGGCCAGTTCTCTTAAGCCTATTCTCTCTTGGCCAGTCTATTCTTCCTGAATGGGGTGGGGATTTTGATGCTTTGAGTTTGTTTGGGAAGAGGGCAGATTGGTCTGATTCTCAGGCAAAGAAGAGGATAGATTGGTCTGGTTTTCAGGCAAATCCTCTTTAGTAGAAGAGTGAGATACAACTGGAGAGAGGAGTTTTCTCCTCTTGTATGTCTGAAAGAGAAGGAAAATGAATAGAGTGTCAGTACATTAGCAAACATAATGTATAGTGATTTACTATAAAGCAAGGTTTGAGTGAAATCTATACCTAATATGACTCCATTACAGGTGGAGAGGAAGAGCTGCTAAGAGGAGAAAGGATTGGTGCAACAGGTGCTGTGGATTGAGAAGGAGCTGGTTGTTCTTGCTTTCTTTTGGACCTCCTCTCAAAAATTGCACCACCCTCCAATAGCGATTGAGAGGGAAGAATCTCTTGAATTTCTTCTTGTCTCTTCTTAGTTCTCCGATAAATTTCAACACCTTGGTTGTAAGGTATGAACCCTTCACAACTGGTTGTGTTCAAAGGGTTGCCTTTGAGCTTTTTTGGGGGATTCATTGGGGCTTTGCCTTTGGCTTTTGAGATTGTGGTATCCTGAGTAGGTGTCTCTGAGATGGCTTTAGTGGGAGACTTGGCTACATTTAAAAAAATAATAATAATAATAAAAAAAAAAGGCCAGTTAGCATCAACACGAACTTAGAGATAAACAATGTGCATAAGGAGAGAAGGGGATGTATAAATTACCAATGCTCATCTCTACCCCTCTCCTATTGTCAGGATGCACATTCCAAAGGCAAGCTTGAAGTTATTTATCAAAGGTCAAAGCACTCATCAAAGACCACTATTCATTTAACCTTGTGGAAGAATAAGGAGTAGTGTGGCAGTAATAAAAGCTGAACTGGTCAAATAACCTCTGATTTTCAGCCAGAAGGTCTTTTACTTCTTGAGAGACTTTGAATTGGAATCTAGATCCAACTTGTTCATGGATAGTAAGATGAAATTAAGGGCAAGGGACGGTTTGGTATAATCCCATGCCTAGCCCATTAGCAAGGATTATAGCTCTCAAAACTGCAATTAGAAAGTTTACTAGTAGAGATAGATCCACCCATTAAGATATATATGGGAGTGAGAACTTGAGCCCAGAAATCCTTTTGCTTTTGCCTCCAAGTGTCACTTAAAGTTTGGGGTTCAACATTAATGTATGTTATTCCAGAGGAACTAAAGAGAAAGCTATGGAAAGGAATGAAAAGTTAAGGATCTCTGTCGACAGGTAGTTCAAAAAGAATAGTGAACACCTTAGTAAATGAGTTGGATAAGGCTAGTCGAAAGGAGAGGAAGAATTCAGCATAACTTTCACATGGAGAGAAGTAGGGGTCTGAGTGGTAGGCCTAATCTCAGGGAAATAAGCATAAAGCCAAGCTTGGAAGAGCCAAAAAGGGCCACCACAGTTATGATCTATCTCTTTGTCTACTAAAAAAAAGAAACCCCTGTGTAGTGTGCCCAGAAGAAAAGGGGCAAAGGCCAATTGGGTGCCTTCTTGGATACAAGTGGCAAAGGCCAAATATTCTTTGATGATTTTAAAACCAGGAACACATTAGAAAGTGTTAGGCGAGCCACAGTTGGTGAAAGGCTGTTCTCTCCTCTTTGGTAGGTTTTGAGGAAAATTGTTGATATTTGGTTTGAAATTTCCCATAACTAAGGTTAGTATCAAGTGAGACTACTGATTGGGGAGTTAAGAGTGCACTAATATGTTGGCCAGAAGTAGGAAGGCCAATCAAATGTACAGCATCAAGAATAACAAGAGAGATCATACCAAACTTTAAGATGAGAGAGTTGCATGACAGGGACCAAAACAGGCAGCGGCGCTAATAGCCCATATGTCCATGTCTAGAGCTAGGGTTGACAGTCGAATGGCATCATAGATGCCTAGAGCTCTCCCAAGATCAATGTCATACACCATCATTTGGTGAACCCATAGCCTCCAGTTGGGGTTTGGTTTTTGCCACGAATGTAAGGGGTTAGGGCTTGAATGCCACTGATGCCAGGCTAGCTTTGCTTTTTTGAAAAACATCACTTCAATGTCTGCAATAGGATAGTCACGGGTAAGTTCATCAGGTATTTTGGCAAAAAAATGGTGGACCCAATTCCCCTTGTGCAGAGGAGTTGTTGCGTGGAATAATGCAGCTACCCTTCTCTGAAACACTCAGCAACCCATAACATGGCCTCTTCGTCCCGTAGTCTGCTCACTCTCTTTCCCGACCTCAACGAGTCCACAAGAGAGGTAACTGGTGCGGTTGCCCGTGAACCTCAACCAAGCGCCCCTGAGTTTGCTCCGTTGACCTTTCCTATGCGGTCTGTGGAGCAAAGAATGGCAGCGCAATCAGATATTGAGGCGAATCAGTATACATTGAAGTCATGTGTTGAAACCATGACTGCGGTCACAAACTTGTCGCACCGGCTGCAGAGTAGGACAAATGAGGTGCAGCAGTTAAACGCCCAACTGGCTCTGCTCCAACGCATGTATAAGGATGCGCGAGCAGAGATAGTCGTGCTAAACGGCGGAAACATAAGAGAGCTGAGCGGAAGGCACCGTTAGCTGTTCCGATTTGGGTACCGTATGCCTGTAGTGGAGGAAGCAAGGAGGAGGCCAACTTGCTTGGTGGTCTAGGAAGCACCGAGGGCAACACCGTCAAGGGCCGCGCAGGACGGAGGCAAGAAGAAGAGACCGGCGGCCAGAGTAAGTAGATAAGAAAAATCCCGCCTGTGGATGTGTTGTTTGTTTTGTTGTGCTTTTTTTTTTTTTTTTTTTTTTTTTTTGCATATAAAATTGTGATCGGGGTTTGATCCCTGAGATGAATAAAATATGGTTTGGTGTGCAAATTTGTAAAAAAAATTTTTATTTTTTATTTTTTTATTTTATTTTATTTTTTTTTTGTAATGGAAAGATGTTGGTTTGGCAGGAGCCCATGGTTTTCAAAATACAATGGTGGTTTGTGTATCTATGGAGGTGTAGTACCCACGTGCTACGCAATAGTTTGTGAGTGCGTATGATTTTTTTTTTTTTTTTTGAAATAAGAATAATAATAATAATAATAATAAAAAAATGGGTATCATGGAGTGGGCGGTGGTACAAAAAGATAATTTAGAAGTAGAATGATGGGTCAAAAAGTAGAATGAAAGAGAGAAAAAAAGGTGCACATGGGTTGGTAGTTTCAATCCATTAACCTGGCAAAAAGTAGAATAAAAAAAAATGCACATGGGTTGGAAAGTGAAAAAAAGAGAGAGAGAACAGCGTGTGTAAATTGGACTTTGTTGTTTGAGAGAGAGATACCGTGGGTTTGGTCTCACCAAAAATCAGAAATATAGAGAGAGAGAGATGGTTACATGAGTATCAGGGAAATGTTGAGGCAACCGGAGAGGATTACTCTGTTGAACCAGCAGAGAGCAGAAGGCCTTTCCGTGCTCTCCTAGATGTTGGCCTTCTACGAACGACCACTGGAAATCGTGTTTTTGGTGCTCTCAAGGGAGCCTTAGATGGTGGGCTTGATATTCCTCACAGTGACAAGAGGTTTGCTGGTTTCAGTAAAGACAGTAAGCAACTTGATGCTGAGGTTCACCGCAAATACATCTATGGAGGCCATGTTTCTGCATACATGGCGACTCTGATGGAAGATGAGCCAGAGAAGTACCAGTCTCACTTTTGGTGGTGTGGTGGCTGTGCCCAGCTCACCAAATCAACCACATCACCATACACAGTGCTCAGTAGAAGCACTGATGAGAGCTGTATGAGGACAAGAGCTTTGACTGGGAAATCAGGACAGCCAAGCCAGGTTGGCAGCACGTATCGCCCGCACGAACAATGGGTGAGAAATGATCTGGGCAGACCAACGCCGCGTTGATTGGGCGGCGTGGTCGTCGCTGGCCAGGGGCAACTGAAAATTGTGATAGATCCAAGTTTGGTGCTCGCGTGGAATGGGTAGATCGGCAGATAAGATTGTGAGACGGAGTACCGGAAGACCGATATCTGTGTGTTTGGAGCTTTGGAAAAAAATGCATCATGAAACACCAATGGCGAGTAGTGTTGGCTCAATTCGAGCTAGCAATGGTTTGAGTTGCTGCAGTGGGCGGTGGCCGTCTTTTATTTCAGAAGCGAGGCAAAGGTGGTGAAGCAGAGTGAAGGTATGTGTAGCAAAATTCTAGCGAACTAGGTTGAGGTCCGACGGGCGGCCAAGGCGAGGCTGCCGCCCGCCAGTGACGCGAAAAAATACTAAATTCTTAACCTTGCTCTGATACCATGTTAAAATTGATGTATTATTGATTGATGTATGTTGTATATTACAAATGGTGAGGGGCTTCTTATATAGGAGATGTAGTGGAGTAGGTGGTAGTAGGTGGTAGTGGTAGGTGTGTAGTAGGTGGTAGTAGGTGGTGGTAGGTGTAGTAGGTGATGGTAGGTTTTAACACGAAGACATGTTGACGGAGTACCTGCTGGAACTCAATTGGGAAACGTTGCACAAGTAGAGTTTCTGTTTGTTTTTTCCCCTTAGTTTGAGCTCGTTTGGGCACCATGGAAATGGTGTCAACAGAGGGTTTCAAAGCAGAGAGATTAAAGAGTCAAAATACAAAGCAAATAAGAATGGTGATGGTTTGAATTCTGGCGTTCAAAAAGCTTATGGTGGACCCTCATAGTGGGCCTAGATCTGTTGCTGACAATTGGGCTTATTAACATATGAGTTTTATAGTAGTGTATGGACTTTGTGCTAGTATTTGGGCTCATTTTATTATTACCATGTGGGCCTAGCTGTTCGTTTATAGGTCTTGTGATATTTATTCAAAACTAAATATTTTTTTGTCTCGAATGAGGAGGGCATTGTTGGTACTAAAAATTGTTCTCTCTCTCGATAAGCATACTAGTGATCCAGTGAATAGCAAGAGTAAAATCCACAAGTTTGGTAATATGATGTGGGCCCAGAATGCAACACGAGTGACGAGTGAAACAGTTAAAGAAGGAAAGGTGGCAGAGGCATTTTCTTCTGTCGATTCATCTGGTAGTGCAATGGGACATGACTAAATGTGGCCTAGGAGTGGATCCGTGAGGTTAGGAATGTTTTGATACAAGACACGTGGTTTGTTAGCACAGACTGAAGAGAAAGAGAAGGCTCCAACAGAAGTAGTTACAAGCGGTTGTGTAGATCATGGGCAGTTATGCAAGAAGTGGAAAAAAACTTGCTCCATAGTGGGACACGTGTCAGCAAAATGAGTACTAGGGCAAGTGGAATAAAGGCTGAGATTTCAAAGGATAGAGGGCAGAAAAAATCAACTCTCAACGTGAGAAATCTAGGAGTAGTTCAATGTGTTTTAGGAGTAGCAATTCTTGTAGTTAGCAGTAACATTAGCAGTTCTTGTAGTTAGCAGTAGCATTTTAGTCCTTGAAAATCTCTATCGATTGTAATGATTATTGACTTGTAATTTGATCTTGATGGTTGAGTGACAAGTTTTATCATTATCAATCAATCTTTCTTTATATTCTGCTTTGTTTCTTTAGGAAGTAAACCTCCAAAGAAGTCCTTGAATCTGTCAAGGTATTAAGACACACAACCACATTGCTTGATCTTTAAAAATTGTTCTCTCTCTCGATAAGCATCCAGTGAATAGCAGGAGTAAAATCCACAAGTTTGGTAATATGATGTGGGCCCAGAATGCAACACAAGTGACGAGTGAAACAGTTAAAGAAACAAAGGTGGCAGAGGCATTTTCTTCTGTCGATTCATCTGGTAGTGCAATGGGACATGACTAAATGTGGCCTAGGAGTGGATCCGTGAGGTTAGGAATGTTTTAATACAAGACACGTGGTTTGTTAGCACAGACTGAAGAGAAAGAGAAGGCTCCAACAGAAGTAGTTACAAGTGGTTGTGTAGATCATGGGCAGTTATGCAAGAAGTGGAAAAAAACTTGCTCCATAGTGGGACACGTGTCAGCAAAATGAGTACTAGGGCAAGTGGAATAAAGGCTGAGATTTCAAAGGATAGAGGGCAGAAAAAATCAACTCTCAACGTGAGAAATCTAGGAGTAGTTCAATGTGTTTTAGGAGTAGCAATTCTTGTAGTTAGCAGTAACATTAGCAGTTCTTGTAGTTAGCAGTAGCATTTTAGTCCTTGAAAATCTCTATCGATTGTAATGATTATTGACTTGTAATTTGATCTTGATGGTTGAGTGACAAGTGTTATCATTATCAATCAATTTCTTGTTATATTCTACTTTGTTTCTTTAGGAAGTAAACCTCCAAAGAAGTCCTTGAATCTATCGAGGCATTAAGACACACAACCACATTGCTTGATCTTCTTGTTTGTTTGTGAAACTTGATTTGCTTGTTGACTGTCGATTGTGCACCCAAACCAGATTTTTGCTACCCGAGTCCTAGGGGTAGGATTTGCTCAATTGTGGAAGTCTGAGTTGGCTCAAGATTGGCTGGAGTGAGAGACTCATGTGTAGAGGAGCTAATGGTGTCTCCAGCATCTTGGGTTGAGGTTGCTTCTGTGTCTACAACTTTGGGGTTTGTGTCTAGCTCATTGGTCGATGAGGGTGGTTCAATGAGTGTTTCTGTCCCTGTAATAATGGCGAAGGGGTTAGTAGAATAAGGTAAGGCAAAGATGCAGCGCAGCAGTTTGAATTATACTTACCATGAGTGGTTTGAAGTTCAGGTGGAGGAGACTCAGTGGTTTGTTCTTTTGGGGAAGTTTGTCGACTGGAAGGAGGTGATTGACCATTTGTAGATGGGTCAGGGTCAATCCTCTCTTGTTGCATGATGGAGGTTTGAGAATTAGTGGAGTTAGATGTTGATGGATGAGGGGAGAACACTGACAGGAAGTTAATAGGCACTGTTTCTCCAGGATATAGGGCTTTCATTAGAAAGGCTCCAAAGGTAACATCCCTGAAATCAATGGGGGGTGGTTCAAAATGAGAAGGTGAAGTAGGTTGATTTGGTGTTGATATGTTAGGCTCGTTGTTGGATGAAGGGATGTGAGTTTGATTGGTGGTTTTAGGAGAGTTGGTAGGGATCTCCTCATCATCCGCAGTGGTGGAGATGAGTATTCTTCTACTCTTTCTATGCAAAAGGGAAAAATAATAATAAGCACAGATGGGATCAGGTTGCAAGAAGAGGGGGGCATAATAAATAGATAATAAGGAAAAGTAACTGATAGAGTTGGTCTGGTGATTCTGAGTAGTATTCGACTGAGGGGAATGTCCCACTTATTGAGATTTGCTTTAGGCAAGGAGGCAACAGAGGGCTCTTGCCTTTTCTTGGTTTGTGTCTCTCTTTCTGTGGGGATATATTTTCTGAGTACCAACACGTGGCAAGGTGACGCCGACGTGTCAGCCGAGGTGTCACGTGTCCTAGTCGTGACGCCGAGGTTATCTCTGAAGATATCGGAATCCGAGATAAGTCGATAAAAGATAAGGGACAAGAGTTCTAGAGTAAAGAGAAGTTTTAGCCAAAATAAGGACAAAGCTCTTAGAGAGTTTATCTTTATCTCTTGAAAAGCCCAAAGTAAGTACTGAACAGGAGTCCATAGAAGTTAAGCTTCTAGTGGGACTAGGATTAAGTAAACTATAAAAGACAGGCACCCTTGTGGGTCTAAGGTACGCAATTTATGCTTTGAGCAGTGAATTTAGCACTTGATTATCTTTAAGAGATATACTGACTTGATCGTCGGAGCGCCCCCGGGTGGAAGAACCACCGCCGGAGCCCTTTCTTTCTGTTGCAGGATAACTAAAGCCATTTATTCTGCCAGTGCTCTCTAGCTGATTACTAAGCGTGCAGTGTGATCAGAAAATCACTCACACAATTTGGCGCCGTCTGTGGGAACTTAGAAGAATAGATGGCCAGTAACGGACAGAAGGAAAAGATTGGGGACGACACTCCTGCTGGGAGTGGCAGACCAATTGACCTTGACGTTGAAGGAGACAACCACAATGCAAAAACTCATGACCAGGGCCACGGAGAGAAAGACGTCGGCTAGGAGGGCGACACTTCGAAGAAGACAGACCAAAGCAAGTACTATAACGAAGATAACCTCTAGGTATGGAGGGATAGGTGCCTGCGGAGGGATGAAGAAATAAAAGAATTGACAAACAAGTTGGCAGACCGACAGTCGGTCATCAACTTCAGGATGCAAAACAATGTCATGCAGCCACTGTACCCACTGCACAACACGCCAATTCCAGCAACTAATACCCAGAAGGGAGAAAGGAAAACAATCCCCGACGCCCCTCAGCACACCAGGAGCGGAAAGCACTCACACCGATCTTCCAGGGAAGTCGGATGAGAGGAACCAAGACGAGAGGAGTCCCGAAGGACGCATCACAGGAAGGACCCAGAGCACAAAAAACATCGGCATGTTCAAAGGCAGGCGTTCTGCTTTGACACAACCCATGGAGAAAAATCAAAACGGGCCCACCACGAGACCGAAAGTAGTGTGCCGAAAGATTGAAATCCAAAGATAGCCGAGCTCCAGGGAGGAGTAAAGAAGACTTGAGAGATTACCTCAAGAGGAAGCAACAGAATGCTGAAGCCGAGATAACTTCCCCGGCTAAGCTGAAGACACTATTCTCGGTGGAACTGGACAAATTTGAAGTACCAAAGAGATTCAGTATGTCGAGGTTCCAAATATATGATGGTAAGTCAAATCCTAACCTTCATGTTGGATTATATCTGAATTCAATGACATTATATAATGGGAACGAGCCGTTGCTCTGCAAAGTATTCCCCTCATCCTTTAGGGAGATTGCATCAGATTGGTTCTATAAACTATCGAAGGGAAGCGTAAAGACTTGGGAAGGCCTGGCCGAGATGTTTGTGGCCAGGTTTGTGACGAACAAAATACAGCCCTTGAGGGTCGACGCATTGATGGCTTTAAAAATCACCAAGGATGAAAGCCTTAGGGCCTACGCAAAAAGGTACTACGAGGTGTTCAATCGAATACCTAAATGCAACCAAGAGGTGGCGGTCGTATCTTTCAAGAACGGCCTGAAAGATGACTGCCCACTACGGAAGTCTTTGGCAAAGACATTGCCAAAAAGCATGGAAGAACTCATGGCGAGAATCGAGAAGTACGCCAGAGCCGAGGAGGATACGTCGGGAAACAAAGAGACAAAGCAGGAGAAAGGAAACGGCTCGCCGAAGCGAAGCCGAGGTAACAATGGACCGATCAAACAAGAAACGGACTTGAGGGCTAAACAGGCAGTGACGACTGTATTCCGAGTCCCGATACACAAAGTCCTGGATCAAATACGAAACCAACCCTATTTCAGAGCACCGACAAGAACACTAGGGGAATTTATGGGAAGAAACGTCGGTAGGCGTTGTGCTTGCCACAATGAAGAAGAGCACCCAACTCAGGGTTGCAGAGCCCTAAAAGCACACTTAGAAGACTTGGTGAGGCAAGGCCATCTGAGGGACCTTGTCGATGAGGCCAGGACAAGGGAAGAGCAGGCAAGATTGCCTCAAGCACCAGTAGCTCCGCCTCCCCCAACATAGCAACCATAGGCAGGAGGACCACGGGTGGTTAATGTAATTCACTCAAAAGTGAACGAAAACGACATACGAGGGGAGACCCAGAAGGTAAAACACCTACAGCACGTAAACCAGGTCGGACATAAAAGACCTCGGCCTGAAGAATGCCAGGGACCGACGATAGCCTTTATTGAAGCCGACCTAGAGATGGTCCAGCATTCACATAATGATGCCTTGGTAGTATCTCTCCAGGTTGGGGAGTGCCAAGTGAAACACATCCTGATTGATCAAGACAGCTCTTGCGACATCATGTATGTTAGATGTTACAAAGAGCTGGGCCTTCATCCTGATCACTTGGAGCAATCCAATGGCCCGATGGTCGGCTTCAATGGAACGCTGACGTGGCCAATGGGCGCAACAAGCTTGGAAGTACAAGCCGACACTAAGAAGATCAGGACAGAATTCATGGTGATTGACACGCCTTCGCCATACAACATCATCTTGGGAAGGCCACGATTGCATGCAATGGGGGCAGTTCCCTCAACGTTGCATCAACTATTACGGTTCCCAACAGAGCATGCGATTGAAGAAGTCAGAAAAGATCAACTGTAGGCAAAGAATTGCTCCATGGTAGCAATGAAATCCACCTGCAACATTCGAGAGCCAGAAAAGGCAAAGATTGAAGACGAGGACATGAAGGTCCTAGATGATGTCGGCAAAGAGCTAGCCGAGAAAAGTGAAGAAGCACTGAAGAAAATCCTCGTCCAGGAGGATGATGAAGAACGATTCTTTCTTGTCAACTCGGGATTAGCCAAAGAAGAAGAAAGAGAACTGGAAACTTTTCTGCGAACAAACATAGAGGTGTTTGCTTGGACACCTTATGAAATGCCTGGCATTGACCCCGAGGTCACGTGTCACAAATTGAACGTTGACAGGTCAGCCAAACCTGTAATTCAGCGAGCCAGAAGACCGACGTTGATACACGTCGAAGCAGTAGAAGAAGAAATAGACAGACTTCTGGAGGCCAGGGCCATTAGAGAAGTACACTACCCAACATGGCTATCCAATACAGTGGTGGTAAAGAAAAAAAACGGTAAATGAAGGGTCTGCGTAGACTTTACCAACCTTAACAAAGCCTGTCCCAAAGACAGCTTTCCCCTGCCCAAAATTGACCAGCTAGTAGATGCCACTTCAGGGCATGGAAGAATGAGTTTTCTAGATGCCTACAGGGGATACCACCAGATCGCCATGTACCCCCCAGACGAAGAAAAAACCGCATTCATCACCCCAAAAGGCCTACACTGTTACAAAGTAATGCCTTTCGGGTTGAAAAACGCAGAAGCAACTTACCAAAAGCTGGTAACCAAAATGTTCAAACACCTGATTGGCCGAACAGTAGAGGTCTACATCGATGACATGGTCGTGAAGACCAAGGAACCTAAGAGTCATCTTGCCGACCTAAAAGAAGTCTTTGATATACTCAAAACATACCGGCTCCGACTCAACGCATCGAAGTGCGCGTTTGGAGTTGGATCAGGTAAGTTTCTGGGGTACCTAGTAACAAGAAAGGGCATTGAGGCCAACCCAGATCAAATCAAGGTCATCCTAGAGTTGAAGAGCCCGACATCGACAAAACAGGTGTAGATGCTAACTGGAAAGGCCGCAGTCCTAAACAGATTCATCAACAGAAGCTCAGACAAATGTAAACCCTACTTCAACCTAGTGAAAAAGGCCACGGACTTCCTATGGACTGAGGAATGTGAGGCCGCTTTGTCCGACCTAAAGAAATATCTGACCACGGCTCCAATCCTCTCAACACCTAAACCTGGGGAAGAACTGTTTTTATATTTAGCAATTTCAGAACACGCAGTAAGTGCAGTGCTAATCCGAGAGGAAAAAGGGAAGCAAAAGGCTGTTTATTATGTAAGCAAAACCTTGGCCGATGCAGAAACAAAGTACCTACCACCAGAGAAATTGATGTTGGCCTTAATAATGGCATCAAAGAAGCTGAACCATTACTTTCAAGCGCACAAGATTATAGTGCTAACAGAGCACCCACTGAAGTCCTTGTTACAACAAGGAGACTTAACAGGAAGAATAGCAAGATGGGCAGTGGCCTTGGACCAGTACAACCTGAAGTTCAGGCCGAGAACAGCAATTAAGGGCCAAGTTTTGGCCGACTTCGTGGCCGAATTCACGCCAGAATCCATCAAACATCAGGCTCCGTTGAGCCAAGATGAACAATGTCTAAGCAAACAAGGAGAAGCCCAGCCAAAGGCAAAAGAACAAAGAAAGGAAAAACTCAGACCCTGCAGCATTTACATCAACGACTCCTTTCGCCTGTTTGTCGATGGGAGCTCAAACCGGCAAGGAACAGGGGCAGGAGTAGTGTTAATATCTCCTGATGGAGAGATATTAGAACAGTCTATTCGATTGGGGTTCAAGGACTCGAACAATGAGGCAGAATACGAAGCATTGATTGCAGGACTAAAGCTGGCAGTGACAGCAGAAGCAGATGAGGTAATAAATTTTTGTGATTCACAATTTATAATAAATCAGACAACAGGTGAGTTCACAACCCGAGATGAGAGAATGTCGGCATATGCAAAGGAAGTCATCAGGCTGGCAGCCTTATTTCGCAACTGCCAACTTCTTCAAGTTAGCCGAGATGATAACAGCCACGCCGACGCGTTGGCCAACTTGGCAAGCTCAATACAAACTGGAAAAACAAGGACAATAATGATTGACTATCTGTCAAGCCCGAGCATAGAACAACCAATCACAGAACAAGAAGCAATGTGTGTGGACTTGGAACCAAGCTGGATGGATGCAATTGTTGCATTCCTAAAAGAGGAAAAGCTACCAGAAGATCATAAGGAAGCACACAAGATCAGATTGAAGTTGGCAAGATTCAATCTGACAGTGGACGGACATCTCTACCGAAGGTCCTTCACTGGACCCCTTTTAAGGTGCGTACACCCTTTGCAGGTTGAAGATTTTCTATACGAAATTCATGAAGGGATTTGTGGAAGCCACGTTGGGGGCAGATCACTGGCTCACAGGGCCATTACCCAGGGGTATTGGTGGCCCTATATGCAAAAAGATGCAAAAGCCTACGTGAAGAAGTGTGAACAATGCCAAAGGTTCGCACATTTGATACACCAGCCAGCTGCTGACCTGAACCCTGTATCCAGTCCATGGCCATTTTCCCAATGGGGCATGGATCTCGTTGGGCAGTTGCCCCAAGCAACTGGCAAAGGAAGTACTTGCTGGTAGCAACAGATTACTTCACGAAGTGGATAGAAGCAGAACCTCTTGCCAAATTCCAAGATGTGGACGTCAAGAACTTCATATGGAGAAACATCATCACCAGATTTGGCATTCCAAGAGCAATAGTTGCCGACAACGGAACGCAGTTTGACAGTAAACTCATCAAGAACTTTTGTGCAAAATTCAAGATAAAGAATTACTTTTCAACACCAAGTTTTTCCCAAAGCAATGGGCAAGCAGAAGCATCCAACAAAGTAATTTTGGATGGGATAAAGAAGAGACTGCAGGCAGCAAAAGGAAAGTAGGTAGACTAGCTGCCCAATGTACTCTGGACATATCGGACTACGCCGAGAAGATCAATAGGGAAAACCCCCTTTGCCATGGCCTACGGCACAGAAGCAGTCATCCCACTGGAGATCGGCATCCCAAGGATCAGAACCCAGGGAGTAGAGAATGGGACTAATAACATACTTCTAGCCCGAGATTTGGATCTCTTAGAAGAAAGAAGGGAGAAAGCTGCAATCCAACTCACAGCATACCGGCAGCAACTTGCTAGAGCTTACAATAAGAAGGTTAATCCAAGGAATTTTCAGGTTGGCGAACTAGTCCTGAGAAAAGTTGTTGGCAACAAGAAAGACCCCAGAGAGGGCAAACTTGGCCCAAACTGGGAAGGACCCTACAGAATCACTTCGGTATTGGGCAATGGAGCATACCGACTTGAAGATAATGAGGGCAAAGCATTGCCAAGACCCTGGAACACTTGTAATTTGAAATTTTTCTATGATTAGATGTTCCTTGTTATTTTTTACCGACGTCATCAATAAAATTTTAGCAGAGTTCTCCAAAGACTTGTAAATTGATAAAAGATGCATAATGTTGTTTCTGAATAATGAGAACCCAAGTGGAACTCAGGTTCACATTGGGGGCTGAGAGAAGACAAAAATGCTTAACGCTTGTTGAAATTTGTAGCAATTTACAAGTTGAAGTTAAGCCGAGATAATTATTTATCTTCACTTGTTGAAATTTGTAACAATTTACAAGTTGAAGTTAAACCAGAGTAATGCTTAACACTTGTTGAAATTTGTAGCAATTTACAAGTTGAAGTTAAGCCGACATATATCATTTAACACTTGTGAAAATTTGTAACAATTTACAAGTAGATCACCGTTTGGCACTTGTTATAACTTAAGAAAAGTTTACGAAGTTAAGATTAAACTAGTATATGCTTATCTTTGTTGAAATTTATAAACAATTTACAGGACAAGTACTTGCCGAAGTAAATCGTCAGGTGGCATAACCGAGATGTGTCATCCCGAGAAGATTGCACAAAGAAGGAAGAGTACATAAGACATGCAAAATATTCTAAGTATATAGTCATGCAAGAACAGTTAGAAGAAGACAAAGATACAAGCATTCACTGAAGGAAAGTTATGTTAAGCATTCAGTTAACACTGGAGCACATCGGCCATATGAAAAAGCTTACATTGTCTAAGGAAACAAAACAGTACAAAAGACAAGACAGGAAAAACATGAAAATTAAGCTTCGTCAGCATCAACAGCAACTTGGGTTTGGACCTCGGAAGGATCTGAAAGAGCTACCTCGGCTGCCTTCTCCTCCGCGATCTTGGCATCAATCTGGGCAAGAGTTTCGTCAATGCTTTTTTCGGTTATAGGAACGTCGGAGGATGCCTGCACCGGAGTAGTTTCCTTGACAACTCCATCGCCCTCTTCATCTTGAGTGAAGTCCAGGACTTGCTCAGTTGAAGGAAGGGACTTGGACGCAGTAGCCTCCTTCGCTTTTCTCACCAAGGCATCATCCTCTTCCTCATCACCTTCTTCAGACTCAGATTTGTCGACGTCTTGACTTGAAGATTGAGCTGGAGGGAATGGAAGAGGGATGGCATCGGCTTTCCTCAACAGTGAGTCCTCTGGGACATTGAGTTTTTTCAGAAGAGACATCCAACCAAGGGTGAAACCCTTGTTGCATGCCTGTTTCACTTGAAGTTCATAGGCCTCAGTAACGTCGGCCATGCCTTGAGTATACGCCTTTTCATCAGCTTCTTTTATTTCGGCATCCTTTGTGGCCAGGGCCTCCTGAAGCCCCTTTTTGGCCTGGGCCATTCTTTCCTCGGCTTCTCTCTTCTGAGATTCAGCCACTTTTCTGATAGCCTCAACAGCCTCGGCCTTCTTTTCAGCATTGTTCTGAGCTTTGATTGCAGCCTCGGCTTGGTCCTCTAATTTTTTCATCTTTGATTGTAGGCCTTTGTTAGTCTTTTGGAGGGAAGAGAACTCCCTCTTCATCTCGACAAGCCTCTCCCGATTCTCAAAAGACTGCATTGAGAAAGAGTGGGCATGCTGAATGGCCTGAAAGAAAACAGAGGTATTAGAGAATATTCAAAGTATGAAATAAAGAGAAAAAAAGAAGAAAATTACCAAAAAGAAGACATTTACCTGAACAGAGTGCTGAAGCATTAGAGCATAGTTCTCGTGCTCACTGTACTGGGCGTTTCGCTCCAGATCGCCTGGAAGAAGCAGGGTGGTACTGAGTGCGACACCGACGTTTATATCATCGGCACTATCACTTGCCATGACAGGCTTGTCTTCCAAAGTAATTGTGGGCGCCCAAGGGGCATCGAGCTTTTTTGATCCCGAAGTTGTTGCAGAAGAAGACCTCGGCTTTTTTGGTTGTTGGGATTCTGGTGGTTGAGACTCAGAGTGCCTCTTCCCAGCGAAAGACTGAGATTTATCACTCTCAGCCAACTTTGAAATAGGCAGAGTGTCTTCAGACTCAACCTGAGCTACCTTAGCCTTTGGTTGAGCCTTTTTTATTCCATTTTGCTTCGGTGGAGGAAGGGTTTGTGCAGGTTGATCGTCAACAGATGATGGAATGTTGGCCAGAAGATCTTTTGCAACTGGTTTTGGGCGGCCCATCTCAGCAGTAAGGACAAGTCGTTGCCGATGTTTTCGTTCTGATATCGGGACCAAGTATGGAGCCGAGGTTGATGGCTGATTAGCTGGATCGGATGTTGATCCTTGATCTGTTCGTGATGTGGATATAGTCAATGGAGTTGTAGCAGAGGATGGAAAAAGGCTTTTCTTCTTCCTTTTGGGAACGTCGGGCAAAGTTAACTTGTATGATGGAATAAAATTGAGAAGCACAGGCGCTTTCCTTTTATGGACTGGCAAGTCCAGAAGTTTCTTCAAGTCCTTGCTGGGGACAAAGGATTGGCGAAAATTTTTCGGTGGCTGACGAACAGCTGCAAGAAGAACAAACGTCAGAAACAGACAAAGTATTTAAGACTTTGAAGAAAAATAGGCAAAACTGAATACTGGGCTCTTACCCTTGCCCTCTAAAACTGATCGGGGAAGAAGGTAGAGATGGATGTCCTCGTCTGGAGCAAACTCCCAATTTCCCGAGGTAATGAGATAGTCATCTCCAGCCCCCTTGTTGGAGTCTGGGAGGTCGGCTACGATTTTAAATTCTGTAGACCTCGGCTTAAGGTAATAAATGTAGCCTTTTTCTTTCAAATTAAGGGCACACATGGTATAGCAATACTGGATATCGGCTAGGGTGATCCTAGCGTTTTCCTGTTTAGCTAAGACTATGACACCAAAGATCACTCGATAGGAATTGATTGCCAGTTGCATGGGGTTCAACTTATAATAGTGAAGAATCTCGCGAAAAAGGATATTGAGTGGGAGCCGGAGTCCGCACTCAGTAAAAGCTATAATGGGAAAGGGCATGGAGTTTTCTGTAGGCATGATGGAGTCATCATCCCCAGCCAACCTCAGATAGACATCGGCAGGGATGGAGAACTCTTGCCTAAAGTACTCAAGTTTGGTCAGGGTATCTACCCTATGTCTCCACATACCCATGATATCGGCCTGAATTAGAAGGGTTGAAATTCAGAAAGAAGATGCTTCTTATTGATGGGACCTCGACAAAAACTTAGGTTTGGGCTCGTACAGAAATTTGCAAAGAATGTTTCAGTTTTGCCCTAAATCGTGGGTTCTACAAACAAATCCCAAACCTCAAACTATGGAGATGAAGATCAAAGGCACAGATCTGGAAAAGACACAAAAAAACAAAAAGCAAGAATGGAATTTCAGAATAAAAAACAGAGATGGTTTATCAAGAGCATAAAGAATACAAGAAATATAGGGTCAAGATTAGTGACCTAAGAAGCACGGACACTTCTAAGAAGGTAACGTATCCGTGTCGTGTCCGTGTCGGACACCGACACTCTTTGGACACTCTTAGGACACATGTCCGATACCCTTCAAAACGTGTCCTATTTTTTAAATATTTTTAAAGACCCGGACACTCTTTGGACACTTGAAGGACACACGTGTCAATTGTTTAAACACGTGTCTATTGATTATAGATATGTAAAACTAATTATAAGTTTGAACAAAACAACTTAAGATACAATAATAAAACAAAAACCATATAAATTTATAGGAAATAGTACTATATTGCATTTTTTTATTATCTTTGAATGATATATTTATATATATAACAAATAATAAATATATAAAATTATATATTTCATTCGTGTCCTCCACGTGTCGTGTCCTGCATTTTTTTAAAATTAACGTGTCGGCGTGTCCGTGTCGTATTCGTGTCGTGTCACGTGTCCGTGTCCATGCTTCTTAGTTAGTGACAAAGATACAGGGAAGTAGTGAAACAATGCGTGTGTTCAAGATATGGGTAAGGGCAAAATCATGGGAAGGACACATTCAGGTGTATGAATCGCAAATTAAAAGTTTCAACAGATGCAGTAAAGGCAACAAGTAATGAAGAATATCAACAGAATTGAAAACGAAAGGAACAGTAACTTACCAGAAGAAGTAAGGCCGAAATAAGGTTCGCCGAAGTCAGACGATGGTTGCAGGAGTAACAAAGTAGCGAAAGCTTCACCAAAAAGACGAATGAAGACAACTACAGAGCTTGGAGCTTAAGCAATGGCGGATTTGAAAGAAAGAGTATAGAGAGAGAAAAAGCAAGAGAAATCAGATACAAAAGTGGAAAAATGAAGAAAGGGGGAAAGATTTTGTCAAAAATGAAAACGGCGGCAAAAAATAATCAATACACCTAGAAGAACGTATACGTCAGATGGCGCACGTGAGAAAGAGACGGCTTATGGGCGCGTCATAGGTACGAACCAGTAAGAAAGAAACGCGTGGCTAAAAACGGTTGAATTATGGTATATGACAGCTCATACGGGTGGAAGGGTTCTTGAAATTCTTGTTCTTCAATAAAAGGATATCGGCCAAAATAATGATCTCGGCTGAGATACTGAAATCTAACGTATTGGAAAAACGGAATGATATTGGTTCCATCACCTCAGAATGCCGAAGTAATAGAACCTAGGGGCCAATTGTGGGGATATATTTTCTGAGTACCAACACGTGGCAAGATGACACCGATGTGTCAGCCGAGGTGCCACGTGTCCTGGTCGTGACACCGAGGTGATCTCGGCAAGGCCGAGGTTATCTCCAAAGATATCGAAATCCGAGATAAGTCGATAAAAGATAAGGGACAAGAGTCCTAGAGTAAAGAGGAGATTTAGCCAAGATAAGGATAAAGCTCTTAGAGAGTTTATCTTTATCTCTTAAAAAGTCCAAGGTAAGTACTGAACAGGAGTCCATAGAAGTCAGGCTTCTAGTGGGACTAGGATTAAGTAAACTGTAAAAGAGAGGCATCTCCGTGGGTCTAAGGTACGCAATTTATGCTTTGAGCAGTGAATTTAGTAATTGATTATCTTTGAGAGATATACTGACTTGATCGTCGGAGCGCCCCCGGGTGGAAGAGCCACCGCCGGAGCCCTTTCTTTCTGTTGCAGGATAACTGAAGCTATCTATTCTGCCAGTGCTCTCTAGCTGATTACTAAGCGTGCAGTGTGATCAGAAAATCACTCACACACTTTCATTATAAGAGATCTGATGGTTCCTATCACCCTTTGTGCCCTTTGTGCTTGTGTTTGAAGGGTTGTGATGGAGCCTCCCATCAGTTTGGGGGCAGGAGTGACCTCAGGATTGACAACTAGATCCATTGGAGCCTTGCCTTTATGTTGATCCCTGATTAGGGGTTCAACTACAGGTACCATGGAAATAGTGTAGGCTGCAAGATTTTAAATTAGTTAGTAATAAAGGAGAGCAAGTGATGAGGTTAGATGGCTTGAGTTGAGCGTTAATAGATCTACCTACAGCTTTGGAGTTGGAAGATGGTGACTCAAGACCCTGGTTGTCGATGGAAGTGTCCTGAAAGCAAGCCTAAGGGTTTGGAGAAAATGATAGCAGCCATAAGGGTCCACCAGTGTTCAAAATTTGTAGTGAAGCCAAAAGCATGCTCGAAAAAGAAAGTACTAAAGGCCTTGAAGAGGTTATCATTTTCCAGGAGGAAGGATAGATTTGGCTTCGGAGGATTCTTTAATATTAGCTCTGGATCCAATTTCTTCATGAGTGGTTGGGTGAAAGTAGGGATATGCATTGAAAGAGTCCAAATTGTCTAGACCACTAGTTGGGACAATAAGTTTCAAAACTGCAATAGGACATCTTAGTGGAGGAGATAGAACAGCCAACTAGGGTGTATCTGCAAGTCAGGATGTGTTTCCAGGTTTTAGCCTGTGACTGGACTTGGTCATTAGTTAAATCAAAAGGATCTGTGGATAGGTATTCTAATCTGGAGGATGAGAGTTGACAGTCCTGGGATGGTCTGAGGAGAGCAAGAAGTCCTTTTAAGGGAAAATTGTAAAAAATGGTAAGATGATTAGAAAGTTGAGGGAAGGTTTGCTAACAAAGGTGAGAAAGTGTTCTGCATAAGAATGGTGAATTGGCCTCATGGTGTTAGGTTTTGGAGGTTGTACTTCAAGAAAATAGGCATACGACCAGGCCTAAAAGAGCCAAAATGGCCCTCACATGTAGCAGAAATTTTCTTTTCAACAAGGGAGAATAAGCCCTTGTAAGGGTGCCCAAGAGGTAAGGTTCGAAGGTCATAGCTTGGCCATCCTGAATGCACAAGGCTAGGGGAAGATATTCCTTGGTAATTTTATACCCAAGACACAGAAAAGGAACTGGCAAAGCCAGACTAGGTAAAAGACAGTTATTTCTTTATCCTCGATAGGGGAGCCTGGTTTGCCTTTGTACTTTTTGGTGAATTCAGTATAGCTCATGTCAGTATTCAAGGTGAAGGTTACTTTTGGGGGTTCTAGTAAGGCATTAATTTGTTGGCCTAGGATGGGTAACCCAGTCAAGTGGGCTACATCAAGGATGGTGGGGGCAATCATTCCAAATTTTAAAAATAATGAGTTGCAAGACTGGGACCAGAAGCATGCAACAGCAACAATTAGCCACTTGTCCATGTCATACTTCATGGTCGACAGTCGAATTACCTCACTGATGCCCTAGTGTTTCCACACCTCAGAGTCATGGGTTTCAATTCTTCTAACCCAGCTTTGCCATGAGGAGTTTGGTTGCCTCCAGGACTTGAGGGGATTTTTGCTGCTGTTCCAATTGATCCAGTGGAGTCTTGGTTGATTGAGAAGCAAGTTCACCTTTGGCAAGAGGATAGTATTGGGATAGCTCATCTGGAAAGTGTGATAGAAATGTGGGGCCTAGGGTTGCCTTGGCAACAGAGGTAGTGCTTGGAAACAGAGTGACGTCCAGTTTCAAAGGAGAGATAATGCTCTGACAGAGTCTGGAAACCGAAGAAGGTCATCATTGTTGTCATCTTCTTTGGTGGGCTTCGATTTCTTGGGTGCCATGACTTAGGGTTTTGAGATGGTTAGATTTCAAGTGAAGGTTTTTGAAAAGGAGAAGGACAGTTCAAGGATTTCAAAAGGAGGAGAATGGAAGTAAAGTAGTGTGAAGTTGAAAAGGTCAGCCTTTTATAATTTGTGATGGGCCCAGTGTTGAGTGTGAACTAAGGTTGCAAGTCATTTTCATTTGGGCCGTGGTTTCTTTATTTGGGCCCAAAGAAGCGAATTTGTTTAAGTTAAAAACATTGGTATTTATTTAACTTAAACAAGGGGGGCACTGTTTGCACCCATTTTTGTTGGATTTTGTCGACAGGTGGACCAATCAAGTAATGGCATGTGGCAGGGTCAAAATGGGGATCTTGCGTCAATCAGAGGACAAGTGTCCCCAATGAAAGTTGGATCCTATGTGTGGAGAGGTCCAGATAGTGGAGCAGTTATTGGTAGGGAAGGTCATGGGTTTAATGGGCAACTTGCAAGACAAGTCACACACAAAGTGGGTGTTTCTCTCTGCCGAAGGAGGGCTAAAAGTGATGATACAGAGAGCTAAAAGTGATGATGGATACGTGGCATCATGTAGGGGGAGCCATTCGACAGGCAAAATTGAAGACTTAATGGAGCTTGAATCTTTGGAAATAAGAGAGGCAGTTGCAGCAATTATGCAGCAACAGTTGCAGACTTGGAGGATCATGGGGTCATGGGCTAGAGAAGTAAGGACAGCTATAAAGCCAGAGATTTGCAGAGAGATGAGGATCATCAACAACTTAACAACACATAGCTTTTAGACCTAGGAGTAGTTTATTGTAACTTAGAAGTAGTTTCCTCTGTAATTTACGGTTTGTAACTGGGTGAACTTTTTCATTCTGAAATTACTTTGTGTTTTCTTTGTTTACTTTGTTACTTTCAGTTGTTCCAAAGAAGTCCTCATTCTTTTGAGGCATTTGAACCAATTCCACAATTGCTTGGTTGTTCTTGTTTGATTGTTTAGTTGAAATTGGTGTTTAATTCCTGTTGATTGGGAGTAAGCATAATTTTTACTAACACCTGTACAAAAAATAATATTCTTTGGGATCTTTTAGCAATCAATCATCACTACTTCCTACTTGAATTTTGAGTTTTTTATTTTTTATTTATTTTTTTTATTATTATTTTTTTTGGGTGGTAAAGTTGCATGCCATCAATTCAGTCTTAGTTACTAATCTGACTCCATACTGATTTTAAACTTATCATTAATCTCTAATCAGCATTTCATTGCTTTAGTCTCATCTCATCAATTAAAAGACTCGAACTAATGAAAAACTGGTGTCATTAATACAATGGAAACGATCAACTAATTGGGATTCTCAAATTAGCATTTGAGTTTTAGCCATAAATGAAACCAAGGTGTCTCTTGGTATTGCAGAGTAGCAACAAGTTGAAGTTTAAAAATAACAAAACAGAAGACCAAAAAAGAATAGCAAAAGAGAGACTCACCTTTAATGCTTCCACAAGTGATGAGCCTGTTGAGAAATTTCCAGAACTTCATCAAGACAATCCTTTCCTGCTCTGCATAAAGCTCTGTGATGAAGTTAGTCTCATCTCATCAATTAAAAGACTCCAACTAATGAAAAACTGGTGTCATTAATACAATGGAAACGATCAACTAATTGGGATTTTCAAATTAGCATTTGAGTTTTAGCCGTAAATGAAACCAAGGTGTCTCTTGGTATTGCAGAGTAGCAACAAGTTGAAGTTTAAAAATAACAAAACAGAAGACCAAAAAAGAATAGCAAAAGAGACTCACCTTTAATGCTTCCACAAGTGATAAGCCTGTTGAGAAATTTCCAGAACTTCATCAAGACAAGCCTTTCCTGCTCTGCATAAAGCTCTGTGATGAAGCCCTGCCCATGAGATGACTTAAGAGTTGTGTTTCCACTACAGCTTGCGGCAGCATCTGGAGACCCAACTGCCATGAACATTGCATCTTGTTCATCACACATCAGTGCAATTGTTGCAGGAGACAGTGGCCTTCTAGTTTGTGCATCGCTTCCATCTGATATCGAATCATCCGCTATGTCTGCTTGGTTCCCACTCAAACGGTCATCAGGAATAGCTGTTTGCACAATACCTTCTATTTTCCCCTGATGAGCGGAAGAAACAGCAGAATCTTCGAGCTGATCTCTTTCCACTTGTTTATCCATTTTTCGCTCTCTGTCTGAAAATGACAAATTAAAGTTCAAAAAGCAAATCTTGTGTTGGATGAAAGCATACAGGGCAGATCCACCATATTTTGTGTAACCTATAAAAAAAAAACTACAGCAAAATAAACAATAAAAAAAGAAGAAAACAGAAATACAAATCATCAAGCGAGAGACCTTTCAAGCTATATGGTGATTGATCATGTTCATACAAAAGACAATCCGAATACTGACAACAAGCATTGTTAATATCCGAAATGATAAAAGAAAAAAAAAATAAGGAGCAAACTTAAATGAGAATGAAAAGAAAAAACATGGGAAAAGGGTTTGTTTGTCTTTAGGGTTGGATGTACGAGAAATCAAACGGAAGGCACGCCTTTGTCTCATGGGCATTTCAAATTGTGTGAAATTCCTGTGTTGCATGCAACATAACATGGTACGGGTATTAGGCATGCAGTAGAGATACTGCCAACCTAAGTAGCATGTACACGGATATGTGACATGACACAAATATGGCACGGATATGCCGACACACCAATTTTCAAAAAATACAGGACACGACACGTAGGGCACACACACGAAACATATAATTTTACATATTATTATATGTCATATATCTAAATATAACATTCAAAGATAATAAAAATATATATATAATATAACACTTATTTTACAAATTTACACTGTTTTTTCTTTTATTATTTTATCCTAAATTATTTAGTTTAAACTTATAATTAATTTCATGTATGTCTAATCGGTGGATACATGAAGTGTTCGAAGAGTGTCCTGGATCTAAAAAAATTTTAAAAAATAGGACACGTTTTGACGAGTGTCGAACACACGTCGCAAAGTGTCCAATGAGTGTCGGTGTCCAAAACGGACACGACATGAATACGCCACCTTCTTAGAAGTGTCCGTACTTCCAACTATACATCCACCAAAACAAAATTTGCTATAAGAAGATGTAATCTCCACTTCCATTTAGAAGTCTTACAATCTTTTAGGATACTACAGGCAAGTCACTGAGTTATGATCATAACCATTTTTATCTAGCTATTAGTTATGATCAAAATGTAATTGAATGCAAAACAAGTCTGGAAAGTCTTTGTATATTGACCTGCAAGGACCTTTGTAGCTTCTGCAGAAGCTATGACCAAAAGTGAGCAAAGCTCCTTGACATCCTGTGATCGAAGAACATCTGCTAATGGAGACCTTCAATCATATGCGGCAGTACTAGTTAGTTGTTGAAAGCAAAAGGAAATAAGCACAACATAATTGAACAAAAAATGCACAAAATTATATCTGGCGTGCATATAAGAACATTAGAATATTAACAAATTTGAATGGCTAAACCATATAACTTTGAAAATATGTACCTGTATGTCAATTTAGAAGATCCCATAGACGCTGAAGCAGTGCAAGAAACAGGTGCAGATAACAGAGACGAAGAGGTAGCAGAAGGTCTTAAATAGTTTTCCTGAGTAAAATAGGGGCTATTAATACTAAGTTTCTTTGCTAATGAAGATGGAGGAAAGGACAAGGAAATTTGAAATGTGAAATTTTATTTGAAGTTTGTGAGGTTCAGAAAATTTTCTTTGCTTAAGGTCTGAACCAAAGGAACAGATAATGCCAAATCAACAGAAACCAACATCACTTGGCCACCCAAATAAGATTTGCAAATTGCATACATTCAGGTAGAAGTAACAATACAAATACAATCTGGGCTTACTGATATATGGCTACATTAAAGTTTTTACATAACCAATAACCTTAAAAAATAAATAAATAAATAAAAACTAAATCTAAATTCAATGTGAAAGTATAATTATTAAAATAATTAGTGTTTTATGCCAAAAAACCATATATGACTTATACTTGGGGTTACTTAGAAAAATTAACCTGTTGAAACTGTTCAATCCCAAGAATAGATTGATCACTGGGTGTTGGACCAAAAATGAGTTGCTGATATTTTCTCTTCTTGGAAGCTGGAGGGGTACCAAGACCTGAAGTCCCAATAGCCCCATTAATTGCTAAATTGGTTGCCTGTTGAACATGCGAAATGAAATTAGCATGGTCCCCATGGAAAAGAGCCCTTCTCTCTTCACTTCCTTCAAAGTTTTTGCAGTCCATGCATTTACAATTTTCAGAACACAGAATGTTGGCCTGAAAGCACTCGCAGTATTTCTTGAGACACCCTGATTTTTTGCAGTTACATCCTTTGTTGTGTTTTGCCACCACTGAAACTTCCTCCGCCTCTTCCTGCACTAGTTTTGAGAGTTTAAGTACATGCCAGACTTACTAAGAAAGATTGATGTTTAACCAAAATAGAAAGAGAAGAAGTTACAAGTTACAAGATATTATACCAGAATTATCAAATATCAATCCTCAATAGAATAATGCAAATTGCTTTCTGTAGAAACTAATTTTGAACCAGAACGAAGTCCAGAGACTCCCTGAATTTAGAGATTCCGGATTTCTTAAAAAGGTGATATATTGCCATACTTAATGACAACCACAGAGTAAGCTTTTATTAACAACATTTTATAACTTATGGAAAATAAATAAATAAAATGCTTTCTTGTCACTACCAAGTAACTTTGTACAAAAACTAATGTGGCAGGCCACAAGAGGTGACAGATATGTAGTAGCGGGAGCTCTACAAATGTCGGTGCCCAGTGATAACACAAATCATTGAAATGATAAGCATTTCTACTTCTGCCACTAATGTTGATCACGATGGATGTGATTGCTTAATAAACTGCCACAAGGTGATGATGGCATAAATCTTGTTGTGCTTGCGATAGCAGGAATTGGACTGGGCAAAGTTTTTTAAAACATGCCCAACATTCACTCATTAAGCAACTACATTTGTTTACATGGTTTAGCCAAGAGAGTTCGTTCTTGCTTAATTTGCTACATAAAAACTGTTTTGCTAAAAAGGACCCAAAAAAAAAGAGGAAGTCAAAACCAAATACAGAAATGAGAACAACTATTTGTAAAAAAAATTCCTTCTACATTTTGGGAATTGGCTTTTTTAGTGGCCTTTTTATGAAAAAATGTGTAAAAAAGTAGAGAGAATGATTTGACAACTTGTAGTGGCTTTTTGGCTAAAAAACAAAGTTCCCAAACAAGGCCACCACATCTATTGCATATAACAAAATGCACCCACAAAGATGTTTATTACAATAATCATATGGTTTTAACTAATTCACTTACAAACTTTGGCTTCCTCAGCAAAAGCATAAGAATCTAATAAGATCAGGCAGCTTAACAAGTAAAAACAGCAAAGTCATACAACAAACTTCTCATCCTAAAACTACCCAATTTTGCTCCATATGGAACACAAATGGCTGTTGATAGAGTCAAGTGGAGAAGAAGAATTCATGTAGCCAATCCCATTTAATGGGACTTAAGGCTTGGCTTGGCTTGGCTTGGTTTGGTTTGGTTTATAGAAACACAAATAAGTAAGGCACTGCTCAAGCAAAACATAAAACTATCATAAATTCCAATTTAAGTTTTCCATAAAAGAATAATCAACACTTGGAATGATGTCACCATACTTAATGTGGTACACAGAAATAAAAAATAAAAAAAAAAAGGAACTTTCAACAGTTTAACTAATGGTAGATGAAGAAAAAAATGAACCTTCTGATGATATATACTCAAATAAAAAAAAAAATTAAAACGAATATACCTAGGTAACAGCTGATTTGCTAAAATCTTGGCCAAAAAACTAGCCAAGCAGCAAAGAACATGACTGTTACCACCTGAAGCTATGTAAGTTATAACATTGAATAAAATTAAAGAGAGTCAGTCTATATACCCTTCCATCCTGTGATTTATGTGGACTGTTAGCAATCTTTGGTCTGAAAGCATTTGGGTTACGCTCTAAGGTTGCTCCAACAGCCAGTTGCCTAGCGGCATCATGCTCAACATTATTGTGACAATTTGTGCAGTTGCAACCATCACAATAGATCCCCGAAGCAAAGCACTCACAATACCTGGTGTGGTGATTATTAAGATTTGCATTGTAATAATTAAACTCAAAAAAACAAAATAAATAAAAAGAAAAAGGAAAATACGGAAGATGCACCAAAAATTACATCATCTAGTCAAATTATCATATACATAGGATTTTTTTTTCCTTTTCTGGAGGCATATAGATCTAATTTTTGACGACCAGGCATCTAATGTACCATTAACTTGTATGATACTGGTCATTAATTGTCAGTAGTATAACTAATCATCGATTGCTTAACCAATTGAATCCGAACCAACCATATTATAAAGGAAAATAAAACATCATTTGCAACACCTTCAGCACAGTAGATTACAATGATTTGGCATATCCAAATTTGTGCACAGCAATCCCATGTATCATCAAGACTCTCATACAAAGTTAGGAATGGAATACCCTTTTCAGTGTAGTGGATACTTATTTTTTATTTTACGCACATGCAGAAGAATAAGAAACTAATAATGCCACAGCACAGTCTCCTGCAAATAATAGTTCTGAAAAGCTAAAACAGGACAAATTTTAGATGCTCTTTTCAAGCAACCCACACCCAGTATTTGACAGTTGACACAACCAACTCTTTGGCTATTGAAATGTTTGTTCACCCATGGCCCCACCACAAAACAATTTGAGGTCCATCCATCTTCAAGGAAGATACATGTCTGCCGCTTTATCGGTGAAAGGACTAGAAATAATTTAAATATCATACTACAAGAGAACTACAAGGAAATGCAACTGCGTTAAGAGTTCATGTAAAAAGAAGTGAGAAAGCCATATTCTTTCTCTTTATATTGTGTTACAAACACCCCTTCATCAAGAGGGTGAGGTGGGGTTCCACAAATTGAAGCAGAGTAATAATGACAGTACATGCTAGAGGTAATGTGCTTACAACTTCAAGCATCGAGAATTTCTGCAATTGCACTGCTTTTGTTTCTTTGGAGTACCATCCTTTACTTCTGTGTTACAACGCTGCCGTGATTTTGGAGACTCTGTCATGCTGATGAAACATATATTTGCACAACAGTCAGATAAAATAGAATAAAACGTTTTAAATATTAAAAATATTCCAACAAGGATATTATGATCTCAAACAAGCACCATACAAACATGTTCATGCAGTTCAAGCATCTTTAGATTATAGTCATCGCTATGAACCAAACATTAGTGACACGAAGTGAGTAAAGAAACAATCAAAAACTAAGTGAACATCTGACCCAAAACAAAAAAGCAAGCATCATCCACACCAAAATTAATATTCTTCATAATAGGCATCTGATGAATAAATAATTTCACAGTTCTTACATGCTCCAAAACCTTTGAACCTTCCAACAACAAGCCCTATCTTCCAGCTCCTTTCGAACCTACTTCCTCCCTGCTCTAGCTAGTGCTCCTAAGGTTTTGAACTTTGCAAGAGTTTATTGTATTATAAACTTTATCAAATCATTTTGTTTTCCAGTTATGTTGCAGATTTTACATATAAGATCAAAATGAGAATTGACTCTTTTCATGATTTCTACCAAAAGAATGTGCATGATGTAACTTACCCTTATAAAAATCAAATAAAAAGTGCAGGATATAGATAGATAGATAGATGTCACAACTTCGCAATAATCAGTGTGTTTGATTTCAGTTTTCTAAATTTAGTTTTCTGAAAACTGAGTTTTTTGTTTTTTATTTTTTATTTTTTAATTTTTTTTGTTTTTAGTAAATATTTTTTAAATTTCAAGCAATTTTTTTAGTTTTTTAGATGCACCTTACTTATATGCATCTAAATAATAAATTATTTGCGAAAAAATAGTTTAAAACAATAATAAATACACAAAAATATGAAAAATGTACTGAATTTTTGTATTTTTGTTTTTGTTTTTGTTTTTGTTTTTGTTTTTGTTTTTGTTTTTTTTTTTTTTTTTTTTTTTTTTTTTTTTTTTTATATTTTTGGTATTTAGTGAATTTTCTAAAGATTTTTTTTCACAAATATTACACTTTCTAAGTGTATTTATGTTAGGTGTGCCTAAAAATTAAAAACATTGCTAAAAATATTTAAAAAATTCTGTGAAAACAAAAATATACAAAAAAAAAAAGAAAAAGTATAATTTTCTGAAAAGTGAATTCTAAAAACTAGTCACATAAGCGGAGGAGATTGATGCGGATGTGGCCCATGGGATTAAGGCATGATGGATTAAGAGGAAAAATGTGTCTGGGATACTGTGCAATAAACGAATACTCACTAGACTAAAAGGTAAGTTCTATAGAACGGCTATTAGACCAGCGATGTTGTATGGGACGGAGTGTTGGACAATCAAAAACATATAGATAAGATGAATGTTGCTAAGATGAGGATGCTAAAATAGATGTGTGGCAAGACAAGACAAGACAAGACAAGACAGAATTAGGAATGAGTGTATTCGGGAATGGGTAGGAATAGCACCGATAGAAAATAAGTTGAGAGAGAATCAATTGAGATAGTTTGGTCATATTCAACGGAGACCAACAGAGGTAGTAGTGAAGAGATGCAGCGACGGTAGATGGAAGTGTTAGGGGACCAGGTAGACCTATATTAACGTTGGCTAAAGTTATAAATAAAGATATGAATCTACTAAATTTGACTAACAAAATGACCCTTGATAGAACTGCAGAGAGAATAATGATTCATGTAGCCGACCTCATTTGATGGGACTTAGGTTTGGTTTGGTTTGGTTTGGTTTGGAAAATGTTGTACAAACAAACTGTTTTAACATAATTTTCTTATAGACTGACGTGACATACAGTAATAAATTTGGTCTACACATTTTATTTTCGAGCTAAATTTCTAGGAACTTTTTCTAGATGCATAATATTGTTGGTTTTGATTTTACTAGTCACCACCATACCTATGAAAATAACATTTTCAGCCATAAAATTCATAAAAAAACATAATTGCATAACCGAATAAGAAATGATTTTAAAATACTCCTAAACATTATTTTGATAGTATTACAACTGATTTTAAAATATGAAACCTGATCTATCTCAATTGTAAAAGTTCATGTATTAACATGTCTATTTGTTTGAACAATAGCATTAATTTATTAAAGTTCTCTTTTATTTATGATTTGAGATGATAGATTTGTATTTCAGATTTTTAAATTTGTTTGTTGATTTTTTTAGGATAAGTTCTACAATGTCACCAAGTCGCCATTGCATGCTTCCTGCATTACTCATCAACAATCAGTTTTTCTTCCCCAGCATTATAAATTGTCAAAACATATTTCCCAATTTTCCACTATTACAACATTTTCTTTTCTTTTTACATTTACACTGTCATACATAAATCCATAGATTTCAAACATAACATCAATCAATATCAATATCAATATCTAAAATACTTACTTCGTTAAAACACATTCATTCATTCCACCCCAAAATAGAAATCTTAGCAAAAGGATAACAATCAAACAAATCCCCAATAAACAAATCAATGAACTCACACTACTGGCAATGTCGGCCGAGGCTGCGGCCGCCCCTGATGCGCCACACGAGGCATAATCGGCACCGGTTGTTTCGGTCTCGGTTGAATTTGCAACTGCGGCACCGTTTGTGGCTGTGACTGCAGCTGTGATGCTTGTGACCGTGCTAATGCTAGCAATTTCGACTGTAATTGCGCTTGAGGATGATCAGGCAATATCGCATTCGCCGAAGCCCTACACATCACCGTGAAATCGAGTTGTCTCGCAAGCTTCCTACCCGAGAAATCCGAGGCCTTATGTAACTTACCCTTATAAAAATCAAATAAAAAGTGCAGGATATAGATAGATAGATAGATGTCACAACTTCGCAATAATCAGTGTGTTTGGTTTCAGTTTTCTAAATTTAGTTTTCTGAAAACTGAGTTTTTTGTTTTTTATTTTTTATTTTTTATTTTTTTTTTAGTAAATATTTTTTAAATTTCAAGCAATTTTTTTAGTTTTTTAGATGTACCTTACTTATGTGTATCTAAATAATAAATTATTTGTGAAAAAATAGTTTAAAACAATAATAAATACACAAAAATATGAAAAATGTGCTGAATTTTTGTATTTTTGTTTTTGTTTTTGTTTTTGTTTTTTTTTTTTTGTATTTTTGGTATTTAGTGAATTTTCTAAAAAAAAAATTTCACAAATATTACACTTTCTAAGTGTATTTATGTTAGGTGTGCCTAAAAATTAAAAACATTGCTAAAAATATTTTAAAAATTTTGTGAAAACAAAAATATACAAAAAAAAAAAAAAAAAGTATAATTTTCTGAAAAGTGAATTCTAAAAACTGGTCACATAGGCGGAGGAGATTGATGCGGATGTGGCCCATAAGATTAAGGCATGATGGATTAAGTGAAAAAATGTGTCTGGGGTACTGTGCAATAAACGAATACTCACTAGACTAAAAGATAAGTTCTATAGAACGGCTATTAGACCAGCGATGTTGTATGAGACGGAGGGTTGGACAATCAAAAACAACATGTAGATAAGATGAATGTTACTAAGATGAGGATGCTAAGATAGATGTATGGTAAGACAAGACAAGACAGAATTAGGAATAAGTGTATTCGGGAATGGGTAGGAGTAGCACCGATAGAAGATAAGTTGAGAGAGAATCAATTGAGATAATTTGGTCATATTCAATGGAGACCAACAGAGGTAGTAGTGAACAGATGCAGCGACGGTAGATAGAAGTGTTAGGGGACCGAATAGGCCTATATTAACGTTGGCTAAAGTTATAAATAGAGATATGAATCTACTAAATTTGACTAACGAAATGACCCTTGATTGAACCGCATAGAGAATAATGATTCATGTAGCCGACCTCATTTGATGAGACTTAAGGTTTGGTTTGGTTTAGTTTAGTTTGGTTTGGTTTGGTTTGGAAAATGTTGTACAAACAAACTGTTTTAACATAATTTTCTTATAGACTGATGTGACATACAGTAACAAATTTGGTCTACACATTTTATTTTGGAGCTAAATTTCTAGGTACTTTTTCTAGATGCATAATATTGTTGGTTTTGATTTTACTAGTCACCACCATACCTATGAAAATAACATTGTCAGCCATAAAATTCATAAAAAAACATAATTGCATAACCGAATAAGAAACGATTTTAAAATACTCCTAAACATTATTTTGATAGTATTACAACTGATTTTAAAATATGAAAACTGATCTATCTCAATTGTAAAAGTTCATGTATTAACATGTCTATTTGTTTGAACAATAGCATTAATATATTAAAGTTCTCTTTTATTTATGATTTGAGATGATAGATTTGTATTTCAGATTTTTAAATTTGTTTGTTGATTTTTTTAGGATAAGTTCTACAATGTCACCAAGTCGCCATTGCATGCTTCCTGCATTACTCATCAACAATCAGTTTTTCTTCCCCAGCATTATAAATTGTCAAAACATATTTCCCAATTTTCCACTATTACAACATTTTCTTTTCTTTTTACATTTACACTGTCATACATAAATCCATAGATTTCAAACATAACATCAATCAATATCAATATCTAAAATACTTACTTCTTTAAAACACATTCATTCATTCCATCCCAAAATAGAAATCTTAGCAAAAGAATAACAATCAAACAAATCCCCAATAAACAAATCAATGAACTCACACTACTGGCAATGTCAGCCGAGGCTGCGGCCGCCCCTGATGCGCCACACGAGGCATAATCGGCACCGGTTGTTTCGGTCTCGGTTGAATTTGCAACTGCGGCACCGATTGTGGCTGTGACTGCAGCTGTGATGCTTGTGACCGTGCTAATGCTAGCAATTTCGACTGTAATTGCGCTTGAGGATGATCAGGCAATATCGCATTCGCCGAAGCCCTACACATCACCGTGAAATCGAGTTGTCTCGCAAGCTTCCTACCCGAGAAATCCGAGGCCTTCGCAACCACTGGTTCACTTTGCTCCATCGCTTTCATTACACAAACCCTTACGATTCGCTTTCTATTACCGCAAAACCCTAAACAACGCTCACAAATTAAAAAATTCACACAATTTTTTAAAATTTTTGAAAAAAAAAACACAAATGGAGAGATTGTGTAGCTATAGAGCTCGGTCTTTCGCCGGAATCTGACACATTCGTCGGAAAATGTTCGAGACTGATCGGAATCTGACAACTCCGGCGTTGTACGGACGGCGCATTGAATGAGGTTTGGGGAAGAGAGAGAGAGCTGAGTGATGAGTGATGAGGCTACACTCTGTTCTCTCTCCCTCTTCGACCTTTTGAAATTCAATTTCGTAAAAAAATGGACGCTTGGATGAGGAGTAGTGGATGATCGGGCGATCGAAATTGAAAAGGGAATATGGACGACTGGGATTCGGTAAAAGAGGGGGATGTTGGTCAACAGCCGTCGGATTGAGAAAGCGATGTGAGTGTTTTTGGAAGATTAATCAGCCGTCGGATGGGGGCTTAAATATTTTGGTTTCGATTTCTTGTACACGTGTACGGCTATAGATTATTTGAAGACATTTAGCCATTTAAATTTTGGATAATTACAGTTCACACTGCTAGAAACTTTTGATAATGACAAAGATACCCTTAAGTTTGTAGATAATGACAAAGATACCCTTAAGTTTGTAAAATAAGATAAAAAACAATAAAAAAAAATATTTACCTACATTTGGTTTGATAATTTAAAATTAATTTGGTAACATAAAGAATACTTATCATTATTACATTATTTTATTTTTTGTAAGGCCAAAAATAATTTTTAAAATTTAAAAATATCTTTTTAATAGTCTTTTTTAGGAAAAATTACCCATAAATCCTAAGTGAAGGAAAGTTGAACCATTTGATCCTGATAGTTTTCTTATAAACCAATTAGTCTCATTTTTTTTTGGTAAGTGTTATTTAGATTGGTTTAATTTTATTTTGATTTTACCTTGTTGTCCTTGATGTGATTGTGTTTCCCTAATTGATTGATTCATATTTGGAGAGGATAAGGAAATGTTATATCACCATTAATTTATCATAAGTTTTAGCGTCTGTGTAGTAATATGAGTTTCCAGTTTCGTTAATGTTGTTTACGTCAATGATTAATTCGTAACGTGGGTTTAGTAACATTATACATCACGTTAAACTACTTAACCCTCCTTATTCTACAAATGACACTTACAATCCAAATTACCATACTGTGATATATACCCCATCAAAAACAGATGAACTATCCCCTTGTTCCTATAATATCAAAAAACATAACACAACTGCTGACAACGTAAACACATCCTGAATGAGAAAGTTTGAGCTTTTGGTAATGAAGTGGGTTTTGAGTTTTTGATAAAATTGTTTATGATATTGCCTAGTTAGTAAAGTGGGTTTAGCAATAGAAGAATTATTTCATTCTCTCTATAATTTCAAAAAACACTCCACATCTGCAGCTAATGTGAATGCTCCCACACAGCAAACCCAACCACTAATTACCATAACCAATTAACCCTATCGAACAACAAAACAGTGGAATCCAAACTACCATTACTACCACATTTCAAGTAACCACTTTAAATCAAACACATTTCTCAAACACATCAACATCAAAACCCCCCAAATCATTCAAACAACATGAACCTGAATGTAGTGACCTTCATCTTCATCTTAGTCATGTTCATATGCATTTGCATGTTTTGTTTGTTAAGCTTGCACTTGTGGTTTTGACTTGATTTGCCTAAAGTAAGGTTTCCGTCTTGTTTTATACCTATGTGTTTTGACTTGAGTATTGTTTGTACGTTTTGTCCTTTGCTTAGTGTGTGTAGCCGAGGTCATCTTAAGCCTAGGTCGCGCCTTTTGACCTTTTACACCTAGGACCATCTTGGAACCACTTTGGCTGACCTCTACCTTCACCCTGACATATTGGCCGAGATGTCATCATCTAGGGCGAGGTGCGCATCACTGAGGCCGAGATATGTATCATCTAAGCCGAGATGTTATCCTTTAGGTATCTTAGATCTTTGATCCCTGCACCTGGTGATCTTGTTCCTGGACTGGTATGACCTAGACCGAGGTGTGGCACATCTAGGCCGAGGTGTGGCATAGCTAGGCCAAGTGTTATCCTTCCTAGCCGAGATCATTGAGACCTTACTTGCCGAAGCCTTGTCCTAATCCGAGGTCCTTACCTACCAGAGTGTCCATGTCACCTTACTTGTTGAACACCCTTTGTCATGCTCTTGTCTTGTCATTCAGTCACCTTTTTGAGGAAACCTAATCCGATAGTGCTACGTGCCCCAGCAGGAGGTTAAGTCAGCCGGCAGTGGGAGAAAACATATCATTGTGTGTCATATTTTTCATGGTAGAGAGAGAAGCTCTAGAAAGAAGAGGAAGAAGTTCTTAGAGTGAGAATAGATTTCCAAGCTTGATCCTTAGAGTTTGAACCGTTGGATTCGTGTTTTGAGGTTAGATTCTTGTTTTGCTCTTGTTGTTCTTTATGTTCATCTAACTACATTGTATGATCTAGCATGATTCATGAGCCATGCATTGCTTTGAAATTTGGTTTTAGAAAGAGAAGATGATGTTCTTGTGTTCTTGAAAGAAAACCATGTTTTGATCCAAAAGTTTGTATCAAGATCCATATTTTTGTGTTTGTTTTCATAAGATCTTCAAGTATGGGTGCCCAGGTCCATGTTTTCGAACTCATCTCATGAAATCTCAGATTTTGAACAAAGAAGTTATGATTTTAACATTCATGTTCGTCATGTTCTTGTCCTTCATGTTCTTCGAAGGGAAACCCAGGTTTTCCCGACTTCATTTCCTCGAATGTGGCCGTTGGGACCATACCTCGGCCAAGACCTGGTTAGTACCCAGCATGTTTTCCTCGAGATTAAAAACAGTGTTTTAACTTCCAGCATGTTTTGCTTTGGCTTGACTTGGTTTTGAAAGAGATGCCGAGATCATTTTCTGTCATGTAAAGCTTGTTCTAAGGATGCATTTCATATCTATCTTTGAGCATCTCTTCTTGTCCTATTGAAATGCATTCAATGGAATTTATTATGTACTTGTAGGCCTTGGATCCTTGCTTGTAACCCCCAC
>NW_021024995.1:1193531-1219981 GCF_004153795.1 Camellia sinensis
ACCCGAAAGCTATGTGAGTGGTATTTTTAATAAAGTTATGTTATAAAGTTTTGATAAGCTTTGTTTTTTTTGGAAAAGTATTTGATCAAGCATGAATGATTTCCCTAGTTTTGTATCTAGTATTATATTGTTTTGATGACATTCTGGAAAGTCCTTAGTGCCAGGGACTATATGCAACTGACCCTTGTTTTGAAAGTCCTAGTGCCAGGGACTATAATGCAACTGCACCTTGTTTTGAAAGTCTTAGTGCCAGGGATATAATACAACTGCACCTTATTTTGCCACCGACGGTTTACCCGTGGGTTTGTTTGTCCGGAATGTCATCCCTTGTACTATATTGATCTAGTAAGTCCCTTGAACTTTGAAAGATTTGACAATGGACTTGGTTCATCTTTTGATTTTGTACGAGATATGTTATGTATTGTTTGACAAAGATCTTGAATATCAGTCATGAAACCTTTATTTCTGATATCATTCACTGGGTTCCAAGCTCACCTATATATATATATATAAAGTGATGAGCAGGAGGGCGTGACGCCTAGATGTGTTTTGCCTGATGTTTGGATTCATACTTTTGCTAGCATCTTAAGATTATGCTTTTGGCTTTGTAATTCACTCTTTTGTATATGTCGGCTTGAGAAGCCTTTGATCAAGATGTAATATGTACCTTATTTTTATTGTATTCAGTTATAGACATGTTAAGATGATTGCCATTCATTTAATCTATGCACAGCTCTTATAGACTAATTAGATTCAAATATATTGCTTCCGCACTTGTAAGCCCCATATGTATACTCTGTTTATGTGTGAATCCTTGTCAGTTGGCCTTTGGTAATCTCGGATTACTGGCCATTACGAACCATTCTACTATGGGCAAAATGGGTCGTGACACTGAACCGACCATCAACACTACAACAAAAACATCAATAAATCCCACATTTCAACAAATTACAACACACCTACAACCAATCCACAAATCAATATGAACAACCGGAAAGAAGTCATGAGTGCACATACATACAAAACAACTTACCTGGCATCACTTGTTGATGACACAATACCGATGGCAATGAGTGGAGGTTGTTTTCTCGTTGAACGACAATATAGACCCATGGCCTCTTCAACTTCACGATGTAAACGTAAGTTCCAGAATAGGGTAACTCACAATCAAAATCCCATTAACATCGGAACGCAGCAAAAATTCTCATTTACGTCTCTTCCATTCCGATTGCTTTGGAGAGAAACAAAAATTCTCTTTACGAAAGATTTAGGGCATAGATGTAAATTAATCAGCATACCGACAATTACCTCTCAGTTTACGTGATAAAACATTGGCCAATACGTCCTTTACATTGGGATAGGACTTGTTGTTCATAAGATTAAAGTTACAACTAAATGGAAAAAGATTGGAATTTGGGATTTAATGGTGCATCTCCCTTATTTTTATCAAATAAGTTTCTATTTTTTTCAAAAAAAACTTCTGATTTTTTTTTTTTTTCTGAAAAAGAAACCAAACAAGCTTTATGTTTATTTTTTGTAAAAATAAAACAAAGAACATATTTGATTCTCATGTATTTTAAAAAACACCTAGCGACTGAAGAGTGGTTGTTTGTGGTTGGAAATGATGGTAGAAGTGGTTGTACGTTGCCAAAGGTGTTGGACTAGAGTGATTTGTGATAGCTAAAGATGGTTGTTGTTCATAGAATGTGTGAGGCAAAGGTGATTGCTAACAATCAGAGATTAAAGTAATTGTTGTCTGTAGGAGGTAAATAGTCGTGGTCAGAAAGTGGTTGCCAACCCCCTAGATGTGATGGTCAAAAATAGTTATTAGATGAGGTTATCGACCATGCTGGCCAGATGTAGTGAGTCGATATGGTAGTGTATAAGCGATAGGTAGTGGCTAGAGAAGATAATAAGTAGAACGAATGAAAAAGCAAATAAAATTATTTTTTTATGGTTACAAGAATTTAGTAAATTTTACAAACTATGTATAAGTTTTCAAAAATAAAAATTGATACCAAATAACTGTCATTGAAACCAGCCGTCGTCAATGTCAGAGATCGATAATGACCAACCGCAATAGTATGAATAGATAGACAGATAAGTGACAAAAAGACAAAAAGTTAAATAGACTTATTTGGTTAATCTTGTGTCTATAGGATAAACATGTTTGGTTCTCAAAAAGATGCAGTTCTACTACAAGTTTAAAAGAAAAATGATATAGAACTCTATTTTCTATATCTAATTATATATAAAATAAGTGATTAATTGATAATTAAAGAAGACATGAGAGAGAATTGTTTTACATATCAGAATAAATTGCAATATCATTACGTTTAAAAAATAAATCTATCTATCTATATATTATATAAGCAAAATGCAAATGAAACTTTTAGTAAAAAGAGTTTAGAGAGTTCTAAGTGATCAATTTTAATTTCTTGATTTTTTAATTTAAAAAAAATAATTAATAAATCACACACTCAAACACTTTTCTATTTTAAATAAAGAATGTATTTTTATTTCTAAATTCATTCATTCCTTACTATCAAACAAGAAAAGAAAGGAGTTGTCCAATTAAGAAAAAACAATTAATAAATCAAACACTCAAAAAGAAGGAGTTTTTCAATTAAATAAATACACACTCAAACAAAAAGTATTCCAATTAAAAAAATAATAATAAATCACACACTCAAATCGTAAAATATTTTATATTAAAATATTTTAATTCTTCACTATAAAGCAGAAAATGATTTATATAATTAAAATTTCGTAACATTTTTTTTTTTCTCACCATTGCCATCACTACTCAACGTATGTATCAAACCTCAGTATTTTACACACACAACACTCTCTCATACCACATCACTTCAAACCCAACCTATACCTAACTCATATTTCATAAAAAATCAAAAAATACACTTATAGATATGGCAAACAATTCAACAATGTAAAAACCCCACTGAACGGTCTAACAAACTTTGTAATGTCAAATTATTTTATTTGGTAATTTTCATTTTGTACCTTAAAAGGTTGCAATTTTCTTATGGAGATGGCTTCTCTCCAGTCGACTGTGAATTGGAGCATACTATTGAGCCCGTGGAATTCATCACAGGTCTCATTTTGATAATATGAACTGTTTAATGTGTAGAACGCGTCGAGCACTTTATGCCTGTTAAAAATTACGTTGATTGGATATCGATATCCTCTTGTTCGGAACACATTTTTGCTAATGATAAATATGATTTTAAAAATAAATTGTTAACATAAATGTGTTTCAATAAAAGGGCTACCGATATTCGATCAACGTGATTTTTTGCAAGTATAAAATATTTGACAAGTTCTGCACATTGAACGGTTCTGATAAATAACTAAAAAAACAATTTAAAATATTTTATTGACCTTATTTTTATCAAATAAGTTTCTATTTTTTCAAAAAAATTTTTTTTTTTTTTTTTCTGAAAAAGAAACCAAACAAGGCTTTTATGTTTATTTTTTGTAAAAATAAAAACAAAGAACATATTTGATTCTCATGTATTTTAAAAAACACCTAGCGACTGAAGGTGGTTGTTTGTGGTTGGAAATGATGGTAGAAGTGGTTGTACGTTGCCAAAGGTGTTGGACTAGAGTGATTTGTGATAGCTAAAGATGGTTGTTGTTCATAGAATGTGGTAGGCAAAGGTGATTGCTAACAATCAGAGATTAAAGTAATTGTTGTCTGTAGGAGGTAAATAGTCGTGGTCAGAAGTGGTTGCCAACCCCCTAGATGTGATGGTCAAAAATAGTTATTAGATGAGGTTATCGACAATGCTGGCCAGATGTAGTAGTCGATATGGTAGTGATAAGCGATAGGCAGTGGCTAGAGAAGATATAAGTAAGAACGAATGAAAAAACAAATAAAATTATTTTTTTATGGTTACAAGAATTTAGTAAATTTTACAAACTATGTATAAGTTTTCAAAAATAAAAATTGATACCAAATAACTGTCATTGAAACCAGCCGTCGTCAATGTCAGAGATCGATAATGACCAACCGCAATAGTATGAATAGATAGACAGATAAGTGGACAAAAAGACAAAAAGTTAAATAGACTTATTTGGTTAATCTTGTGTCTATAGGATAAACATGTTTGGTTCTCAAAAAGATGCAGTTCTACTACAAGTTTAAAAGAAAAATGATATAGAACTCTATTTTCTATATCTAATTATATATAAAATAAGTGATTAATTGATAATTAAAGAAGACATGAGAGAGAATTGTTTTACATATCAGAATAAATTGCAATATCATTACGTTTAAAAAATAAATCTATCTATCTATATATTATATAAGCAAAATGCAAAATGAAACTTTTAGTAAAAAGAGTTTAGAGAGTTCTAAGTGATCAATTTAAATTTCTTGATTTTTTAATTTAAAAAAATAATTAATAAATCACACACTCAAACACTTTTCTATTTTAAATAAAGAATGTATTTTTTATTTCTAAATTCATTCATTCCTTACTATCAAACAAGAAAGAAAGGAGTTGTCCAATTAAGAAAAAACAATTAATAAATCAAACACTCAAAAAGAAGGAGTTTTTCAATTAAATAAATCACACACTCAAACAAAAAGTATTCCAATTAAAAAAATAATAATAAATCACACACTCAAATCGTAAAATATTTTATATTAAAATATTTTAATTCTTCACTATAAAGCAGAAAATGATTTATATAATTAAAATTTCGTAACATTTTTTTTTTCTCACCATTGCCATCACTACTCAACGTATGTATCAAACCTCAGTATTTTCACACACACAACACGTTAATAGGGTTTCTTTAATTTTTAATTTTTTAATAATGAAAATACTAAGTGTCATTATGTGTTGCATTTTAATTAGTTCATAATTAAATTCATAGAGTTTTATATTAAATCCTTAAATTATGCCACCATAATTACCATTTCAAATTACTTCCTTAATTTATGTTTACTATACCAAATTTATTTTCAAAATTGCTTTCCTAAGATTGCATTAATGTATGATTTTGATACATTCATACATACATATATGGAAAATAATTAATTTTAGCTTAAAATTTAAATATTATTGATTCTTTAACATATATAATAGTTATTCTAAATATAAATAAACAATGATCTAATTATTTATATCTATTATTATGTAATATAAATAAAAACGTTGTGGCTTTTTTGACGTTGAAAACCTCGATATGACTTTCTTATATTTTTTGATTTTTTTTAGTACTTAAAATATACATGTCATTTTGTGATTAGTCTAAAATCTAATTTTTAAATCCTCTTGGTCAATAATATATTAATATTATTTCTTTAATTTTTATGATTTCAAAACATGCAATGACGTAATTACTATTTTTAATTTCAATAGTTTTGGTATGAAACTTATATCTATATCAATACTTCTATCTATATTATTATATAAAAATATTAGTGTTTAATTTTTAAATCCTCTTAATCATTGCCAATAATATATTAGTATTATTTCCTTAAATTTTGTGATTTTCAAAATATGCAATCATGTAATTACTATTTTTAGTTTCAACGGTTATGGTATGAAATTTATATCTATATCTGTACTTTTATTTGTACTATTATGTAAGAATATTATTGGGTCAATAAATTTAAAAGTCTAATCTAATTTTTTATATATTTTTTAAATAATAAAATAACAAAAGTACACATGCCATGAATTCATTGGTTATTTCAATTTAATTATAATTATTAATATTTTTAATTATTATGGTAATATATTTCAAATTTCATAATTATCATCTTTCAAATTATTAAATGCATGGTTCTTTTATGATATTGATATGAAAAATAAATTAGAATTTTAAACTATAATAATAATAGAACACTACTTCACCAAATTTAGTTTATTTATAGTATAATAGTAAATATGAATCTATAAAATACATATGAATCATGACCTATCAATGTTAATTTTCAAATTTTATTATGTAGAGTTTTATTTTATTTTTTGGGGTTCAAATTTTACATTTAATTTTTTTTATTATAAAGAATATGATATACAAGTCCACTTTTGTAGACCCATTTTCTAGACCCAATGATGTATAAGTGATATGATTGATTGATAATTCAATAATATATGGGAGAAAGTGTTGCATTTAATATTCTAATTAATTACCACATCATTGAGCTTTGAAATTGGGTCTAATATTTTGTCTTGAATAGCAACACTTTGTTTGTTTTTGGTTTTTCAAAAACACTTTTCAGAAAATTTTACTTTCTTATTTTTTGTATTTTTTTGTTTTTACTGAATTTTTTAAATATTTTAAGCAATTTGTTTTTAATTTTTAGACACATCTAACATAAATACACATAAAAAATATAATTTTTATGAAAAAAATCTTTTAAAAATAGACTAAATACCAAAAATACAAAAAAAAGAAGAAAATTCAGTATATTTTTCATATTTTTATGTATTTATTAATTTTTTAAAATATTTTTTCACAAATTTTTACTTTTTAGATACATCTTAAGTAAGGTGCATCTAAAAAAGCAAAAAAAAAATGCTTAAATTTAAAAAATATTCACTAAAAACAAAAAAACACGAAAAATAAAAAAAAAATCAATTTTCAAAAAACTTAATTCAAAAAATTGAAACCAAACACACACAATGCTCTTTAAAAATTCTTACAAAGTTTTTTTTCTAAAAGCTAAGAAATATATTTGGCACAAAACTATTGGCACATCAAGCTATATATTTAATTTTAAATCTTTTAAATGGAAAGTCCAAAACAAAATTTTATAAGCCACATGTCATTTGAAATTTGAAAATTTGAAATATTTAAAATATAAAATTTAGTAATGCTATGGTGATTGTATTTGGTAGTATCTGATGTAATGTAATGCCATAAAGATAATAATTACATATGTCATGCAATCCCCATCGAATGATGTGAAGTATTACCATACATGGAACTAAAATCTAATATCAAAATATGGTCATATAATATTACTCATTTTAAAAATCTACATATGAAATGTGAAAACTATCCTTAAGATAAATCATAATAGATTTTATTATGGAAAAATTACTAATAAATCCCATGTGGGCAAATGTTGCTCTAACTAGTCCTGAATCTTTTTTTGTAAACCATTTAGTCCTTTTTATTTTTGGTATGGTATATTTATTTATTATATTGTATATACATTTTACTGATTTGCCCATTTGTGATTTCTTGTTGATTTTTTTCTTGCTGTTTGTGGGATTCCTTTTTTGTAGGAGAGGTGTTTCATAGTCAGCGTTGACAGCTTATGGTGTATTCCTATTTGGGTGTTTAACTTCTAATGTTGGTTTCGGGTCTTTCGGAATACGCTTTGTAGGGTGGGGGTTTTGGTTGTTGCTGTTTCATTCATCGTTGGTGTACGATTGATGTGTTTTGCGAGGTCTATTCAGGTTGGTTTTGTTTCAATTTTTGAATGTTTTTATTTCAATTATTGTAAATGTTGTTCGTGTGTGGATGATGTGGTGTTTGGTGATGTGTATGTCGGTTTGTGTAGGGGTGGGTTGGTATGTGTACATGAGATGGGTTTTTATTTTCGATTTTGATGTGTGGTTATATAGTAGCAGTTAGTCGCATGGTAGTGTTTCAATGTTTGTAATTTGTCAATGGACTACAAGTCGATGCCAATGTTTCGGTTTTGTATTGGGATACTCTGTTATTCATCTTCATGTTTGTCAGTTGTGATAATTTACTGGGAGTACAACATTTTTTTGGGGGAGCGGGAGGCCTGAACAACATGGGTTTAATTTATTGGAACTTCAACATTGCGCGCAGGTCGATGTAAATGTCTAAATTTCTTTTCTTTTTTTTTTTCCATTTGTTTTGTTTAGTTATTTAACAATAACCATGCACTACCTTATGTTCATAAATTTGTGTGTCAAATGTTTTACATTGTTTTTTGGTTTTTCTCGCAGCCATGGAGTTCGCAATGTTGTTGTTGTGTAAGTTCGAACAGGCGAACGCGGTGTTCCATATTAACCAAACATCAAAATTTGATCAGTTTGTTAACAGTGTTTGCGACAAGTTTGATATCTTCGAGAGGGGTTCGGTCTAAAAAAAAAATAAAATTGTAAACCGTATGCCCAACAAGTGACTTGTGGTTCAAAAAAAAAAAAAAATGCCAAACTGTGTTCAAAATTAAAATGCGATGTGAAGCTATAGCAGAACACCGTTATCAACGTGCCAACGAATGCAATCCCCTAACCAAGTCATTTAAAAACATCTTCGCTATTGACGCACGTAGCTCGACTGTCGTTTCCCCGTCCATTGTCTTCCCAATTTTGCCACCCTCCATGTACTGCTTGATTATATAACACACAAAAATTACACAATCCGTTCGGCTACGTCACAACAATACAACCTTGTTAACACCAAAATGTTTACATAATAAATCATTTATTAAAAAAACTACTAACAAACCACAATAACAACATTATTGGACCTATCACTCATTCCCACATTTCACCCAGTAATAATCTTAATCTCTATTACACGAATAATGCACCCATAATTTATTGACGATAGCAGCATCAATCAACTCACATTACAATTTAATCTAGTTATAAGTTTATCACACCAAACTACAACATTTGCCGGCATTCCAATCATTTTTGATGTGGAAAACCATTAGGGTCACATGTTTCAATCCCAAAAAATTCCAAACCCGTCAAATTTCAGACCCGTCAACGTAACATGGTGAAATTATTCAACACATAGTCACACATGCCAAATATTTCAAAAAAAAAACACATAAACTGCATAATTTTGCATTGAACATCAACACACATGTATGAAGTAATTCACACACATATGTCTAGTACCAAATTTTCACTCATTGTACTGCTTCATATAAATTTCCATTACAAATGCATACGTAGCAATTTTTTAATCCCCCCGCATCCAATCAGCTTCACACTTTAGTATTTCATACATACATCAAAACCAAAATTAACATCACAACTTACGTATCCTACTACAGTTTGGACACCGTCATTGGATAAAATCTGAAAGCGCCTTCCCACCATGTGCCAAATCCAACTTGTCCTTCCCACACTGTATTCCAAAAAGCAAGCGGATGTCACTGTTACGTAGTGACAGCCCTCTCCCCCCTATGTAGAACTTCTCATCACTTGGATCATACGTCTGAATTATACAACACACGGTTGCATCTCACTTCTTAAATGCAATCAGATCCAACTTATGTACTCTGATTGCGTCAATCATGAGCCAAAAAGGTGTCTTCTGCAATTGTTTCACGTGCCCATCGCACCAAACTGAAGTTCCTGAACAGTTTTGATCACAATGACAACATTCGAATGGTACATTAATTTTACTGTGTCTACAACTGTTTTCTTGCCAGGCCTTGCCGGTGTTACATATTTTTTGAATGGCAATTTTGCTTGCCTCTTTGTTGCCACATGAGTGGATGTTTGCACTATAGCACGTGAGCATGGAGTTCTCTCTTCAGTGTTGCATCTCGCTATTGTCCGACTTGCACTGCCTGCAACGAAGTTAACATTACCACATTAACATATAAAAAATAAAACCTGATTCACACACCATAAACTACCTAGTCACTTCAAAACAAATACGAAAACTTGTTTCACCCTCCATCAACTACTGAACAACAATGTACAACGCCCATCACCTTAAAACCATAAACACATCTTACCCCAATGAAAACACTAATACACGCCAATCGTTTTGCAATTACACCAAATGAATGACACTACATCTCACACACAGCGGTCATCTTCCAAATACGTGCTAACCAAATTACGTACTGTACAGACGCGTGTAACATTAACATTATCACAACAATACATAACTCATTCAACACTATACCAAAAAATTGGACCAGATCAGATATTTTGAAGATGACGTTTGGCAGAAATTACTTTTACCATATCAATAAACTGTTGTTTAAAAAAAAATTAACAACGAAGTTAACACTGCTTGCAATGAATTTAACATTACCAAATTAGCATACAAAAAAAAAAAAAAACCTATTTCACACGCCATAAACTACCTAGTCGTTTCCAAACAAATATGCAACCATGTGTAACCATCCATCAATTACCGGACAACAATGTACAATGCCCATCACCTTAACACCATAAACACATCTTACCTCAATGAAAACACTAAAACATGCCAATCATTTCACAATTACACCAATTGAATGACACTACAACTCTCAGATAGCAGTTATCTTCCAAATACGTGCCAACCAAGTTACGTACTGTACCGATACGTGTAATATTAACATTATCACAATGATAAATAACTCTTTCAAAACCATACCCAAACATGGGACCACATCACATATCACACATTACTTTTACCACATAAACCAACTGTTGTTCAAAAAAAAAAAAAACATCAACAACCAAAAACAATTTCAAATGTACAAGAAAACAGAGATCCCTCACCCACATTATCAGACAGCCAACATTCCCACCACAACGTTTCAACCACAAACAAAACAACACCCACTTTCTGATTACTCACACGGCTCCACCAACCTACTTTACCTATAGCGATCTTGGTTTTTTCCTCTCTTTATTTATTGTATTCCGGACTCGGTCCCGTGGATGTGTTGTTATCTCATTCTCATTTCTATCATTTACTCTTTGTATTTGAGTCTTGAGTTGTGTTGGGCAGGTTTGAAACAGGTTAGTTGTGCTTTGAAACCAAAAGTTGATGCCCAGAATTTGGCCTTCACGTTCGAACGGGCCCTTTGTTGTTGCTTCTCCACTCGAGCGGGCGTTTTGACGCTCGAGCGTGAATTTTCATCTCCCAGTAATTTTTCCCTGCAGGTATTCGTACGTTCGAGCGGGAGTTTTGATGCTCGAGCATGACCCTTTGATTTTGTTCCTCCGCTCGAGCGGGGAGTTGACACTCGAGCAGGGATCATGGTCTGCAAAACTTCTGGAAGCGTACAATCGACGCTCGAGCGGTGCTTTCGACGCTCGAGCGTGAGTCTGTATCTAACGCTCGAGCGGGGGTTCCCACGCTCGAGCAGGGTGACTTTTATATCAGTCCGAGTTTCACCTTTTTGGATCACTTTTTGATTTTCTTTCTCTCTCTTACTTTTTGAAAACCACCATTAGAGAGCACCTCACTCTAAAACTCTACCTTCTCTCTAGGGTTTGATCTAGTATGAGTGACCTTCTACCCTTTCGCCTTTGTAAAAAGTGTGGAGTTTGTCGAGGGCTACATTTTGATCCGAAAATCTTGAAATTTGGAGCATTTTGAGTTTTCATCATCTTCTCCTTTTGAGCTCCGAATTTGAGGTAGGGATTTCTTTGTTCTTTACAATGCTTCGTCTATAGATAGACACATGAAAATCATATCCATGTTGGGTTGTTTGAAAATCATGAGGGTGAACCTAGGGTTGGTTGTTTGATAATGGGTTGGTTGTCATTGATGGTGATTTGGATTACTTGGGGTGTAAATTAGTATATCATTATTGAAAGAAGAAAAAGCCCTAATTTATATTTGATTTGATAAATTAAAAAAGGGGTTTTGTACTTTAGGTCAATACATATGTATTTTGGGTCACAAATAAGGTTATTGTTGTTTGTTGTTGGTATTTGAGCCTTTTGGGTCCATATTGAGAAAGAGATAGAAAAGCACTGATTTACTGTTATGAAATAATTTGCATAATTGATTTGGAAAGATAAGAGAGGAATGATATTGGTTTTATGAAATGAAAAAGGGGTTTTGAAATTGGAAAATCCTGAAAGTCGATCTTGGAAATGGAAAATGAAATGTTAACTCTATGTGAGTTTTAGAAAATGAATATGAGAATTGAATTGTTGTATCTTGAGTGTTGAATACACACATTTGGGGGTTTTACCCTCACCTATCGTACTAGTGTCGTTGTTGGGTTTAAGATCTCATGAGTTGAGTCTTTGTAATAGATGTACTAAAATCATGCATCTAGAGGTTTTGTCCTTGGTCATCGGTGGAGGATGACATGGTTGTGTTGAATTGTCGTGTATACATTACACCTGTGTTGATTGAACATTGTTTGTAATGAAGTGCTAACATTATATATGTATAATTGTTAAGGAGGAGATAGGGGATGTACTCCAATGTGTGGGAGGAGATAGGGGATGTACTCCACACATACGTATGTGTTCATATACTTCAACACATTGCGTATGTATCTTGATAGTTTATGTGTATGTAGTACACTTGTTGGTTATACTCAATTGTATTGTGATTATTGGTGTTATACCTTACGCTTTGTCACGACCCAAACCCGACCCTATGGGTTTAGCACCGTAACCAGCCAGTAATCCGAGATTACCGAAGGCCTGCAGAACAGTAGAACAGTAAAACAGAGTACAGGGCCTGGCGGAAGCCAAAACAGTAAATAAACAATGTCCAATGAGCTGTGACAGTCTGTATGCAAAAAGACTTTCATACATATATACATAATCAGTACATAACAGTATGCACAAAATGCACAATCATTCAGACTAGGGACTCAACCCTTCACATCACAGTACAGTAAGCATTCGGTCTATACAAGACAGTAAGACAGTACAGAAGGGGGAATTGTAAAACACCCCTAAGCCTTAACATGATAGGCTCGGAACCTCGCAGTGAGGCACATAGGCTGGCTTGACAAAACTGGAGTAACCCTTGACGCTCCAGCCGGTCTGGTGCCTGAACACCTACATTATATATATAAGCAGTGAGCTAAAGCCCAGTGAATAACATAATGCGTAAAGAGGTTAAGAATGAATGTCCTTACAGTATGAAAACAGTTCATTTAAACAGTATTTCAGTCATTCAGTCAGTACAGTCATATGTGGTACATCCATTAGCATACCAGTACAGTAAACAGTAGGTCTTAAAAAACCGAATAGTAGTTATGGCATCAGTCAGTAAACAGTGGTGGTTCCAACAGGGAACCGACAGAGATCTCTATAACAGTAACAGTAAACAGTAGATGCTAAGGATGCCACAATACAGTTCAGAATATAGACATACATTCATTCAATTAACAGTATCAGTTCAGAAAGCAGTACAGTTCAGTGTTCAGAAAATAATCATTTGTGAACATATCTTTACAACGATCGTTACTCACAGAGTTTGGCGTACAGTTAGCTAGAGCGTGCCTCCCCAGTCGCCAACCCTACACAGTAACAGAGTGAACACACTAAGCTACACAGCTGGGAAAGATAGTAACTTAATCCCTAAATGCCTCGGTGTGTTCTACATCTATTCCTCAACAAGACGCAATTAAACTAGGCCTAGAATGCCTAGGATGGATGAGGATGCAAAGATGTACTCAAAAAGCAGTTTCAGAAGTTTCAGAAAAACAGAAAGTTCCCGCTCGGAAGCCCGGTTTTACCCCGCTCGAGCGGACATGCAATAAGGTACACGCTCGAGCGTCAACTTTCCCGCTCGAGCGTACTGTAAAAGTACTGGATGGGTGAAATTTCCGCTCGACGGACGCTCGACACCCGCTCGATCGTGAGACACGTGCTTCCGCTCGAGCGGACTGTAAAACAGTGCAGAGAAAATACTGGATGCTCGGATTCCACGCTCGAGCGCCACTTTCCACGCTCGAGCGGGAGTGCAAAATCTGGAAAAACCCAGATTGCACCACCAAGCTCAACTCACATTCAAATGCATCAAAACCAATCCTCTTGGGCCCATTTTCTGGAAAACATTTGTATACACATGGAATAACATGGTTCAAAGCTTAATTTGAGAAATCAAAGCCCAAGGGTGTTTAATTCAAACTCAATTTCAAACCATTTTTTAAGAACAAGACGAACATGCAAACATGCATGAATTCAAATCATTTTGAAGCTTCAATTTGATGCTCTAAGGAGCCAATTGATCCAAAAACAAGATGAAAACATGGACCATTACAAAATTATGGACATGCATGTACCATTTTATCATGAAATCAACTCACAACTCAACAATTTGAACATGCATGCATGAATTATGCTCTATATCAACATGTATGAACTAAAACATGACTTAGCTCTACAATTTAACATGGGCCATGCACGAATTAGCTCAAACACAAGAATGAGAAGATGAAATCCTTACCTAAGTCTTGTATTCAAGGTTTGGGGAGCTCAAACATGCAATCTATACTTCAATCACCAAGCAATTCTTCAAGTTGACTAAGCCAATCCCTCAAGGACAACTCTATTCTCTCCCTCTCTCCCTCAAGGTCGGCAAGAACAAGAGATATGGACTGATGAAATGTTTGTTTCAATTGAAATGAACTCAAAGGTGTATAGGTAGTGGCCCACTCAAGGGCAAGGTTGTAAATAAGTCAAACTCTTTCAATTTCGCTCAATTAAATCTAGTTTAATCATACCTACTCAGTTTTCAGATGAATACACCATAAAATCACATTAATTATGAGGGTCGTGGAACATCAATCAATTCCGGATTCGGCCACCGATAAGGCCTTCAATTAGCAGTTTAAACACTAAAATACGAACAGTTCAAATAATCAATCAAACAGATAGAATACAAATTAACATACATACTTAGTCAATTCAGTTCCAGTTTTTAATCAGTCAGTTCAGTACTTTAATCAGTTCAATTATCAGTCATAATCAGTTCAGTTCAATGGTAATCAGTGTTCATTCGGTAAGCAGTGGTGAGGGTTCTTACACGCTTATAATTAGAGGTACCGTTACCTTCCAGCTAGTGCTTGGTAAAATGGCATACCGTTGTGATAGTTATATCCTTAGTTTACTGTGCATATAGCTGGTAGAGCAGAGTTTTATTATTTTTGTCTCAGTGTATCTGAGTATATTTTGGGATTGTGATAGTTACAATTTTGGAGGGCCGAGTTGCCTCATTTGTTGATTATATACATGTTGATGATTTGTTATCTCCCTTTTTTTGAAGGTATGCATGTATAGATATGAATGTATTGGGAACAAACCAAAATGCCATTTGTGAGATTTTGAGAGAGTGTAAAGGAAAATTGGGTATTTGAAAGTATGCTTTGGAAAAGGGAAAATTGTTGTAAGTATGGAAAATGAGAGAAAGGTAATGGGCTTAGAGAAATTGATCTTCTAAGAAGTTGTTATTGTTGTGAAAGTTTGGAAACAAGGGATAATGAAATGAAAGGAAAGATGAATCGCTTATAGCGCTGAATGGATTGACTGTTTTGAGAAAAGTTTATACTTATGTATATTTTTATATAAACTGTCACATTATTATCCTAGTACGAGATTGAGCATTCATGGTCATAGCTATCTGTAAGTTGTTATTGTTGAGGATTATGTAGAGATCCCTACTGGACTATATGTTCATCCCACGTTGTTGAATCTTTTTCAGGTGTTAAGCAGGATGTGTTACAAGATGTGGATATTCTTACTTGTTGGCCACGGGGCCTCTTTTGTGTTGGTGGAATGCCATATATGTAAAAGGGTTACACCTTTCTTTTGATTCTTTAATGATGTAAGCCTTCGGGCATTTTATTCAGCATGATCATGTTGTATTTAATTTGCATTCGGAGGCGAGAATTGTTATTTATTTCTACTCATGGAACTCAAGAGTTTATTTCCGCATGTTATCTCTGAACTTGAATTAAGCTAATAAATTTGGTAATGACTTTGAGTAATAAAAAAGTAGGTCATTACAACTTGGTATCAGAGCGAGCCGGGTTTGAATACTTTGGGCTCGTGGGAAGTGGTTTTTACCACAGTGGGTGTACTACGTATGGTGAGGACGTTACATATAGTTAACATGAATGTTAGGACTTGTATGTTGCATTTATTTGAGCATGGGATTGAGTTTCTTGGATAGTATTCATAGCCGGTGAACTTGCTTTGAGGTCCTCTTGGAAACACGCCTGATCAATGTGGTTTCTGGTAGGAGTTCCTTGAGATTTTCAGGATGAGTAGCTATCTTTGTGGACTTAATTCGGTTATGTGTTTAAATGTTTAGATGTTTATATGCAATCGTAATTTATGTCTTGAGGCTAAGTGTGTCTTGTGACTTAAGAGTAGGAAGTGTGTGCTTCAGAAAGGCTATTGTGTTGAGCACTAAGTGTGGTTTTGTTTGGGGTCTTATAAGATGTCTACATGAAGGAGTAGAGGACGGTTGAGTGGTAGGAGTGTCGGTAGAGGCACAACAGTTCCTTTTGCACCCACCGTTGTAGCATCGGTTGTCGGCGAGGACGTTGCACGCGAGATTGTGAGAGCAGCGCAGGACTCTTTAGCTCGCACTGAGGGTGACAGTGGGCGTACCCTCAAGCTTACTAAGGAGTTCTTTTGCTCCAGCCCACCAGAGTTTGTAGGGGAGGCTAAACCGTTGGAGGCAGAGAGTTGGTTAGAACAGATTACCAAGACTCTTGATATGCTCAGAGTCGAAGATGAGAAGTTGAGAGTTTCTTTGGCGACTTTTCAATTGAAGGAGATGCGAGTTATTGGTGGAAGTATGCTAAGAATACTGTAGGTAGCACGTGGGTTGCTTTTATCGAGGCCTTTTGGACCAAGTATTTCCCTCATTTTGCTCAGGAAAGGTTAAGGGAACAGTTTATTGAGTTGCGCCAGGATGCTACGCCTATGGCACAGTTTGAGATGCGATTTACCAGTTTGTCGAGGTTTGCTCCAGAGTTGGTGGCAATAGAGGAGCGTTGCTATTATGAGTTTGAAAGTCGGTTGTGTTTCAATATTCGGGAGAGGATAGCTAGATCTTTAGGGAAGGATTATTGTAGTCTAGTCGAGGCGGCGGCCCATGTGGAGGCCATGGTTGTGAGTGTTGGTCAGGTTAGGGAGAAGGCGATCTCGGTAACTCCTACGGTCCATAAGCACTTTAGGCTCAGTAAGGGGTAGAGGCGAAAATATGCTCAGTCCCAGGCTGAATCCTTTTCTTCGCCAAGGGTTTCAGACTCTTTGGTTGGGAGGTCCAGGGAGGTTCAGATTTCATACCAGTCCTAGAGTAGAGGGTCTGTTGGTTGTTTTGTTTGTGGTCTGCCGGGCCATGGTAGACGTTTTTGCCCATTGTGTGTAAATTCTGCTAGTGCTTCAAAGCCTAGTCAGACTCAGTCGTACCCATCCAGTCGGGGACATTATCGGTACCAGAAACGGACCGGCCAGGCTTCGAGGGCCTCGCGATGGGCAACTTATTAGCTAGCCCTATAGTGTTACCCTAGAGAGGGACTTTTGCATTGTTGACCGGTGATGTATTATGTAAATCATTTTGTTGTTGACCGGTGTACTGTTGGATGCTTAGGTATCATGATTATGTATTGTATATGTATTTATACTGTTGTTTGCTTAATCCTCATGTAGTGGGGGGCATGCATGGAATTTCAAACCCTCTTTTATATATATTGAGAAGTTGTCAATGGGATCGATGATCTTAGTGTTGTTGTATGCTTGGCACCGAATTATGAGATAGTTATGTGGTGGCCTGTGAGCCTTGTTCGGTTTGTAGGTTGTTTGTTGAGAACGGGGAACCCGAGGGTGTATGTGATTGCTATGATGGTTTCGAGGGTTGCATGGTATTGGCAAAGTTATGTGAGAATGTTGAGGGAATGTGAAATTTGTATCTCGGGTTAGCAGGAATGGTGCATATTGTTTAGTATTTTGGGTATGGTTTGTGAGGAGAAAGAAAATTTCTTGAGTGGAGGTTGGCGGTATTCTTTGAAAGGAAGAGCAGTTTGTGTTCTTGGGTAACGAGAATAGTATTGGTCAAATTGCCCTTTGTGTTAGGGACTGTGTGATTGAGGTCGACCATATCGGTCTTGAGTTGAGGAGATGGGCAGGCTCGCCATGTAGGCGTGGGGGTGATGATTCCCTTAGAAGCAGTAATGGTGTGGTCCGATCTTGAGATGTTCGGTGAGATTCCAAAATTTCGGGGTTGTGTAGGAAACTCCGAGTTTGGGGTTAATGGTTTTGGGTGTCACATCAATGTGGAGGTTTATTGAGTTGATTAATCAGCTTGTTGTCATCGGGTTTGGATCGGCATTGGCCACCTTGAGGATAGCCTTGATCGCTGTAGGCATTGTTTGTTGATTAGGGAAAACTGAAACTAATCATCCGAAATGTGTCATTGAATATGACGGTTGGAATAATACATCAAATATGTGTATTAGTTGACCATTGTGCATGATAAGCATTTTAATACATTGTATATGTATATTGTTTTGGAGGAGATAGGGGATGGACTCCACTGATACAGCAAATTTGTGTATCAATTAAAGTATGGAAGTGTTTTTAATATAAAGTTATGATTTCATTTGAACTGTTGATATTGGAAGCGTTTTTATATGAGCTGTAGTCTTATTTAAATTATTCGGTCAAGTTCTGAGCCATGTTTATGATTTTAAATTGGTTAAGTAAAGGAAGGTGGAATGAAATTGCAAAATCATGAATTTTTTATACCTTATTGCGTTGTTGGCACAGTTGTTATTTCTATTAACTATCAGTATTGAAATGTTATGTTTGTGTTGGTTGTGGCCTCACCATGTGAGTGATGGGTGTTGTTGGGTGACGGTAGAAGTTCACCGATTGTTATGTTAAAAAGGAGTGGACAATAAATTCTTCCTAGTTGTTTTGGCCTTTTAAGGGCATTGTCAAAAGGAAAATATTGAGGATTTGATTTAATTTGAATGTTATGAGAATTTCCAAACAAGTAGTTTTTGGCAAATGAACTGGAGATATTTATATTTTATGGGTGGCATCGTGTTTGTGACAAATGTTTACAAAACTTTTGAGTTTCACTTGGAAAGTGCAGAATTTGTTTCGGAATGTCAACATTGAAAATTTGACTATCTTTGAGAAATATTTCATGAACAAGAAAATGATTTTTCTTATATTTATACAAAAGATTTGCTTTGGTTGCCTTTTTGGGAATTATGTTGTCGAGTAGTGACTTAGCTTGAAGTGCTAGTCGGATGTTGATGAATTGTTTCGGGCAAGGTTTGGTTTTGTTGGAGCTTTTGTGCTTGAGTATTGTCTTTTGGAACGTGTTTCCTTGATAAGCCCTTCTTTGGTGAGAGTTAACCGGAGGTTTGTTGTGAGCATAGTCTTTGTCCTAAGTGTTTGGGTGTTGGGTGCTTTGTGACCAGTTGGCCTTGTGTTTTGGCATCTTCTTAATTTTGGGGACGAAATTCTTTAAGGGGGGAGGTTATAGCGATCTTGGTTTTTTCTCTCTTTATTTATTGTATTCCGGACTCGGTCCCGTGGATATGTTGTTGTCTGATTCTCATTTCCATCCTTTACTCTTTGTATTTGAGTCTTAGGTTGTGTTGGGCAGGTTTGAAACAGGTTGGTTGTGCTTTGAAACCAAAAGTTGATGCCCAGAATTTGGCCTTCATGCTCGAGCAGGGCTTTTGACGCTCGAACGGGCCCTTTGTTATTGCTTCTCTGCTCGAGCGAGCATTTTGGCGCTCAAGCGTGAATTTTCATCTCCCAGTAATTTTTCTCTGCAGGTCTTTGTACGCTCGAGCGGGAGTTTTGACGCTCGAGCGCGACCCTTTGATTTTGTTTCTCCGCTCGTGTGGGGAGTTGACACTCGAGCAGGGACCATGGTCTGCAAAACTTCTGGAAGCGTGCAATCGACGCTCAAGCGGCGCTTTCGATGCTCGAGCGTGAGTCTGCGTCTAATGCTCGAGCGGGGCGACTTTTATATCAGTCCGAGTTTCACATTTTTGGATCACTTTTTGATTTCCTTTCTCTCTCTTACTTTTCGAAAACCACCATTAGAGAGCACCTCACTCTAAAACTCTACCTTCTCTCTAGGGTTTGATCTAGTAGGAGTGACCTTTTACCCTTTGGCCTTTGTAAAAAGTGTGGAGTTTGTCGAGGGCTACATTTTGATTCGAAAATCTTGAGATTTGGAGCACTTTGAGTTTTCATCATCTTTTCCTTTTGAGCTCTGAATTTGAGGTAGGGATTTCCTTGTTCTTTTACAATGCTTCGTCTATAGATAGACATGTGGTAGTTTTGTATTGCATGAAAATCATATCCATGTTGGGTTGTTTGAAAATCATGAGGGTGAACCTAGGGTTGGTTGTTTGATAATGGGTTGGTTATCATTGATGGTGATATGGATTAATTGGGGTGTAAATTAGTATATCATTGTTGAAAGAAGAAAAAGCCCTAATTTATATTTGATTTGATAAATTAAAAGAGGGGTTTTGTACTTTGGGCCAGTACATATGTATTTTGGGTCACAAATGAGGTTATTGTTGTTTGTTGTTGGTATTTGAGCCTTTTGGGTCAATATTGAGAAAGAGAGAGAAAAGTCCTAATTTACTGTTATGAAATAATTTGCATAATTGATTTGGAAAGATAAGAGAGGAATGATATTGGTTTTATGAAATGAAAAAGGGGTTTTGAAATTGGAAAATCCTGAAAGTCGATCTTGGAAATGGGAAATGAAATGTTAACTCTATGTGAGTTTTAGAAAATGAATATGAGAATTGAATTGTTTATCTTGAGTGTTGAATACCCACATTTGGGGGTTTTACCCTCACCTATCGTACTAGTGTCGTTGTTGGGTTTAAGATCTCATGAGTTGAGTCTTTATAATAGATGTACTAAAATCATGCATCTAGAGGTTTTGTCCTTAGTCATCGGTGGAGGATGACATGGTTGTGTTGAATTGTCGTGTATGCATTACACCTGTGTTGATTGAACATTGTTTGTAATGAAGTGCTAACATTATATATGTATAATTGTTAGGGAGAAGATAGGGGATGTACTCCAGTGTGTGGGAGGAGATAGGGGATGTACTCCACACATACGTATGTGTTCATATACTTTAACACATTGCTTATGTATCTTGATAGTTTATGTGTATGTAGTACACTTGTTGGTTATACTCGGTTGTATTGTGATTGTTGGTGTTATACCCTGCGCTTATAATTAGAGGTACCGTTACCTTCCAGCTAGTGCCTGGAGAACTGACTGCGTTGAGAATCTAAGGTACCACACCCTTCCAACTAACGCCTGGTAAAATGGCATACCGTTGTGATAGTTGTATCCTTAGTTTATTGTGCATATAGCCGGTAGAGCAGAGTTTTATTGTTTTTGTCTTAGTGTATCTGAGTATATTTTGGGATTGTGATAGTTACAGTTTTGGAGGGCCGAGTTGCCTCATTTGTTGATTATATATATGTTGATGATTTGTTATCTCCCTTTTTTTGAAGGTATGCATATATAGATATGAATGTATTGGGAACAAACCAAAATGCCATTTGTGAGATTTTGGGAGAGTGTGAAGGAAAATTGGGTATTTGAAAGTATGTTTTGGAAAAGGGAAAATTTGTTGTAAGTATGGAAAATGAGAGAAAGGTAATGGGCTTAGAGAAATTGATCTTCTAAGAAGTTGTTATTGTTGTGAAAGTTTGGGAACAAGGGATAATGAAATGAAAGGAAAGATGAATTGTTTATAGCGCTGAATGGATTGACTGTTTTGAGAAAAGTTTATACTTATGTATATTTTTATATAAACTGCCACATTATTATCCTAGTACGAGATTGAGCATTCATGGTCATAGCTATCTGTAAGTTGTTATTGTTGAGGATCATGTAGAGATCCCTACTGGACTATATGTTCATCCCACGTTGTTGAATCTTTTTCAGGTGTTAAGCAGGATGTGTTACAAGATGTGGATATTCTTACTTGTTGGCCACGGGGCCTCTTTTGTGTTGGCAGAATGCTATATATGTAAAAGGGTTACACCTTTCTTTTGATTCTTTAATGATGTAAGCCTTCGGGCATTTTATTCTGCATGATCATGTTGTATTTAATTTACATTCGGAGGAGAGAATTGTTATTTATTTCTACTCAAGAGTTTATTTCCGCATGTTATCTCTGAACTTGAATTAAGCTAATGAATTTGGTAATGACTTCGAGTAATAAAAAAGTGGGTCGTTACATTACCACTAGACATCCCAGTTACAATTGTCACACTTATAGGAACAAAAAACCAGAAATCCATCACATCATTGACATTAACACACAAAACACTACACTACAGCACAACAACATCACCACAGCGTACATACGCAATCAAAACTAACAATCGCACATGCAACATAACGTAACACCTACATTTACACCTAATCCAAAACAGCAAATAAACCCAGCCCAACATCAAAAACAAAAAAAACCCATACCTGCCACCATGGTCTCTGTAAACTGTTTCCGCCGACGGCAATGTGTAAATGTCACCTTCACTGTTGGAGAAATGAATTAAACGTTGATCAAACCCTCTCTTACGATGACCATGACGTATTATGGAAGACAGATGCAATCAAATGTTGATTTGGGCATCTAGGGTTTACAAACATAATCAAATGTTACTTTCACCAATTAACACCAACATTACCAAACCAAATTCAAAATCACGCCAAATCCGCAACAGAAATCACTAGAACAACGGACCCCAAATACAAACCCTACTGTCTTCACTGTTACGGAATCGATCGTCCCAGTTCACTTTCGGATTTTTTGGTAAATTGCACATAAACTCCAACCTATATTTACCCTCACTGTTGGAACTCCACGCGCCTAAAACATGGGTAGCACAGTCTTTACACTTCAAATAGGACCTCTCAGTCCTTAAAAAAAAAACGCTAGGACTAAATGGTTAAACATTTCTCATTTTGGAAAATGGTGCTTTGCCCTTTTTTTATCTAATGTAATTTGCAGTTGAGTAACATATACGGTCTAAATAATTTGGCCCAAAAAAAAAAAATTAAAAAATTAAGCCTAGACTAGAGTTTTTATCAATAGGCTAGGCTTTAAACATTAGAAAGGTTAAGTTTGTGGGCTAACTCATTTTCATTATTTTATATGCAAATATGTTTTATTTATTTAATAGATTAATTTTAAAAGTGGTTCAAACAATGAGAATTGTTTTAGTGGGTATACACTAAGAAAAATTATCTTATGGAAAAGTTGATAAATAAATAGTTGAAAATGTATTAGTATAATTAATTTTTTATAATATGAAAACTATATATATATATATGTATATTAATTTTAAAATTAAGAAAGTATTGGTCTTAATGGTAGAGCCAGACCAAAAGAATGGCCTTGGGGTGGGCTAAGTGCTAGACTAGCCTAACTCAAGTTTGAACTTTAATTTTTATTTTTAATGGTTGACTCAATTATAATTGATCTATTTGAGGAGAGATTTTGTAATTATGCTTAATAAGGTGAAGATTGATTTGAGGGGTAACTAAGAAAGGGACTATTCCCTTTGTTTTCTCTGCTATTTTACTCTGTAAATTAGTTTTAAAGTTAATTGACACATTTGATGTGCTATATTATTGGATGAACATAAGATAAGTTATAATTACAAAATTTCATGACATAATTTTTTTATGTTTTATTGTAAGTGCAATTTTTATAATTTATTCTATTTTTTGCTTTTATATTTTACTATTTATATTATAACACATTTTTGTTTTTAATATGTAGAACACACCATTGATGCCAAGACTAAAATAATAATAATTGTAAATATTATGAAAATAATTTAATTTTTTTTTGATTTTAAATCTTTTTTTATCTCTATATTTTAAAATATTTTTAATAACTATTTGATATTAATATTATTTTTTAATTATTTGTGTGGTACCATGCATAGCATGGGTGTAATACTAGTAAAAAGGGGTTTATAATAAGAAAGTCTCTAAGGCCTCCAAGTTCTCATCCTAAAATTGTTAATTTTTTATTTTATAATTATTTAAAAAAAACACTATTGGCTATTAATTACTTAAAATTAATTATTATATCATAATTTGTAAAATTTGAAAAGGAAATATAAACTTTCTACTTTATGCCCTTTCTTACCTAACTTTCTCTCATTCCATAGTTTATTCAATTTTAAAACCCTACAACATTACAATTTGAATACATCAATTTTATTTCTAAAACATTATTACAATTCTTTCATAAGCTATTTACTATCATCTCATTTCATATGGTAAGAACAAATAACAGCAAGAGAAAAAAATACTATGGAGTGAAAAACTATGAAAGGTGATTATTATCGAAATTATTATCATTATGAATTGTGTTTCATTTTTAATCTGTGAATAGTGAATGGAGGTATATAATTAAGTGTTTAACTTTTAAACTTTTTATTTATTTGTTTTGACTTTTTTTCTTCTTCATATATTTATTTTGCTGTAAGGATTGTAATAGTTGTAATATAAGATCAGCAAATGCGGGTATGTAATAAAACATTCAATGTTTAAACACTTTTGATTTATTTGTTTTGATTTTCTATTTTAATATATATATTTTTCATTTTGTTGCAGAGGTTGTGTCAATTACTCAAACTGGCTTCCTAGGTTGTTACCCAATACCTTTAGCGTGAAAAATATTTTATTTAGCAATTTTTCATAAATTTACTTTGTATGTTTTTTTATTATTTGGTGTTCATATTTGATTTTTTTGAAAGGTCATTGTAGAAACTCCTAATTTAAACTTCGGTAATTACTATTTTTGTACAAACTTAAATTGCATGAATGGTTCGTTGAATGTAGTTTTAGTATTTTTTTTTGTTTTTTATTTTTATTTTTAAAATTAAGTTTTTGAAAAAAAATGGGTGCGTCAAAGTTTTAAAAAGTTACTTTTTTGTTATTGACAAAAATTCAAGTAAGCTTAATTTAATTTATTTTTTTGTCTTTTATTTATCATTATTATTTTTTTTCAATTTTTTAGATTCTTCTTCAATAAAAGGACCTCAAAAATAGGGAAAAAATTAATATGGATTTATTTATTTTAATTGAAGGAAAGAAAAATAAGGGAAAATGACAATGTTTTAAACAATTGCCAAATAATTATTTCAACAAAGGGTGATGATTGAGACCCCCTCCAATCACCAATCAGGTGAAGAGGGGGTCAAGGGGGTGGAAAAAAAAGAGGGTCCAAGTCATTATTGTTCAACAAAGGGTATTTGCACCCAAAATTTGAAATTTATATGCTTTATTTGATCTTCATTGTGGTTATGATTCATTGAGATTCACTATAATATAATACATCAATCAAAAAAGAAATTCCCAAATGATCAAAATGCATTAAGCATCACATGTCTCTAATAATCATATCAAGAACTAAGGGTGTGTTTGATTGGACGGACTGGATAAGGGGGGATTAGAATCCATCGGACTTGAGTCCTGGGACTATCAATCCCCCGGACTATTTGGTTGGATTGAATATGTATCCTGTATTTTTTTTTTCATGGGATTAGATGTCTGGAAAGGACTATTTTTAGTGAATCCAACGTTTGGTTGGACAGACTGGATAAGATAAATGAACAAAAGACTATTTTACCAATTTTTAATTGTTTACTAAGTAATAGCAATATTAAACATATCTTTAATATTTTAATTATTTTTAGCTAGATTAAACAAAAATTTATTTTATTTTATTTTATTTTATTTGTTACACAATTAAATAAATATATATTTTTTTAAAATAAATAAATAAAATATCAATAAAAATTTATATTATTTTTTTAATTAAAATTTTAAATAAATTTGTTTTTAAAAATAATAATAATTAAACAATGAAATTAAATAAAACATCTATTAACATTTAAATAATGAAATTAAATAAAATATAAACAAAATTTTAAAATAAAACATCAATAAAATATCTATAAAAAATTATTTAAAAATAAATAAATAAAACATCAATAAAAAGTTAAATAAAATTATTTTATTTTTAAATTGAAACATTTAAATTTTATTGAATTTTATTAAATATAATACATAATTAAATAGTAGAGGGTCAAAATGGTCATTTTCGCATCTAATCCCAACAGTGAATAGTCCCCCACATTCTATCCCACCCCCCCTAGGACACAATAGTCCCCCATATGGGGGACATGGAGTCCGGCCGGACTCCACTGTAAGGCCGTAGGGCATCTTGCTTTTGTTGTTAACATGTAATACTTTTGTAATGAAACTCTGATGAATAGAAGAATGGGGATATTTCGTATGTCAATGAATGTTTTATTTGATGTGTTTAATATTATTATTTTGAGGGTGTTACAACTTGGTATCAGAGCGTACCGGGTTCGAATACTTTGGGTACGTGGGAAGTGATTAGGATCACAATGGGTTTGTCTCGCTTGATAGAGACGTAGATGTAGTACCATATGCTATGTGCTTAAGTGATAACATGCTTATGTGACTATGTGGGTATGGGATTTAATTTCTAGGATATTGATTGGATCCTTGAGTTTCTGGGAGTCTTGTTGGAAAAGCACTTGATCAACGCTGTTTCTAACCGGAACTCTAGTAACGCCTCGGGACTATCATTATCCGGAAATGAAATTCGTAAGTGCTTATGTGTTTATGTGCTTATGTGGAGTGAATTACAGTTGTCCATGCACTAGGACGTGAGTGTTTAGTTCT